>OZ026620.1:8154890-8754890 GCA_964020975.1 Hermodice carunculata
GCTACATAACGATGTGTGTTGACATTTTGAAACAACTGCTTCCCAGGAAACAGAAAAAATATCTCTTTACAATAGCATACTTTAATTGCAATCCATGCAATATAATATATATGTACTCTCCTTTCACTTAAAAAAAAATAATTGGATTTTCACCTTCAGAACCATTATAAACACAGATGGACAATAAAAAGTTCGTACCAGCTCGACCTCGCAAATACAATTCGTTGGAGATGAAAGTATAATGTTGCCTGCTGAACAGAGTGGCAAAAAGATGGCGATAAAGTGTGCAATAAACCACGTCGCTAGTACCTCACAGCTGTCCACAGGTAGATTTAGATCAGAGGTCATTCCACACAAGAAATAACGTTTCCCCAGTCAACTTGTCAAGTCACCCTGATAACCAGAATTAAACTCTTTTTTCGTCACATTGTGGGGTCACTTTCATTAAAAAAACACGATGCAGCCTATTGATGAAAGCAACACAAGAAAAACTTTTAGTAAACTAAACTCTGGGCGAGAAAAGTTCTTTGCATAGTGTTAACATCAGCCACAGGTAAGTGGGAGCAAGTTATATCCGCTAACCTACTACCTAAAAGGAAGACAAACCTCACTGAGCATGCTCAACGGAGATGCTGACTTGGCTTATTGCATTGTCTGCTTTGCAACATGTTGCAATTTAGGGGCCATTTGTTATGATGGATTGGGAGCATGCGCGCCAAGGAAAGAAATTGCCCTGAGGCATGCTATCATGATATATCGTTTATAAATCGCAGCAAAATGTTTCCATTGTCAAGAAATGTAAGCGAAATTAAAGCAGATGATAATTTACATTCGTGCGCTATTGAGCCATTTGAGAGGGAAGGGTAATGCTTGGGGGTAATGGAGGCTGACAGACAAGCGCACCAATGGCACGGTTCGCAGGGAGTCTTGAATGTACAAGTCAGACCACGATCTCCAGCGAGTCTCTCCTTTCTGTTGTGTAAACCCATTAAGATAATCATACTAGTCGACAGGTTTCTTTTCTGGGCACGAAGAGCGACATACTATAACTGAAATCGTTTATTCAGTTTATTTGCTTTTTTCTTCTTAACATTCAACTTATTTATCTTTTGATTTTTTTGAGGGACTTTAATTTCACGGCCGATCTCGTGCTTTGAAACGGTTGAAGATGTCTCACTATTGCATTTGTCTATCAGCGGCTCCCATCTCTTGTCAGCATGCGGCATGATATTTTAGATATGACAGGTGAATTACTCCCAAGTTTTTGACGCTCTTTATCTTTAGGATGATTACATAAGCCATTCGTGATGTTTTCATCGGAAACTTTTGTAGTTCTTTAGCATGCAAAGAAAATATTCACGTTATATGCTTTTTCCTCTATACTGATGGAGACCAAAAAAACATGTTTTCCTTTTGGCTGTGGAATCAAACCATCAGCCTATTGACATGGTGTATCTGTCCCAAGGGAGTTCCGGATGAGATCAAGATGATTGGTCTCAACATAGATTCACAAAAGGGCATATTAGACACACTATTCTGCATGGTGGTAATATCTACCTCCTATGTCAGGTGACATGTTCAATCAGTGAACGAAGCAGGTTTTGTTTATTCACAAGTGTCTCCACCCATAACAAGTGGATATGACGGTGACGTCAGCTGCTGTGCAATTTACAAGCGACATGCTCTATATTCACGCTTTTTGGTCAAAACCAGTTGATAATGACCGCTCATTTCAAATGTCGTTTGCTTCTTTCTCTATGTGTCTTGACCTTTCCACAAAATTTGGAAGCAGTCGTGGAGAAAGGACCAAAAAGAAAGATATCTCCACCCATAACCTGTGGACACAAGGTTGACGTCAGCTGAAGTGCCATTTCCAAGCGACGTGCTCCATATTAACGCTTTGTGGTCTAAGCCAGTCGATAATGACCGCTCATTTCAAATGCCGTTTGCTACTTTCCCTATTTGTCTTGACCTTTCCACAAAATTTGGAAGCAAACGTGGACAGAGGACCAAACAGAAGGATATGCCTCCAGTGAAAAGCATTGGTAGGCCCGATCGTTCGTGCTTAACTAGGGTTCAATGTACCTTTTGGGTCGTGCCACTTCACCACGAGATAGACCTGAGTACTTGAAAAGGGCTCAGCGGCAGTGAAGGTTTCAGAATGATGCATACAGGTTCACCGGTATAGAAAAGATATCATGATATCTTTTATTCACAACACACAGCACTTTTTTCAGATACTGTACAGTGGCGCAATTGCCCAGTGGCCAAAAATGAACATTTAGCTTGCTTACACATCAGAGTACCAATCACGTAGTTAAATCACTGGATCCAAAGCCCCTCTTATCACTAACTTTATGCTCCTGGCTATAATCAAACACCGTATATTCTTACATTTGTGCAATAAATGACACGTCTCTTACGAGGGCTTTATTTGGTTGCCATTGGTGGCTTTATTTGATTACCATTGGTGGCTTTATGTAGTTACCATTGGTGGCTTTATTTGGTTGCCATTGATGGCTTTATTTGGTTGCCAATGATGAGTTTACTTTTTTACCATTGATGGCTTTATGTGGTTATCATTGATTGATTTATTTGATTACCATTGATGGCTTTATTTGATTACCATTGATGGCTTTATTTGATTACCATTGGTAGCTTTATTTGATTGCCAATGATGGGTTTACTTTATTACCATTGATGGCTTTATGTGGTTATCATTGATTGATTTATTTGATTACCATTGATGGCTTTATTTGATTGCCAATGATGGCTTTATCTGATTACCATTGATGGCTTTATTTGATTACCATTGGTGGCTTTATTTGGTTGCTATTGATGGCTTTATTTGATTATCATTGATGGATTTATTTGGTTGACATTGATGGCTTTACGTGATTATTATTGATGGCCTTATTTGGTTGTCATTGATGGTTTAATTTGATTACCATTGATGGCTTTGTTTGGTTGCCAATGATGGCCTTATTTGATAACAGGTCTCTTTTTATTTTTGGCAGAAGTAATAAAATTTGTGTTTTTGGTGGTTAGGCCTATACAATTTGGAAATGAACTAGTGTCTGCAGTTCATGATGAATATTTCTAAGGTTGAGAGGACCGGTTTAAAACCACCAGTTGCCTTTTATGGGTGACTGCCTGTCTCAAGTCAGGAGTGAAATTCGTTTCTTCACATTGGTATTAGAAAAGAAATGTTGATGCTTTGGCAAGTCTGGAATCTCTTTGCTGTCATTGTTGAGTTTGGAATTAATGAATATGGATCATGTTTTTCTGTACTATTTGAAAATTACTTCACTGGCTATGTTGTGCTGTGGGCTTTGTTCTCCGACTCATAGTTAGAGTGGAGGTAGAGTGTGTTTGTAATGTTCCAGATTCATAAATATCACAAAAACGATGTAGGCCTACTTTGCTTTTTGCTGTAACTGAAGTGACTGACAAGTCGGAAGAACTAAAAGGTGATAGGCCTAACAGGTCTCTTTTTATTTTTGGCAGAAGTAATAAAATTTGTGTTTTTGGTGGTTAGGCCTATACAATTTGGAAATGAACTAGTGTCTGCAGTTAATGATGAATATTTCTAAGGTTGAGAGGACCGGTTTAAAACCACCAGTTGCCTTTTATGGGTGACTGCCTGTCTCAAGTCAGGAGTGAAATTCGTTTCTTCACATTGGTATCGGAACAGAAATGTTGATGCTTTGGCAAGTCAGGAATCTCTTTGCTGTCATTGTTGGGTTTTGAAGTAATGAATGTGGATCATGTTTTTCTGTACTATTATGTGGCTGCCATTGATGGCTTTACTTGGTTATCATTGATGGCTTTTTTGGTTGCCAATGATGGCTTTATCTAATAACCATCGATGGCTTTACTTGGTTATCATTGATGGCCTTATGTGGTTGCCATTGATGGCTTTACTTGGTTATCATTGATGGCTTTGTTTGGTTGCCAATGATGGCTTTATTTGTTTAGCACTTTGGCTTTATTTGGTTGTTAGCCCAAACGACTGCAATTCCATGCCACCTCATAACAGCTTAATTTCTAACCAGTAGTCACCTTTAAAGATTTTGACACTTATTCATGCGAATTTGGTCGACAGCGTTGAAATGATGACTAATAATGTCTGCAATGTTCTATTTAAATTACGTATTGACCTCACCACTTCCCCCCACCAAAACAGAAAATTTCTAATAAAAAAATGTCCCAAAGAATATCTAGTGCTTTCAAATACTTTTCCAGCTTAACAAGGCCACAATCTAGACGTCAAATGTCATGTACTTTACTAGTTTTAATTGCCTCGATACCGGAGACCACTTTCTAGTAAAACATACAGGACACCTTTATGCAGAGCATGCACCAGGTCAGTTGGCTATGACTGGCAAGATTTTGTACCCAACCAGCGCAAAGGAATGCGAAGTGCTCTGACAAGAAAAAGGTTAACGTTTTGTCGATTGTAGTTTGCGCCAGATTTAGCTGACTCTGACCATTTATACATAAATCCAATCCACCATCAGCTGAAAAGTGCAGGCTCATTCACTGATATTCAAGTGATGCCATGTCTTTTAATCAGAAAAGCGTGCTTTTTTTTTTTTGCTTTTTTTTCGCACTTACATTTTTTCTCCGTGCTGCCCGTCGTTACTATTGAGTTTAAGAGCACACAATCAATTTAATCGTCTTCAATGGAATGCAATTGATGCTGGAAGTAAATGAACTCCATATTTCTCCATGGCTTTGGCCAGCAGGCCGTTGACCCGGTTCAGAAATCTTGCACAGAATTATGACGTCACCAGAGAAGACGTCCAGGTGGCTAAAACTAGGGACCTATATAAAACATCGAAAAAAAAACCTGAAATCATCCTTTACAGCAATTCGGACTCACAATTATATCCTTGCTTCCATGGCAAAGCATAAGTAGAAAATAAAATCTGTTCCCTAAAGAAGAGCTCAATTAGTTTGCTAACGCTCTGTACAGCAGTGTTGCAATTTTTTAATTGAGTTAATTGTTCCGCATTCCTCGGTTCATTATCTTCAAAGCGCACATATCTTCAAGTTTATATTGCAAAAATTTGCTTACAAAAATTCAAATATTTTGCAGAAAATTTTGCCGAAATTTGGCATCACATGTACTGTTATTAAACGTTTTATGGTATGAGGACGATGAGTCACTTGTGAAGAACAGCAAACGTGTCCGATTACGATGGTTTAGCAGTAAACTACAAAATGCTAGCTCTAGAAATACATGTATATTGATACATAAAAAAAATTATCGAAACTGAAACAACAGATACGACTTCCGAAAAATCAATGAATTAAGACACAAAATTTCTCTGTAATTGGCTATGAATTCGAGGAGATATCCAGGTCACTATTTTTACGGTCTCGTTATTTTTTTTGTGACTTCACACATTTCAATAACTTATCTCGCGCTCTGCTATATTAAGGTATGTTTGTTGTGACAAATATGCACTGTAATTGTTACATTTTCTGTATCACCGAATTCACTAAATTGATACAATGTAATTTGCGTGATCGGTCTTTTTACTGGTAAAATCTGTATCTGGTTTCCTGTGTTGTATTTTCTGTTTGTTTGACTATATCGGGCAACGATCGAAATATTAGTCTCATTCAGGGCATTCCAGTTACATGTATCCCTTAATTGAAACTTTTATCTTTACAGGTACAACCGGGCAGAACAGAATAGCTGTTTCGAGAAGCCATATATAATTACACGGCTTCTCCTGGCCTTATATCCAAATTTCTGCCAAGTACCACTTAAAAAGGAAGCAACTGCCTGTGATTGCAGCAAAGTTGTACTATTTTAGCATTTGCTTTGGAAAAAAAGCCATACAAAACGCTGCAGTGGATTTACGTGGTATATTTTCAATGTGTCATCAACAAAAAATGATGATTGTTTAATTCTGTGAAAAAATACCCCAGAATATTCTGGTATTTTAAGAAAATAAAACCCATACAATCAAACAGTAGTTCTGTTAACTCGTGCACGGTAAGGTGATAATACCTTAATACCCTAGATAATGAAAGAGGCTATGATTTTACCACTTTGGAAAGGTGGAGAACCTACCCAGCTGGACAACAATGTGTCTATTTCTATTCTGTGTGCTCTGTCTAAAATGCTGAAAGGAATAATGGCTGGCAGACTGGTACATTGTCTACATTTCATAACTTTCCTCTGCAAATTTTGTTTCTGATTTCCTCAAAGCTGTAAATTCCATTCTGTGATCCAATAAACTGTATGAAGTCAAATTGACAAAATTAATGTTGGTTTAGGAAGTTGCATTGATCTGGAAAAAGCTTTTGACACGATTAATAATTATAATCTTATTTTAATGTTGGAAAGATCGGGTATAAGAGGCTTAGAGTCAGAATGTTTAAAAGCCTACTGACATGAGCAGCAACAATTTACACAGTTTGGCAACCATTATTTTCGAGAAGCGTCTGTAACATATGCAGTCCCCCGAGGCACAATCTTGGGCTCGATATTATTTCTTCTGTATATGAATCAGTGACAGGCACCCCTGCGTTGTGGTATTGCATGTTTATTTTCTTGCAACTGTTCCATATTATATAACGGTCCTAACATTTTACACCTAAGGCACCTAGGCGAAGAGGAAACGATCTAACCTGTTCACTGGTTTAAAGTTAATAGATAAGGTTGACATATTGCTAGTCGAATTTCTTAGTCTTTAGTTCTCCTCATAGAGAAGAAATAGCGACTTCACAATTTCCTGTAGCTCTGATACTGTTAAGCAAACCAGTGTGGCAAATACATGTACTTACGTTTCTGTTTAGATTCCTTTTTTAAATGGAAAGAACACATTGATCAAGTAAATGAGAAAATTCCGGTATTCATTTGCATCTTGTCAAAACGCGACACCTTGTCCTATCTTTGATTCATCTCTGTAGTAATTATTTCATTGAAGCCTCATACTTCAATGAAATAATAACTGCAGGGTACTCTCTTTACCGATTTTTTTCCTCAGAAACATTAGTTCTAGTATTTATGGAATTATCTAAGCAAGCAGTTAAAATATTTGATTCCAGCCTCATCTGCAAATTTATACTTATGACACTAGCCACAGAAATCGTCTTGCCGTCACAAAGCACACAACTGATCTTTGATTTAAAAACCGGACATATGTTGATTGTAAACTAACAAACTTCAATCCAAGATTCCTCCCGTCTTCATGTGTTAGAAAGAAGAGTAAAATAGTTTCTATTTGACTATACTGATTAAAACCTTTCCAAAATGATAAATCCCCATAGATTCCGACTAAGAACTTGTTTGGTAAACATATTGGGGCACGGGCGCTTAGGGGTACGTCAGTGGGACGGCGGCCTTGTCCAGGACTTGGACACAGCTATTAAAACTGAGTCGAACGACGCTTCCGACTGGTTTGGTTACCTGCTATCATCCATTAAGACACAAACACCGTGGCACATATGCAATGGCTGCATTTATAATGGTAGTCTGGTTTTTCTAACTATGCATTTGTATATATTTTATGTTTTTTTTTTTGTTGTTGACCAATTACTGTTCGTTTCGTTTTTTTTTCTTTTTGGTGTTGTTTTTCTTTCTTTTATTTTTAATGTGATTTTGTATACTGTATGAATTGCTGCAAGTGCCTGAAAATGTCTTCGTTATCTCATGTATCATTGGCGTTTTATTGGGGTAAATGCTTATGTGTACAACCATGCATCATTTTGTCTCTGGTTGTATATATTCCTGTGTTCATGCGTTATAACTATGGACTGTCAATAATTGCACACACACAGGGCAGAAAAAACAAGTACAAATGGCTTTTTTTGGCTGGCCATTCATTGTGTTTATTACCATGTATTGATCTGTATCCATATGTATTGAATTAAATAATTTGATTCGATTTGATAGGACTCGCGTGGTCAATTACCTGCAATGAGTAATTGTAACACCTCTAAAACTCAGGAAACTTGACAGCATTAAATGTCACGACATGTCTGACTGTACGAGCCCGTAAATGCACGTGTACAATGTAGAACCCCCCCTCCCCCCCAAGACTCGGGTCTGAAAGAAATAATACTGAATGAGGAAGTTTTACTTTCCACAAATAGCCTGATCGTACAGAGATAAATTTACGTTTTTAATGAAATGTAAACAGTTACAGGTGACTTTCTGGTTTCTTTCTCTAGTTTTGTTCAGCTGATCTAATGTCGTGTAATTTCATGTTGTAAAACTTGTTCCGTCCTAGTTATATGTTTTTTATAGTATAATCTCAAACAAATTAGCTCCAGCAAAAGAGTTTTCGTCAGGCAACAGCAGTTCGGCAAAAACTTTATTGTGATTGAACCCAGTACTGACCAGAGTACAAGTCACTCAGTCAATAGCTTTCATTGCCGTGGGTTGAAGGCATTGCGCCAAAGTCGCGCTAAAGAAAACTATTGACCTAGGGTGTATCCATATGACCTTGGGTGTATCCATATGACCTAGGGTGCATCCATATGACCTAGGGTGTATCATTATGAGTGGTCGTGCTTAGAAATGTTTGGTAGTAACGAGAAATGTAAGTAAAAACGTGAAAACAGACAATTTCATTTGTAAAATGAATAAAAAAAAGGATGTCTCAGATTTGTAAAAGTTGGCGACGTTTCGTCCCGAGAGTGCGTCAAACATAACTTTCTTTTGATGTGCCACCATGCTAATTTCAAACATATGTATCTCTAATAAAATAAAGAATATTCATAATTTGTGATCCTTTCTTTAATTTTCAGTTGTTCTACCCTTTGTCATAAATTTGATCATGAAATATGTGAAAATGGAGAACCTGAATCCAAAATATGTGTCAAAAGAAATACAATAGCGATCACGTTTTACACTTTTATAATGCAGTAAATGATTGCTCCCAAGAAATATCACAAGGTGCCATAGCATGAACGTTTATTTGCAAGGTTTTTAAAATTTATATTTTGTTACAAATTTAAGTAAATTTACAGTGTTCACAAAAGTATCAGTCAGCACTAAGATCACTGATTACCCACCAAAACACATATCCTCAAATGTTTGATCTTTCAGCACTAAGATCACTGGTTATCTACCTATACACATATCCTTAAATGTGTCATCAGTCAGCACTAAGATCACTGACAACCTATACACATATCCTGAATATGTGATCAGTCAGCACTAAGATCACTGATTACCTACCTATACAGATATCCTTAAATGTGTGATCAGTCAGCACTAAGATCACTGTCAACCTATACACATATCCTTAAATGTGTGATCAGTCCGCACAAAGATCAGTGATAACCCATCCACCTATCCTTAAATTTGTGATGAAAAGCCGTCCGTGCGTTTCAGAAGGACACCCCGTACATGACAGCACCAGTAACTACCCCAGGAGCAAACTTGCAAGTGTTGGAAGTTTCAGCAAGACATACGTTTGTTGCTCTCTGAGAGTCATGCTCTAACTGTTCTTGCAGGTTTTCATAAATCAATATATCGACCTTGCCATGTGACTTTACAATACTTATTGTGAAAGAAAGACTGCCAATTGCTTCGTGTGGCCAGAGTTTACGTGGAATTCTTCCGAAATTGCATTTATTAATAATCTATGTCGACAAACGAGAAACTATTATCAAGAATTCTTATAATCAGTCCCACGCTGTGCCGATGCACAAATAAATCAAAATGTATATAAGCATCATACATATACCAGACCAGGGCATTCAAACCGGTTGCGCAGGCAAATTGCATCATTATGAATTAAACATCTACAGGTTTGTTAAGACCGTCTTTCCTCGAATTCAAAATAGGCATGGGCAATCGCGCAATTAAATCATTAACTGATTCCATACCAGTCCCTGATTTTTCTGTATATTTACCTACTTTTAAGACGACAATTGCAAATCTTAATTCTTCATCAAAAGAGCTTTTATTCGAGTACCAACATGCCTATAGCCCTAAGTCAGTGGTTCTGGCACTGCCTTGCAAGTCACCATAAAATGGAATGAGTTAAATGCCCCTTGTATGAGACAGTATATCGACGCTGTTCGGAAATACATGCTAAAAAAACGAGTGCATGCCGACAAATCAGCCACACATAATATTTACAATTAAAGTGATGTTAATTTCTATATCATCCCTGCCTTATGCAAATGACATACTGAAAAATAAACGCTGCAATAAAGGATGCTCTTTCTTCCATTGTTTTTTGACCACACTGAAAGCATTTACAGCGACTGCGCTCTTCTGCCACAGCTCTGGTTGTGCGGTTCTGTGCTCGCCGCTTTTTGCCTCTTCTGACACACACACACACACACACACACACACACACACACACACACACACACACACACATATATATATATATATATATATATATATATATATATATATATATATATATATATATATATATATAATGTGTATCAATAATTCTAGTTTCCCAATACGTACAGATGTCTAGTTTACTCTGGTAAAAAATTGAAATGCTGCGTTGATTTTTAAAAGCACAAGCAATACTTCAGTAAAGTGGTTTCATTTGTGTTTTGAAACAGGCTTATCAAAGTAATGGCGGTGTATGCTTGAAATTTGCGAAACAAACACTTTACCTATAACTTAGGTGCGGTTATTTTTTTAATGTATCTATTTCTATTTATGAAAATTTTAAATGTTTGTAGCTGATTTTGACAAGTTCTCCAACCACATAGACTTGACCACAAAAAGGAATAAAAGGTCTGTTAGTGAGAACTTTATCCTTTGATTTGCAAGAATTTTTGGTGGATGTTTTTTATTTATTCCATTTTTTATTTTTAGGGACGGCTGTTTCAAATATTAAGAAGTCTGCAGAACAAGTCTTTCTTGGTTATGTTCATTTAAACCTGGACCAGCTATTTTGTTGAGTGGGGCATGTGACACACACTTGTCATTGTTGTAGTATCATGCATGTCTTTTAAGTCTTTTAATCATTTTCGTAAGATTGGCGGGGTAGGGGGCAGCCACTGTACGCTTCGATGCACCAAATGAAATGCTTTTCTCGACATCTGCTGCCAAAGGTGGCTGGACCATGATCCTTAACCAAACATCATGGTTGATTACCGTGTGATCATATATAAACTAAGATTTAATCTGTGAACTCTTACTGAAAGTCTTGACGCTTTTTCGGCTCATTTGATTCTTCAAACCTAAAAAGAAAGTGTAATTTCCATAGCACTTATAACCAAGTGTCCTATATTATGTATGGGCTAGGTGGCTAATAACATGTTAATTTTAAACATGGGGCAAGTCAATGTACCCTTTTGCTTCTCAGCACAATCATTCCAAACATTTGATGAAAATGCCAGACTGACGAAAAAAAACCCAGACATTTTTACATGGTGGTCGTTGTCGACCTGCTCGCCAGCGAAACGTGTTGTCATCACAAGCGCGCCTCATCTAAACAGGAAACGTGCCGTCTGCACATGTCTATGAGGAACAGCTGCATCATGCCTCGACAGGTTTTGTAAGTGATCCAAGGTTAAAAAAAGGCTCGATTTTTTACCGCATTCAAAATAATAACAATTAACAATGCTATATTAACAACGAGTGTCGGTTTTAGTTATTGTAAACCATACAAATGTATTTTCGGAGGTTATTAACAGTGTACTGCACTCCAGGATGTCATGCCATGATAAAACCCGTGGTAATCACTGAACAAATATAGCACGGGACTATTATATGAGGAGATTGGTGGCGGGGGTTTGGATAAATACAACAGGTGTAATGACAAACACAAGTGAAATGGATAGCATAACAAGGGACGTTTTCATCACAAATTTCACCAGTGTGTGTAACCTGGCGTGCTCACAAAGACCAGGTATCCGCTTAAAGGTTGCCGCTTGCATTTGCAATATGACCCACGCCTGACCTTTTGCAAACAATTACGATAGGGATGATTATTATTTTTATGGTCATGATCTGGTTATGCAATTTTGGCCATGATATATCAAGACTGAATTTCCCATATCCCACTTAATTCATTTATCTACTGGACACTTTTTATGCCTTAAAAATTCCATTTAAACTTGGGTGATTTCATAAATGAGTCATTAAAAAAAAAGACTGGTTCTATTCATCATTTCTGTGCTTATAAAATTAAGAGATAAAATGAACACTATTCTCTGCCATTCATCGTATAAGAATTAGTTTTATTTGTGCTTTTTGCACTAAATCGTGCACAGCAAATCGAGAAAGCTATTGACTAAGGTAATATAATCCTGGTAGATTTCCCTCGACCACCTTCAAACGTCCAATCAGTTTAGAACTAGCGCGGGTTTGGAGCAATATAGCCCTCGCTGAGGTAAGCAGGTTGCACCTTATCCACGTTTTAGGCGCAGGGTGTCAACAGCTTTGGAGGAACACACCTGTTGCTTCTACTGGTCAAGCAAATCAATATTTGGCACATGCAGCAAGCAATGAACCTATCGGACGCGGAAAAGATTTTTCACCTGATGCCGTAGCCCTCTCCCACAAAGTTTATTCTAAACGTTATGAGGCCTTAATCCTGCAACCGTCCAGCGTGACTACAGATTACAATTGATTCAAACACTTACTTTAGTTTAAATGGAACAAATCCCAACAGTATACATCACCGGTTCATCGCGTATAAGACTCAAAGCAAGTGGGACAGTGACGACAGCATCTGTAAAACTGTGACTTAGTCTAATTTCGAAAGACGGCATTATTCCACACATGAAAAAGTATCCAGAATGAGCTTACAAGTAAACAGAACACAGATGTTTATCTTAAGCAACATACTAGGGATACATTCCGGATTGCCAAGGAAAGCTATCGGCCCATATCCTATATAACAAACGGAACTTAGGCCACGCAGATTGTACTCTTGGCGATGACCAAGGTTTCAATGTTTTGATTGCCCTGTCCATTGGAGAAACATTATTTGGCTGCCTTAAGGAAGGCCGAAAAACCTTTGATGCCATATGTTATTCCTTAACCCTTAAAGTGCCAGCCACTGCTATAGTTCCTATATATAGGAAATCAAATATACTATCAACATGTAATTTCAACAACCATACCGTTTACGTTGGGACAAAGGGGTACAAATTTGAGTAAAGAAGTTAAATTGATCACAGGATAATAGACATGACATCTCAGTACACATATTACTATCAGGACAGCTTCACTGTTAATGAAATCAGGAAAGCTTAAACAACCAATCTGTAGACACTGGTTGGGTGCCTTGCCTGCCAGGCTGAAGTAGTTCTTGCACTTAAGTGATCCACCCCAGACTGCTTTGCTCTACCATCTCCATGGCAACACAAAGAAACTGTACCAACCTGTTGATCTGGTTGTACTTTCTGCAGTTGCACGTCCTCCACTATCTAGTTTCGAGGACATTTGGGACTGAAAATTTGAACTGTTTCTAATTAGCATTACTTGACATGCCATAAATTTTGTTCTATATCCATTAAATATATAATGGTCAATAATGTGTAAAACTTGGAAATGCCTCTGAATCAATCAAATTCTTGAAGATATTCAAGATTACAATTTTGAATCGGTCATTATTAGCATAAATTACATTGCGGCAACTTGCATTTGTTTCCACTAAATGCACAATGGTAAAAAGTTTTTAAACCTAGAATCACAGTTCTATTTATCATACTATTGAAGATATTCAAGATTTAAATTTGAAATGCCCCTAATGAGATATAAATTTAAATACAGCAACTTCCATACTGTATTCATAAGATGCACAATGATCGATAACGTAGGAGTAACACTTGGAATCACATCTCTGGTTATAATAATTTTGGAGATATTCAAAGTTTAATTTTTCACATAGCCCTAATTTGCCTAAGTTTCACAACTCTCACCCATCTTCATGTAAAAGCCATGTATGGGAGTATAATCATGCCCAGCTTGGAGTTTCTGCTTACAAATTGTCTTCTAATGCGCAGCAAAGGTACACATACACCGGAGTCACTGTCGCTCTGCAGACAAAAGTACGGACATCATGGAAGCCAAACAATTGTTTACCACAAGATACTATACGATATTTGAAAAATAATCTATAGTGTACAATAATCAATCTATAGTGTAGTGTCACAGTAATTGTGAAAAAAAATGTAGCCGCTTTAACTGAAATAGCTCGCATCCATATGTGTAAGTCCCTCTGATGATGCAAAAATTCAACTTTACCTGGAAAGTGTCCACAAGTTGTATAACTTTCATACATGTTAATTCATCAGTGAAGTTGGTACACAGATTTATAATTGAGATTGAGCATAGCCACTGAAAAACTCTTCACATGCATTTTCACCCCACTCCACAGCCTGCCCCAAAAGGTTTACTCACAGACTTAAGTCCAACAAGCTGTTAAACCAACACTTTGAAGTGCTTCCTTACACAAAGCATGGTACTAGAGCTCCATGCATAAGTAAAAGCAAGAATAGGAGGTATTCATAGTAACTGTGCTGCCACCTATACTGCAGCAAGGAACTTATACAGGAAGGAGGTCACACTCATGTGTTTAGCAGGGCCAAATGAGCTTCTGTAACGAAAGGAACAACTTGATAAAGCAGAAAGCTTAACAAGAGTCGTTCATTAAATTTTAAAACAGACAAGACGCTAAAGATATTTAGAGAATTTAATTTGTTTGGTAGAAAAAGTGTTATTTCTGGATGGCTAATTAACATAACTTGTAAAAGTGCCTTGATCATGGCAGAAGCATAGTTCTGTTGCCTAGCAACTGAGGGGACTGGAGCAGGTCTGCAGTTAATATAGTTTAATATGAATACATCCTATTGTGTGTTTGTAATGTCCCTTGTGACTGGTAAGACCCTTCCTTACTGGAGCTAGACGGTGTGTGTGTGTGTGTGTGTGTGTGTGTGACTCATGCATAACTGCTAGCAGATAATTAGTTGAGTTATTCCTGGCTGATCAGTATGTTGCCATGAAAACCATTCAACCATGCAGTCACTGAAACTGGTGCTCAGGCACTGGCTGCATATTGTGTAGATGGTGAAGACACAGCGGCTATTTGACAGCCCATCTACAAGTTTACTGCAAGGTGTGAAGTACTGTGCAACTGAGGTGTGTATTTTGAACTTCTTCCATTGTTGTCAAAGTGTTTAAACAAAATTTGGCTATTTTAATGTTCAAGGTTACGGAACCAATTGCCATGAGGACGTTTCTAAGTAGGACTCTTCATCCATACAGCAGGACATTCTACAGCGTATATCTCTGACTGGCCAGTCTCCATTACCAGCCACCATAGAGGCTGTGGAGTATGGGTACATTTACAGGTATTTGATCCTTTAGTAGCATGTTTTGTTTTTATAGGTACAAACTTTCTTGCTCAAGTCAACACTTCAACGTGAAGTATTGTCTTGTCCAGGCCTACGCTTGCTTTCTAATTACGGAGAACTTGTTGCCTAGCAACCTTTCCATACTATGACTGCAGTTTTCAGCCACCAGATGCCACCAGCTACCAGAGAAGACCAGTGTATTGTGTGGCCAGCTTGCCACATCAGGAACTGAAATTTTTTGCCACCAGATTCCCCAGCTACCAAACCCATTATTTTTTCTGGGTTTTGGAACATTGAACAAGCGGCTCTAATTTGCGTAAATTTCAAACAGTTCATCCTTCCTAATGAAAAGGCCAGACTCTATGTCATGCGAAGTTTGGAGTTTATAGATATAATAGTGTCCAAATGAAATGTCGGACAAGTTGCAGATAAAGAAGGAAGAAAGAGATAGATAAAAATAAAATATAATATAATAAAATGTATAAATAAATAATTTCTGGTAAAACAGAGTGTTTGTTTTAATACACAGACATAATGATCCCAAGGAAAGCTGCCCGAGCTATTTTTGGGGTGTACGTTTTTTATTTGTTTAACAATGTGACATTTGATGTGTTCTATTTATTCTGTATTCGTTATTTGTCGATAGTTTACTCAAACTAGACACTATACTCTGGAGACAAAGTGAGTGGTCCCACGTGTTTTACATTGGGCATATTTGGGAGGGGTGTGTGTGTGAAAATTTGCATACCAGCACTCCTTCCTCTCTCAAAATCAGAGGTTTGTCGCCAGCGATTCCCACCTCTAGATACGTTAAGTGTCACTGATGTCTCATGTGCTTGCAGCAGGCAATTCAATCTTCATGTGACCTCTATACTGGATGCACTTTGTGACCATTTCTTTGTCTTATCCTGACCCTATCTCAATTCCGGGCCAAATTTTTCTATCTCTGCACTGGACTGTAAACTTAGCTTTAATGGCCATGTTCGGAGAATCCATAGTTATGCATCCTATTTGCTGCAGACTCACATTCTTAGCACCCCTGCTAAATCAATGGGACAGCGCACTTTTTTCTCCAGATCATATAATCTTGATATATCCGGGTCATTTCGAGCGGTTTGAGTAGTAAAGGGACGGTGACTATAGAGTTCTTTGCCGGCTCACTGATCCCCTTCAGATTTCATAGCAATATTGTATCCGAGGATGATTTAAACACTAACTATGGTACAGCTGACTAAAGGTCCAGCTGCATACTGCATTAAACCTGTATACTACTATGTTTATTCCATTTTGCTCAATTTTCTAAGAATTGAGCTCATACTAGCTTTCATTTATTTATGTGAATGAGACTCTATCGACAGTGGTCAGCCCTCCTTGATCCACGCAGAGCAGTTATCGTGCCCACACTACAGTACGGGCCGCTGTTCAATCATAGGGATGAGCAAAGCACTGCAGTCAACAAGTGCTACAAGGATGTGAAGCCACAGTTATTGGATATCTGGCTTTGGAGCAATTCATCATAATCGTGACATTTGCACCGATGTGTTGCTCCGGGAAAGACCACATAGAAAACTTCAAGAGATACTCGAGCATCGCTTAGGTGTTCATATACTCTCTATTAACTTCTGTTTTCCGGAAAAAGAAATTTCATGAAATTTTCCCTTTCTTAATCTAACCATCCAATATTGTAAAAGAGCAGACCTGACTAGAAAAATATAATTATGCATTCGTTACATTTCTACTATGTACAGCGAATGGATGCAGTCGGTAACCTTAATCAAAAAACAAATACGCGTCCCGTGGGCAATATGAACATCTGAGCACATTGCTGCCCCATCTGTTTGTTTTATCTGTCGACTGAAGCTCACCCGCATCTTGACCAATTATAAAATCCATAGGTTGTGTCAAGATAATATTATATGCTTTAATTGTGACACGAACTTATTCACCGCAACTTTCTTGTGAAGTCTGCAAGACACATAACATCGCGCATTACACTGAAATCAGTTAAGTTCTCCAATTTTAGGTTTGTGTCTTCAATTTTCTGATTTCAATAATCAAATTTAAGAACTCTGATAAATGTCTATTCAAATCATCCTTTAAATCTAGAATATTTTACAATTGCTTGCCATGGTTTTAGGAGTCTGCTGAAGTTATTTTTTTGTTCATGGGTAACGCGGACTTTGGAGAGTACCCCCAACTGTGTGTTTGTTGAGCCACTAAAATGTACTGTTTCACATGCAAAAAGTTATTCCATATCTCACTCACTATAACATTTTTGGATAAGAGGAGGCACTTTAATTCATGTAACAATTTTGTTAAGTGCGTTTGACTTGCCATTCTGACAATCTTTTACTGTTTGAGACCTTTGGACTAAGGCAGTCTTTGGACTAAGGCGGTCTTTGGACTAAGGCAGTCTTTGGACTAAGGCAGTCTTTTTCAGATATAGAAATACATATTCCTGTGTCTGTCACTTTTTAAAACCCAGTCTGAAAAGGATTAACATTTTTTTACTTCATAAAAGTTGTAACCATAGCATGTTATATAGCAAGTGTCATTTTAATCTGTTCTGTAGTTTTGAAGATGTTTCTACATATTAATATAATTTTGTGATCAGAAAGCACATATTTTGCAATATGCGGTGTACAGAATACTATCAAATCTGGGAATGAAGACCTGTAAACATGCCTAGAAAACTTTTAAAGATTGACTACTTAGTATTTATTTAATTCCTGCAACAACATTTTTATGTGGCTTTGTCAAAAACCTATAAATTGAAATTCGAAAGACACCTCAATCTATTCAAGATTTGAATTGTGTGTATTTGCCTAATATGCATAAATAAAACAACTACAACTTTGATTCATGGCTCATTGGATTCAAATATCCTACAGATCTGCCAACTGAAGTTTGAATGTCAACTCAGTCTATAACAGTTTTGAAGTTATTCAAGATTTATTTTTTTGTATTCACCTAATTAAGCCCCAAAAATCTTATCTAGTATAAATATCAAATTTAGAAAAAAAAATATTATATTCAAAATTGTCCATTTTCAGCGGGATGTAGGGTTGGAGCTTGCCTACCAACCCCATTTTATGTTTTTCTCGCTACACTTGCAGTAGAGATAATATGTAGCTTGTTCTTACTTTGTAGCCAAAGGTGTGTCAAATGGAAGGGGTCAACTCTGTAAACAGCTGAATCAAAGCAGTCCTTTATGATCATTAATTCACAGTTCAAACACAGACATGTAAGCTACATGCATGTACATAGGGGATTTCCGTGGAAGCAGGCAAACCACACTATTCCTTTGACCAAAGACCTTCTCGCGTCAATAAAGTTCTTGAAACAACTTTGTTTTATTGAGCATTCCACAGCTGGCGCCACTGTTGGTAATGGGGCTGGGTGGCAGAGAAACCATTGACGATGCCACACATCCGTAAATGTTACACATACACACACACACACACACGGTGCTTGCCACGCCCTCTGTTTGTTCCACAATTGGTATTAAAGGGTGGGCAGTGCTTGGGGTATGAATGACAAGATGTCCTAACCATGACCCGGGTCAACTGGAGGTCATTATACAGGTGTGCTCGTCAAGTCTGTGTGTAAACACAGACTGCTGACTTTTCCTCAAATACTTTTTTCTTTCATCTTTATTAAGTCTTTGGGTGAGCACAGCATTCTTGTTTTTTTCCTGACATAATTTACTCGGTAATTAATTAATTAATTCATTACTTCACGTGTGAGTTTTGTGGTCAGTTTTTTTCTCGGACACTGTTGTTCCAAAAAGTACCAAACTTGGCAAGGTGATAGGCCTTGTAGTGAAGACAAGCAGAATGTTTGGAGCAGTCATGATGTTAACAATTATGTAAATTAGACTCAATTAAAATTTTGAAAGCCCCATATCTTCCAACATATTACAGATAAATACGATATTTAAAGAAGCACATACAGTTTGTGACATCTGCCAATCTGGTGGACAGTGAACAAAAACTATATACAGAGTATGGACACATTTGTTTCGCATGGATTGTAAATGAAGTCAAGCATTAACTTATCGAGTCACTGTCCGTGGTACAGATGTTGGCGTATACCTCCTACCTTGTCTGTGGTGGAGGAAACCAAAGAACTCGTAGAAAAACACCGTGCACGGTTAAAGCGGTAGGAACTTTCTCTACGTGCTTCCCAGGGCGAGAATCGAACCTCAGGTGGCAGAGGTGAAAGGCGAGCGGCTGAGGTAAGACAGCACGCTAATTGGCAGCACTTGAAAAATTGAAAAGCTGAATATCTCCCAAACTATTACAAATAGATTTGCCAATCCAATTTCTACTTGTAAGTTTGTGTTATAGCCGCATCCAATGAATCATGAAGCACAGTTGTAGCTTCCTAATTAATGAAGACAAGGTGAACACACAAAATTAAAGACGTGAATAACTTCTAAACTATTATAAACTGAGGTGTCATTGAAGCGTCAATTGATAGATTTTTGGGATAGTAGTATCCAATGAACCATGAATCAAAGTTGTAGTAGTTTGATTTATGCAAATTATGCAAATAGACAAAATTTAAATATTGAATAGCTTGAAGCCTATAATAGATTTAGCTGCCTTTCCAACTTCAATTTATAGGCTTTTGACATAGCTCCATGAAAAATTATTGTTGTAGGAGGTTCTTGTTACTAAAGAGTCCACGGCCGGCGCAGTTAGCGGCTGCAAGTGACGCGCCATTGCGACTAACACAATGCTTCATGCTGCTGTGGTCACTGGGTGATATCAGGGCACAAAAGTTCCTTATTAGCACAACTGCGAGTTTTGCCATTGAAAATTGAGACAGGGAAATGAAATATTCCGAAAGATATCAGATTTTGCAAGCTTTGGAATTTAGGATTTGCAGAATATGGAATCTATTGTATTTGTGTTTGTTCTTCAGATACAAACTTGAGAAACAATATGTTTCAGGATGTATTATCTTATTTTGCAAATGTGTAAGTACTTTCGGCCAATAAGAAGTTTATTTATGTACTATAGATCGATTCTTTGAAAAACGTTCCGAAATATTGTACCATCGGATGGCGTGGAGAAACAAACATTCTATGTGGGGTGAAAAGGCGTTCAGTTTAAAGAGGTGTTCTGTTTATATCATTTGGGGGAGATTTTACTATATTTGACCTTCTCTCGAATTTGTATTGAGCGGCAACAACAACATCGACGGTCATAATTTGTAGATATATTTCCTCAGAAATTGATCTCAAGTTTGCATTCAATACCTTTATTTTGAATACAAAATTTGATTTTCTATTTTGTTTTAAATATATTTGTGAGTAGCTATCATTTAAAGGGTAATGTTTGCTTGTGTACAACTATTTTCACTAAATCCAGTTACAAGGGGCAGGGTTTCAGATATTGTGTTGCATATGTTAAGTTCTTTATAGTGTAGCTAACGCAAGACTGGATCTTACTATCAGTGTAATTGTATCCCCTGGGTTCATGCAAGTATATCTATTGCTATTCATTTCTATGTTACTGCCATTATATATTTCTTTGATTAACTAAGTTTGTATCAATTATACGTATAGTATAATTTGATTATTATTGTGGCTTCAAACTTAATATCCGAAAGGCAGGACATGCTTTTTTAGCTCTGCTGACTTGTCAGTCAGCAGAGCTTATAGAATCCGTTTGCGTCCGTCGTCCGTCTGTCCGTCCGTCCGTCCTTCCGTCTGTCCGTCTGTCATTAGACATTTTATATTTTCGACTTCTTCTCAAAAACCGCTATATAGAATGTTTTGATTTTGCACATGGATGATTCCCAGGTGGACCTCTACCAAGTTTACAAAGGAGATGATGATGCAATAATTTTTCTATTTTTTATGAAATTTTCAATTTATTTTTTGAAAAAAATTAAAAGTTCTTCATCTTAAGAACTACGAAGACAATTGCTTTGATATTGCACATAGGGTCATCTGGGGTCAACTAGTTCTTATTTTGGCCACCAGGCGGCGCTGTGATTTTTTCCTATTTTTTTATGAATTATTGCCTGTTAAGGCAATTTTCGACTTCTTCTCCAGAACGGCGGAACAGAATTGCTTAAAATACTACCAAAATATAGTTGGACATTAGGCAATGAGAGTTTGCGAAAATAATATGGATTTGTTAATTTTAGGCAATGTTATGGGATATCAAACTTCGCAACTGTAAGGAAGTGCTGCAGCTGTATATATATATATATATATATATATATATATATGTATATATATATATATATGGCAATACAGTGCATATATTACACTATTGTATTTACCCTTTTGACTTCTTCTAAAAAACCGCTCTATGGAATGTTTTAATTTTAGACATGGATGTTGCACAGGTGAACCTCTACCAAGTTTGTGAAGGAGATGATGATGCAATAATTTTCCTATTTTTAATGAATTCTTTAATTTATCTTAAAAAAAAATTCTTCATCTCAAGAACTACCTGGCCAATTGCTTTGATATTGCACATAGGGTCACCTGGGGTCAACCAGTTCTCATTTTGGCCACAAGGTGGCGCTGCGAGTTTTCCTATTTTTTTATGAATTTTTGCGTGTTAAGGCTGTTTTCGACTTCTTCTCCAGAACAGCATGATAGAATTGCTTAAAATTTTATCAAAATATAGTTGGACATTAGACAATGAAAGTTTGCAAAAATAATGTGGATATGTTAATTTTTGACAAAGTTATGCGATATTAGACTTTGTGACTGTAAGTGAGTGCTGCCACTGTAAATCGGCAACCATTGAAACAGCAAGGTACGTCAATTGATAATACATTTACTACCATGGACAAGTCAGGTCGCCCTATTCAATTTTGTTTCCTGAATAAAAGCAGATCCAGTCAGCAGAGCACAGGATCATCATGATCCTGTTGGTGTTAGCATATAATGTGCTCTAGATACTATCTGAGCCCAAGACGCTGGTTACTTTGTTAAATATTTGCCCAAACTCATTCTTTTGTCTTGAAATTCATTGTTTGCTTGTTACATTTTTTTCTTTCTTTCCGGCTGCATCTTATCCGCAGCTTTTCTCGGAGACGGCTAGAACTAGAACTCAAAAACTGCTGTCTGGCCAAAGCCCTATGTTTGATATTGTCCCCTTATTTACAGTAATTTAAAATATTTGAAATCACGCAAATTACAGTTAATTGAACAATCTTCCATGTCTTCAAAACTATTCTAGATAAACGGGCTATTCCCAGCTCAATACATGGGTTAAAGTCATGGAAAGCTCCGGATCCTAAAGCATGCTACCCCTTCTTCAACAACATGTAGACGCTAGTTACTTTTATCTACCTCCATGCTCTGATGCAACCATTTTGCATGCGTAATTAAACCTTTCCCCCTTGAATTAAGACTGAGTCAACAGCTTTCCTTGGCAAGGGTTGGGCAAGTGCCCAACCCTTGCCAAGGAAAGCTGTTGACCTGGGGCATGTGATCTTGATAAGTCTCATGTACATTTCTCAGTCAAATTGAGCCCAGACAAATTTGCCCTGCGGCATTTTTTATCTAAATCTATTTTGCTTCTCGACGCATGTCAATAATTTGTAGGCCTATAAGTCACTTTAATTCTTTAAGTGCCAACTTTTTGACTGAGTCAAGAACTTTTCTCGGCGCGCATTAGGCGCAGTGCGCACAGTGCACGCCGAGGAAAGCTGTTGACCTGGGTTATTTACTCTGGGACTATAGGATACCGGTACTTGAATGAAAGGTTTTTTACGAGGAATACGAATCTGGGATCCTTATGAAAATTCAGACTAGTTTGACCTAAGTAGATCGACTTTACACGTGACTGTCACTGAAAGAGTTAATAGAAAATACCATACGATACCCATACAAGCAGCCCTTAACCCGGGTTTTTGTGCAAGAGTCCCAGCAACAGGACACACAAAGTACATCTGCCGGTATAAAATCAGTCCACACGTATTTTTGCGGAAGGCTGAGATTGGTGGCCGGCCCTATTGGCACATGTAAATCTGAACAGGCTTTGCATAAAATATACGTCGATCCACATTTAACCATGTGCCACATTACTATTGTTGGTTTTGTCATAGTTGTCAGAGTCATGATCATGATCACCATCATCGTCATCAGGTAGTAGTAGTGGAATATGATAAGTGTGAATATTTAAAACAAAAAGTGTTATCGTTACCGTCCTCACTGAAAATTATCCACCGCTAAATTGAATCATAACCAAATTCAAAATGGGAAAGAGCGAATGAGATTCATTGACGAGTGTTGCATAGATGAGTTCTTTAAGTCATAAAAGTTACAAGAGATCCAACAAACATTAACGGGCATTTACTTTGCTGCCAGGTAATTTTCGTCAAAAAATTTAAAATCATCACAGCAAATGGGACAAAAGTTGATTTTTTTACTTAGTCAGTCAGTCAGTCAGTCAGTCAGTCAGTCAGTCAGTTATTTAGTTAACCATTCATTTTATTCTGTTACCAGGGTAAGCCCATTTAGTGAGAGTCACTTATTTTTCACTTGGTTCTTGATGATACAATGATTAAATTACTGAAATTCGTGGTATGAAATACCAGAAACTAAATTAAAACGATAGTACATTTAAAATACATACATGTGCAATAGCTTTGCTTTTAGAAAGGATATTCTGTCCATACTGCATTAGTAACTCTTGAGTGCATGATACATGACGCGTGGACGAGCCGCTATTCTGAGCTAACATCCCAAATTTTGCGAGCCCACATCTATTGAATAACTTGTTACATCCGAAATTTGATGTCTGTGAGGTACAGTAAAACCTAATAGGACCACCAAAAATTTAAAAACTCCAGACTTTGAAAGCTCAAAATTTTGTGATTTTTCTCGAAATAACTTAATTTCCTAAAAAAAATCAACTTTTAAATTTCGAAACTTCGAGTTTATCTCGATATTTCGATTTTTTCCCACAAATTATTTTTCTCTGAAAATTTTGACATTAAAAACGCGCACTTATTTTAAAATTGCGCGGTTTTCCTCAAAATTTCGATTTACAAAACTGAAATTAACACAGCCCATCACAATTTGGGCTTAAAACTCGAAATTTTGCGATTTTTCTCGAGTTTCTAAGTTTCTATGTAAGTTTTTCTAATTTCTAAGTCGAAATGTCGAGAAAAATTTTGAAGTTCGAGAAAATTCGTGAATTTTCGCAGTTTAGAATGCATAAATTTGAAATTTATGCCTAAAAATTTTGAAAAAAATCCACATTTCGAGATATTAAAGTCAAAATTTCCCAGACTTTTTCAAATTTTCGAGGTTTAAAATAAAGTTGAAACTCAAATTGTGGGATTTTTTCCAGATTGCATGATCCTCCTGCAAAAAAAATGAGGTTTCAATCTCGAAATTTCGATTTTGTCTCGAAGTTGCGCGATTTTCTTTAAGTTTGGACTTGAAAATCTCGAAATTTGAAGCTTCTTCCTCACAATTACGTGAGAAGACAACTCACAAATCAACGGTCCAACCCAAATTACAAGTGCAGAACTTCAGATAAATAATTTACGCGATTGTTGAAACAATGTATCATATAAATATGAACAAATATAATGCACTCGTTCTTCATAACCTTGGCTTAGGCTGCCAGGGTCACTTTGGGCAGCGTTTCACATAAACGCATATCAAGCTCACTCATACGTACACGACTTGTATACTACTGTTTGCATGTGTTGTTTTCCGAAGGGTTTCGTTACGGGTTGGGG
Source organism: Hermodice carunculata (assembly GCA_964020975.1). Classification (NCBI taxonomy): domain Eukaryota; kingdom Metazoa; phylum Annelida; class Polychaeta; order Eunicida; family Amphinomidae; genus Hermodice; species Hermodice carunculata. Next base: position 8,179,932 of record OZ026620.1, read on the forward strand.
GCCTCGCGTCACGGAATATGCTGCATCGAAAGTTTAGATACACCCAGCTGAACATGTGTATTATTTTGCTGAAAAAAATCACTTTATAATATTCCGTGAAACACTGCCTTCCCTTAATAGAAACATATATGTCACTTTCTTTCATAAATGACCATTTTTAGGGTGACGTCTGAACACACTCGAGCAGGCGGTAGTTGTGGAGAAAATCTGGACACCACTGGCATAACTTTAATAACTTTATTGCATTTTATGCCCAAATGGGCTTACAGCATTATATACAAAATACAGTTTAAAATATACTCACATATAATATAAAAGACTAAAATTATTGACAAGCGACTGCTATTCAGTAGAATTTCTGCGTTCAAAAAGTCTATATACATATTTACAGATGGGCACTACCACATCGACCGCAGGAGAGAACACGTAGTTCATGTTTAATGATTCAAGCGCCAAGGAGGATATGAGATCCCTTCTCAACTCCTCGTACGCCGGGCATTGAATTAGGAAGTGATTTTCATCCTCAATACTATTTCTAGTGCATCGAGTACAGATTCTATTGACTAAACTTTCATTTTGATATCTGCCTCGTTCGATACGTAAACAATGATTACTTAGACGTAACTTTGACATAGCTTTCAAATTTAGATTCTATTGACTAAACTTTCATTTTGATATCTGCCTCGTTCGATACGTAAACAATGATTACTTAGACGTAACTTTGACATAGCTTTCAAATTTAGATTCTATTGACTAAACTTTCATTTTGATATCTGCCTCGTTCGATACGTAAACAATGATTACTTAGACGTAACTTTGACATAGCTTTCCGAAATTTGAATTGTTTTACGGCCAATAGATAACTTTCCATCTTATATTCATTTTTAAAATTGCGATATGTACGTAATTTTGTGGAAAAGTTTGAGGACTCGTCATCTGAAAAGAGGGAAGAATAAAAAACCTGACAATATTGGTCACGCAAACGGGTTTGCAAATGGTCGAGAAATCTAGACTTATCTACAAAGAGTCGTTTATTCAGCCAGACGTTTCCAAATCCATTGTATTCTAATATTTTTCTCACTGCAGACACCCAAACAGTTTCTCCTTTCAAGTCTAAATTTACAACATCACTCAAAGACCGCTTTAAAATGTGTCCATCTGGAAGCTCCATTAGGCGTAACCAATATTTTACAATTTTCATCTTTATATCTATCTGGATTGGGTACCTTCCCAGTTCTGCAAGAGAGGCTTTATTATGACATCTGCTAGTAACTCCTAGGGTGAACTTACAAAAATCGCTATGAACTTTTTCAGCATTGTTAATATTGAGAATATTTTGTGTGGGGGGGTCGGAAAATTGTTTCCCAGTTTTTGAATTGCGGCTTGTTGCAACGGGCCAAACTTCGGATCCAAATAAAAGGATTGGTTTTACATAAATGTCAAATAAATCAAGGGCCACTTTTGGAGAAATAGCATTATCTTTGTTAGCAATAATCCCCCTTTTCAGAAGAAAACATGACTTTTTAGCTTTTTCACAAAGATTTTGTTCTGCAAGTGAAAAGACTCCACTTGCTTTGATCGTTATACCTAAATATTCAACATCTGTTACGATTTTTAAACTATTACCACCATAGGTAAATTTATACTGGTCCTCAAGGGACTTTCCTTGTCTATTAAAAACAATGACAGATGACTTGCAAGTGTTCACTTCAAGACCCCAAGTATAACTGTACAGAGACAGTTTCTGTAGCAAATACTGGAAATGACCAGCAGAATCTGCCATGATCTGGACATCGTCCGCAATTTTAAACTGCACAATTTTTTGTTTCCTATTTCAACTCCATAGTTACCATTCACATTTAAAAACTCCTCCAAATCGTTAATAAAGACAGCAGAGGGCTCAAGGGGCAGCCCTGTTTTAAGCCGAGTTGACAAGCAATGGGTCTTGTGACGCCACTTGTTAGCTTTACAGTAACAGTAGATTTTTCGTACATATCCTTAATAAGTCTGATTATACCTATATCAATACCAGCTCTATGAAGTTTGTACAATAGCTTGTCTGTAGGAACCGTATTAAAAGCACGTTTGAAATCAATACAAGCTGAAAATACTTTTTGTTTCTGTAACAAGTATTTGTCGATAACATTTTTCATAATAAATAGATTGTCTACCGTTTGCCGCCCTTCAATAAAACCTGATTGGCCTTCGTAGAAAAAATCTTTTTGATTCAGAAAAGTATATATGCGTTTCTTTAACAAAGTGGCGAAAATTTTACTCATTGAGTTTTGCAAGGCAATTCCCCGATAATTGTCAGGGGAATCTTTTTTGCCTTTCTTGTGTACAGGACTCAGATAGCTATGTTTCCACGATTTTGGAAATGTGCTAGATGCCAGAATATTGTTATAAATGTTAAGTAATGATAGAGCGACATGAGGTATTGAACACTCCGTTTTAATCATTTCCCCTCGAATGATATCGGGACCAGGTTGTTTACCATTTTGAATATCCTTTATCACACCTTTCAACTCATCCATAGTAAAGGAGATGCTTAATTCGTGATCTTTATCAATATTTGCTAAATCTTCCAATTTTGCCAAGAAAATTGCAAACTCAGGCTTCGTATCATCTGGCGCGTAGTTTATACCTGGATTGAACAACTTATTGTAATGATTATACTATTCTTCTGCGGGCACATGATCAGAATCTGAACTTTTCATTTTATTCAGTAAAACATTCATTTTATTCCAAAACATTTTGTCTTTCCTGTCGTGCCTCCTCTCAACTTCTTGAAGCAGGTTGAATTTGCTTAATCTCTCACACTTGCGTACATACCTTTTAAAGGCTTTTGCAGCTTTGAAATAATTACCTTTGATGATCGGATCTTTAGGATACTGCAAAAACAATTTTCTCGAAGATTTGACCTTATTTTTTAAATCTAAACAAGAACGATTAAAATGACATTAACGCTTTTTTCTTTTCTTTTGTTTCTGTTTAGGTTTAATAATTCTTAAGCAAATTCTAGCTGCTTCAATAAATATATCATTTAATTCCTGCACGAGTGCATCAGAATCTTTGCACTGTTGAGAACATGTTGCTAGGCTACGGAGACGAGGACCAAAAGTTTCTGAGTGCAGAGTATCTTTAAATTTATTCTGTGCCTGATCGTCCCAAAGTATAATAGGCGGTCCGTTTTCAAGTATATTTTGACCTTCATTAGGTTTTAAAGTAGAATAATTACACTGTAAAGTAGACACTAAAGGCGAATGATCACTGAAAAATACTTGATGTTCAGTGATTTTGAACTGAGACACATTCGGTAATAAGGAATTATGTATGATCATGTAATCTACCACACTAGATCCATTTGGGCGATGACAAGTAAACATACCTGGCCTCTCACATAGGTTGTAAAACCCCACAAGATCGTTCGTACAGAAAGTCCTATGCAAATAAATACAGACAAAACTGAATTTCTGGTTGAGCAGCTTTGAAAAGACACTTCAAGTTAATATGACTGATTTTTCAAACTCCGGTTTTTTTCTAGGAAAGCGAAATCATACACGATATGTGCAATGCTTAATTTCCAAATCTACTTTGTTTTGGCTTGTCGACAAAACGCGGCGCTTACAGTTAAATAAAAAAGCATTATACTACGACATGTACCCCTTTCATCAGAAAATATAACAGCTATAAGTTATATATATATATATATATATATATATATATATATATATATATATATATATATATATATATATATATATATACACACACACACACACTCATGTATAATTCAAATTCCATGATCACATGTCTCATATCTGTAAACAGGGATCTAAACAGATAAGTGTCTTACAAAGGTTCTCAAGAATTCTGTCTGAGCATGAGAAATTTCAAATCTGTAACGCTTTTATCTTATCAACTTTGAATTACTGCCCACTTGTATGGCACTTCTGTGGACCCACGGAAAGCAATAAAATGGAAAGAGTTCAAGAAAGAGCACTTCGCTTCGTCTCAAATGATCTTGTTTCCACTTATTCAAATCTATTACTGAAAGCGAGGAAACCTTCTCTATATCTAAGTCGCTTAAGAAAGCTTTCTTTAGAAATGCATAAAGTACTAAATACATTTGGACCATCTTTTCTGAACGACCTGTATACGAATAAGAAAATGACTTATGACTTACAAGATAACCACAAAGCTGAGCTAACTGTTTACAACACAACAGCATATGGTAAGAAATCTCTAAGCTACCAAGGGGCCAAGCTATGCAATAGTCTCCCACATGATATAAAGAACTGTGCGACTTTCAATCAATTCAAGTCTTTTAATTCATGCATGGCTTGGCCCGTCGAGCACGTGCTCTTTTTCTATTCTATGTCAAACCCGAATTTAATGCATATGTACATGGACTTTTTGTATCTGTTTACCCCACCAGAGACTCTGGTAGAGTTTCATTGTACATGTCATTTTCATTCAATTTTTATCATCCTTAAATTCACTGTCGAAAAATAGTGCCTATGCGCTAATGTTTTATATTGTACAAACTCGACTTTCTCGATTCTTATGTATGTATGTATATATATATATATATATATATATATATATATATATATATATATATATATATATATATATATATATATATATATATTTGCATACGCGTACGTGCAGGCAACCTCGAACGCTATGATAGGCCAACAAGTTCCACGCATCACCGTCAACTTTGCTGTCACGCCCTCTTTGCACACTCCCGCCGACAGTGAAACGTTTGATTGTAAACAGTTGACAAAAGCTCCTTTAAATAAATATCCAGCATATTTTTGTTAAAAAGTGTCAACAATTTCTAGGTTAATGCAAACATGAGAATTGCATTGCCTTTGTTGTAATGATATGTTTGATTCCAAACATTTTGCTGCCATTTTTGCCTGTACAGAGTTGGGGACAGCCACCGATGATTACAATCGATTATGAACTTAAAACTACACGTATAACCACAGTGCACGGTAAAACCATATGTGAGACACAATATAAATGAACTTCCTGTGGCCAAACATTGGCTAAGTGTACATTCCTTACTTTAACATGGAGGGTGCTAATACGTCAGGCAACGTGGAGCTTATCGCAGACAATGGCCGTTGTGAACATATCTGTCGCACGCTCATTGGGGACAGGCAGCCGGTCGCGGTGGTGTTTTTCTATGAAAAATGCGATTTAAATCTGATTGTGATATCAACAAATTCGCAGGACGTGTTCATATTTGACATACAGGAAAACGCGGGACTGGTGGAAAGAGGCTTGAATTCTCTGCTGGAGGCAGACAATATTACCAAGGTATATATATTTTTTTTCTCAAAATAAAAAATCAAACAAAAAGAAAACAAAATTATATATTTTAATTTTACCCCGCTTAACATAGAATTATGGGTTTAGTTATATGTTGGATATTGCGTCCAATACTAGCAGTGCCTTTCTGGGCCAATTAAAAGTAAAATATCTGCGCATAAAACTAGAATGATACTTGAGCACCTGTGCTAAATTGAAAGATCAAAGTGAAAGTGCTCTTTCTCCATGCCCAATTCTGCCAAAACAGGAAATGCACTGTTATGCAGGTTAGGCAGTACAGAGGTAAAGTGAAAGTAGAGGCACCATAGGTACAAAGGTAAAGTGAAAGTAGAGGCACCAAAGTACATAGAAAATATCCCAAGTCAACAGCTTCTTTCGGCGCGCATTTGGCGCTGTTGAGCTCAGAGCTGTTGACTCAGTCCAAAATTTGGCACTTAAAAAGTTAGAGCGCTGTCAATTTTAGCACTTGGATGGTGTTTGGTCGAAATCATATATTCAAGCTGTTGTGTTGAGTCCCAATAATGGGATGTATTTTTGTCAAGTCTATCATTTAGTGACCGGAAAATATTCTGTTTAAGCTGGCACCTTTGGATAACCTCTAATCACTTTTTCATATTATTGGATAGTTTGACACTTAAACTACACACTCCCAAAAACTCAGATGTGTGAACATAAAATTTATGAGATAATTGATCTCAAAACTTTTGTTTACAATGAAAAGTTTATACAGTGCCGGGTACATGGGTTTGTTTGCAATGGCATGATAGTGAACCATGTCATCGTTTGCACAGTCATAAATTACTTCATTGGCTATGTTATGCTGTGGGCTTTGTTCTCCGACTCATAGTTATAGTGGAGGTAGGGTGTGTTCATAATGTTCCAGAGTCATAAATATCACAAAAACGATGTAGGCCTATTTTACTCTTTTACTTTAAATTTAGCTGACTGACAAGTCGGGAGAACTAAAAGGTGATAGGCCTAACAGGTCTCTTTTTATTTTTGGCAGAAGAAATGAAATTTGTGTTTTGGGTGGTTAGGCCTATACATTTTGGAAAAAGAACTAATGTCTGCAGTTAATGATGAACATTTCTAAGGTTGAGAGGAGCGGTGTAAAACCACCAGTTGCCTTTTATGGGTGACTGCCTGTCTCAAGTCATGAATGAAATTTGTTACTTCACATTGGTATTGGTGCTTTGGCAAGTCTGAAATCTCTTTGCCGTCATTGTTGGGTTTGGAATTAATGAATATGGATCATGTGTTTCTGTACAATTTATTAGTCCATGACCCCAGGGAAAAATTGAGCTATTGACAAGGGTCACTCACAGGAAACCATTAGCCGTGGAGATAAGGATGGGCCAGTTACACTACCATTGATCTTATTACTTTGAAATTCTCTATTGATGAAAAAACAAATCAGTGCAATCCACTTACTGGTCCCCAAATATGGAAAGCCGCATGTGAACCCACACCCAAACAAGCCAAGTGTGGTGTTCCCAAGTTACAAAAAGTCGAGATTTAAGCCATAAAATATACTTTTGTTTAATGACAACTTCACAGAGGTAAAGCTGCAAGTTTATTTCACACAATAATTAAAACACAGGGCAGAAGAAATGAGTATGTGTCGTATTACAGCCATAAATGCGTAAGAATTGGCAACTTTTTCTTTCAATGCCATTTTCTCGGAACTGTTTTTTGCTCAACGTAAGCAATTTGTATCTCGCCTCACAAACGTACGAATTGCCCTATCACATTAATATCAACGGACATTAAAAGAAAAATATCATAGCCAGGAACGGTTCCCAGGATTTTTTTTCTGACAACCCCTTCCGTGACTTTTTGAGCAATTTATAGAAGGAAAATGAACAACCTGTCAGGACTAAATTAAAAATTTTATAATGTTTTATTTATACTATTTCAGGACTAACCATTGTATTCGATCCTGGACATGAATACATATTTTAAGTTTTTTCTGATTTCAACTGGAAAAAAACAATTTCGTGTGACTTTTGCGCCAAAAATGTGAAAATCTTACCAAGTCAAAAAGAATGCTATAAAATCCCAAAAATTTCCATTCTTACAAAGAAACTCTATGGATACAAATCTTTGGATATGTTGTAATCAGAAAATATATGGGTTTAATGTACTTGTGAAAAAAACTTATGGGTAATTGCGATCCAATGTTGCCAGTCTCACTCTGCACTAGCTACACAGCTTCCACCTTAAATTTGTTTTTCTTTACGTTTACCGAAATTATTTTCTTGTCTTATGGTAAGTTTGTTTCAAAAGTAAATACGCGACTCAGTGGATACTTCTCTTGTTAGTTTTTTTTCTTCATTTCCCAATAGGTGGTGTAACCGTCATTGTCCGCACAATGCTAAGACGTTTACGTTTCTGCATACCTTGTTTTCTATATTTAATTGAACACTTGCCAACCTGATGTAAAACATAGTGAAATCAGAAGCAGTTTTTTTCTATTGAAGCTCTGTCATTTATATCATAATGTGGGTTAATAAAATTCTCGAAAATTTTCTTAAACACGGTTTCCAGAGCCAATTTGAAGCCATGACGGTTTGATATTGACCAGTTTGGCACTGTTAGGATGGCTGTAGTTCACCTTACGTGCCCATCTGGAGGTCATCTAACGAAAATTGCTCTCTATTGAGTCGAAGGTCAAATGATTAATAACATTGTCAGAATACCAGCTAGAATCATGAACTTACGTACAAGCTTTTAAGGGCAAAAGGTGTGATCTACCGGAATATAATCGACTCGATGGGGTTGCCTTGCATTATGGCTATAACAAGTACATCTACTTGCGACCATGTTGGTCACTTTTTACGGTTTTCCTTATTACCTCTACAGAGGGGTGTGTCTATGTAATTTTCAGCAGGCTGTTTAGTTTAAACATATTTATTTCAACTGGATCTCCCTATAGAACATACAGATGTCACTAATGGAGGGGGAGGGGGGTCTCCAGACCATGGAGTGACACACGAAATGTATATTAAAAAACACACAGGACAAAACAAGAAAAAAGTTACCCAATTAACAGATAAGCTGTACACATGTTTCAGATTTGTACCCATATGCAAAACAAAGCAAAATAGTTCACAACAGATAGAATGTACCCATATAGGTCTCATTTCACATCCATTCGGACTGGCGGTAGAAAATGTCATAAAGGACACTTGAGAAATAAGTTTATGTAAATCAGTGACTAACTTAATTGAAAATTACTGCTTATGCGTAACAGAACCAACATATGAAGTGTCAGGTATTCACGATGTACCTGTGGAAAGCATCGCAAATTTGTATGTAGAAGGGAAGAGACAATTCGTCTGTACCAAAGAAGAAGAATATGAACTAGTCTGTCACTCGCTGTGTGTATGATCAGATTCGCGTGGACGCCGGGAGCAATAATAGGGATGATGGGGTTGAGAAGTCTAATTCTATAAGTTGAATACTTTGGACAAAAGAACAGAAAATGTTGCAGATCTTCAGTGGGGAAAGAACAAGAACATGTGGGTTGTGGGATAATCTTGACTGTAAAGAGATCAAAGTTAGGTCTCGAGAATCCAAGACGCCGCTGGGTATGACAAATGATGGCAAATCTTTGACCTTGGGTATAGTAAACAGGAACCTGATCCACTCCTAGTAGTTGTCGAAGTTTAAAAAGGAAACCAGGATACCAAACCTTATGAAACGCCTTGGACACATCTAGAAACACCATTCTGGTTTTTTTACTGTTTTAGGCTGTTCTAACTATTGTGAAGGATGTAAACAAGCTGATTGATAGTAGAGAGATTGGCCTTAAAGCCAGAATTTGTGGAAAGTGAGTAGGTTATTTTGTGTCAAGTATTCATAGAGTGCAATAAAGACCAGTCGTTTAAACACCATTTTAACGTTACAGAGCAATAAAATCGGACGATAAATGTTTTTAATATGTCTGTTGGCTTTTTTGAAGAGAGGACATATGTGGGATCTCTTCCAAGCATCGGAAAAAAAAGAAAGACCAAGAGAAAGTTGCAAGATTTTTGTAAGTGGTTTACAGATCAAAACTGCTGTTTTATTAAGTAGGATATTCCCTATATTATCTGGGCCTGATGCAAAGGATAGTCTCAGGGAAAATAGAACTTTCTTAACACTGTCTTCATTGATGATAATATTGTGTAAACATGCCTCTGTCCAAACAGTGCAGGGGTGGGGCATCAACATCAAGGTGTGTTTTACACTGGATGGCTAAGTATGAGTTAAAAATTTCACATTTTTCCGTGATGCATGATACGATCTTCTTATCGTCAATGATTGGGGGTATATCTTGGTGAATTTTGTATCCCAGGACAGACTTGGACAAGCTCTACCATTGTTTAGGACTAATGTCTTTTTCATCAAGTCGAAGCTGCAGATTAGAAAAGTAAGAGAATACAGATTTCCTTATTATGGTTACAACCTTATTGCGATATGTGTTGTAGAATCGGTATAACCTGTCAATCTTGAGGTGAAGATCGTAGTCATGGGGGTGGGGTTTGTTGGATGCTCTCTTACAGCGTTGTGACAGTGGTCAGAATTTGAAATTGGGACAAGGGTTCCAGAGTCCAGAACAAGACTTGGAGAATCGCTAATGATAAGGTCTAATAAATTATTCAAGTGTTCACATATCCTGGTGGGTTCATATATTAGTTGAAAGAGATTGTACTGATTCACAAGGTTGACCAGAGATAAACCTAAATCGCTGTCCTCATATTGGGAGTTCCAATCAGCGCACCTGTCATTGAAATTGCCAGTAACAATTAAAATGTGAGGGTTGCATTCAATGGCAGATGGAATGGAAGATGGCAGTGGAATTAAATGATATCAGCCTTCCTTGGTATAACATAATCATTTTCTGTGTTTCTGGCATTGTTAAAACCGCCCAATAATAGACATTAAGAGCCTCATTGAATAAACGTACATGTGTCACACTACAATGTTTCTTAACATATGGACTTCGCCTGAATACTCTGAATTATTGGGAGACGTGTAAGTATAATCCACAGGCACATCTTCTTTCACTTTGAAAAAAGCACTTTTTAAACCCATCCATACAATATCAGGATGACGTATTGTAATGAAATCAACACCACTATGATAATTTAACATTTAATATATACAGCAGTTCCACCTGGGTACGTTGCTATTTTTCCATTGAGCGAATGTGAGATTTATACCTTTTATTATCTGGTAAGTCTTGTGAATTTACTTGCGTTTCTGAAAGCCCAAATATCGAACTGAGTTAGGTATTTTAAAAGCTCCTCATCAAATTTTGACACTAATTGACCACAGACTCAATGTCTGTGGCCATAAATGTTCCATTGTATTATTTTAAGGAAATCCATAATGTTGCCCAGAGTACAATATATACCCTATACACAATTATGTGTAGCTTACCATCGACGATCATATGTGCACCAGGGATCATCGCGTCTATCGTTATAACTGTTTCTGTCACCATTTCGTCCCTGTGGCTTTATCGCGGGTATATAATGGTATTTCAAATTCGCCACTAGGAGGGATGTACCCTGTTCTTTCAGACATGATTTGTTATCATATAGATAATTATGAACAGATTGGTTTTGTCTATTAACAAAGTCCTGATAGCTTTCACACAACTTAATGCAACCCTTGCCATTCATAAGCAGGCTCACTTGTGATTTTACAGCCTGTATCTTGAGATTCTACTCGTTATCTTGGGAACAGGAAATATCAAATGGTAGTATCACTTGAGATGCTACGTCGGAGGAGACAAGATCAGCATCCATTTCAATAAAATTCTAAGCCACTTCTGTGCTGGGAGTTACTTCAGGTCATTTGTGCCTAGATGTACTATTGCTGTTGTGAATGTGGTATTCAGACAATTGATGCATTCTCTTGCTTCTTTGATGACATATGTTGTCCCGTTCTTCACAGCAGTATCAGGGCCAAGTAGCTGCAATCAGCGTTGATGTGTGTTAATTGTGAACTCCAATCAGAAACACGATTTGTGTTTAGGTAGCTTCTTCCTCAGTTGACTCACCAGCTTGGGGTTTTCCATGCTGCAAAACTTGCTTTTTCATCTGCAAGACTTTTTCTAGATCCCTTAAGCAAAGTTTGCAAGGTCTCTGGCTCATCTTTGTTGCCATCCACGCATTTGTTGCTATTTATGTTGAGTACTTAACCCTGTTTGTTCAATTGAGCAGAAAGTTTTTCACTTTCATTCAGTTTTTCCTTGTAGTCTTGTATCTTGTGAAATTAATGATTCGTTTTGTGTTTTACTTGGTTAAGCTCATGTTCCATTTCATTCACTTTTGACTCATTGCTTTCTAGCTCTTTAGCTACAGACTCTATTCTGGTCACAAGAATTTCTTCCTGGCAAGTATGCATGTCTTGCACCATTTTAGCTTCTTAAGGTGCGATAATGGTCGACAGACTGTTGAAGTGTTAAGTTCAGTCTTGTAAACTTGCTAGGACATTTTTTTAGTTCTTTGACCTCTTTGGGGACCAATTGTACTTTATTGAGCATGTCACGACGGGAAGTACAAGTCCACATTGCAGACATATCATTTACCTTTTCATTGATAGAGTAAAAATGGTGCCATACTATGCAAACAACATACTGGATAATTTGGTTTTGTATTCTCTACCGTGTAAACAATCTGCTCTACAAAGACCAGTATTATTGGTTTTGTGTTTGCCTTTGTCTTGGCTAGTTTGTCCACCTTTGTTCTTTCTTTGTGTCCTTTACTTATTATTTCGTTCCCTTCACATTTTGTGCATTACTGTTTTCAGTTAACAGACCGTCATTACCACTTGTACACTCACTATATCTCTGCGAGTTCAATCTATTGTTCTCTCTTTTATTAGGTTTCTCACTTTGTTTACTTTCTTAAGAATTGCTTTTATTACCTAGTTCATGACCACCAGCATTGTTTTCATCCTGATTAACCCCAAACACCCTATCACCTGTCTGTACCTCTTCATTGGCCAATAGTTCTTGTAAGTCCGATGTTACTACCTTATGCAGCACACTAGATTCTGTTAAGTTGCCATTAATTGGCTGAAATATGGGAGAGTCAGGATTTATAATGACTTTCTTGGATCCATTACTACTAAGGTCTAAGTCACTTTCTGAACTAGATGCCTCAGTTTTTAATGTACTGAGCAGTTCCTTCCCCACTTTTTTAAGATCTTTTTTTAGCTGTCGTGATGATGTAGGGGTGCTGAATGAATCATTGGACTTACTTGGTGACACAGACTCCATATTTTCTGTACTAACTTCAGCCACAGGGGTATTTGTGGTCTTTATTGCTTGAGCGGTCATCACCGGGAAATAGAAATGTTCTGTAAACAACCTGGCAGCACCACAAATGTCTAAATACAGTATATACGGTGGTTAATATTCATACCTTTTGGATCCCATAGAACTACTGAATGTAAATGTACCAATCCTTGCCATCTATTGCAGAAAAAGTCCAACTTTGTAACAAAAAATCCAAAGTTTTCAGGACTATGGTATCACTGCTCAATAGAAGGCATGTGCCGTCACATCCAATAATGAGAAGGTAAACTGCCCAATATCTTGCCTCCTTGGTATATTAGCGAATTGGTTCTATATGCTACGGTTTCATAAGCAGATTGTTTCCTTTTTGCTTATCACATAACTTATGTTTGATTTCCTTTGTCAAATACAAGTCATTAAAAATAATGCGCTGTCACGAGACAAAATTTTATTGACTTCTGTAGGAAGGTCACGTAGTCTGTTTGAATACAGTGATGGTGTCTTTCTCCGTATTTTAGATTTGGTACGAGGATATACAATCATTATTGATGAAGCAAAGAGCTCTGTGTTGAAGCTTTTTCGTCTTTATTGTATCAGCAGAATCACACAGGACATCAATTAAAATATGATAAGATAAAGGCATTAAAAATTTGGAGATTTTCATTTTGTTGCTGAATATGAGCATATCTCCCGTTAATTGCCGCCAGTCTAGATTTCGGGTGAAAAAAGAAAGAAGACTGGTGAGGGCACTTCTTTGAAAACCTTTCCATAAGTCATATATATTTTCTGAGAGGTGTATATTGATAGTGTTCTGCAAACACCAACTGTGAATTTGATGTACCTATATTGATTTACAGGTTTGGTATAACTGTACAGCAGATTTGAGAGCACTGATCAGACAATACCCAAAGTCTGCACAACCCATAAAGGTTTTTGACCCACAGGTACGTGTTATCCCTTTCCCTGCCTTTATGTCTCACTTTTTCAGTTTGAAATCAAACTGAGTCAACATGCTTCACTTGGCCCACCTTTTTGCTTTAACTACACTGAGAAAGTTTCTGACTGAGGAGGAGGGTTAATCCTGGAAAGTCAGGAATTCAGACCAAATTTGCTTCTCCTGTTGTCATTTAATTAAAAATTGATGATATGAGAGCTCCATATCAGCCACATATGATTGAACAAATTGATCAATATACAACATCTAAACGAATGTAAGAAACCGTTAAAGAATTGATGAATGAATGATTTTGAATGAATGAATGAATGAACAAATTAATCGATTGGTCAACTGATCAGTCAGCCAGTCAGTCAATCAATAAATTCAGGCATTGAGGCATAGCTACATGAATGAATAACATAAGTTAATGGATCAATCGATCAATGCCCTGGTTTATGAGCCTCTGTAGAATGTTGACATGTAAGCCATAAACCAATGAACAGAGCCCTTGACCGATTCATCAAATGGATAAAAAACTATGTACAATGCATAATTATTTATATTCCTGAGCACAAAATTTCCCGAATATACTCCAAATCAAGACTTTCACGATTTTGTTTCCCCTATTTTAGGCAGGCTTTAAATTCCACATTCAATCTGCTACAAAGTTTGATATTTGATATTCCCGAAATGGGTTTCCTCGGGAAAATTTGGGAGCATTTACCACCCGCAAAAATTTATGATTATACAGTATTACGTGGACATTATGACATTTTATTTGTTAACGCAGATTGCTGACTTAGAGATTCAAGGACAAGCGGTTTCTGCATCATCCACGAAGAAGAGCATAAGTGACCTGTGTCAATCATATGATTGTCGAGACAACCAACAGGTATATTTATGAGGAATTCATACTCTCGAAGAGTGTTTTTCTCAGCACAACAGATAATAAACCACATGGTAAATAGAAATACTTAATGAAACTGGTCAATGTTTCGGGCAATACCAGTTAATGTCATATCTTTCAATGATTATTTCAAACTTAGATTTTTCCCTCATGTAACATAATACTGTCCATGGAATCTTTCCTTGATGTGGATAACTTGTGTAAGTCGCTGAGGTTTTTGCAGTGAAGTTACAGTTTAACCCTGCAGCTAAATGGCTACTAAAAGCAGTTATGTCACAGTGGTTTTTAAGAGGAATGCAACGAGTCGACCCTCTATGATAACCAGTATTTTTGCATCTATCTGGCACATCCAGTGGGCATTTCTCTTTCGTCATGGACACTGATAAATATCTAATATCATAGCACTGCTTTCTGCCAGAGATAGATTTGTCTTTCAAAATGACCAGTTCCAGTGGGATAGATGGAAATTTACCCTTTCACACTCAAATAGCTTAAAAGTGCTAGACTTATATGACCATCAATGAAGCAACTCTGTGATGCAGGGAACCTGAGTTAGCTAAATTTATTTACACCAAAGCTACAGCAGGCTGAAGACACAGTACTTTCACATTTATGAACTATCTCAGCTGGAAAGCGCATCCATCAAATCACAAGTGTTGTCTTCGACCCCTGAAAATAACATGCTCCAGGTCAATAACTTTCCTTGCTGCCCGTTGGGCAACTTCCACCTAAGAAAGCTGGTGACTTAGTCTTATTTGAAGCAGGCAAGAATTAAATTTGAGACATGATGAATAATATAGAATATTCGCATAAAGTCAGCGTCAACAAAAGGAACTAATGAATTATGACCCTTTTAGCTGGGACAGCAATATTTTGAGACACCTGTACCTTGAGAGTCTGTTGGTTCCAAAGCTATTAGCAATTCATTAAGTTGCAGGAAACGTTTCGGCATCTCTCATCATAAAGACTTCTGTGGGTGGCTTTATTAGAAATCAAAGCTTTCTGGTACCCAAAGTTTTGGCTGTGAACAAACAACATTTGAATTAATTTAGGACTTTCTCATTGGAGACTGGTGTGCAAGGCCTCTCCAAGACTGGATGGTTGAATATGCCGCAGAGGAAGCCCGGGTTCTACTATCATTGTATCACCATATGGTCACGTGAGCATATCTTACCTTTCCCATCGTGATCAGTGTATTATTAATAGTGTTTTACTTACACTGTTGATCATTTTGCAACAGGTAGAATCAAGCACTGTTTCTATTTGAATTATGGAGAACCATGATTTTCGTCCAGTACATGAAGTGTCTGCAAAGGAAGTTGTGCAAAAAAAAAAAGTCCCAACTTGAATATTCGGATTTCTGGGTCATGAGTGCAAGAGAATAGTAAAGTAGAACTACATATAAATGAGAATAGAATGATCTCTGCTATACATATGAAGGTATTCAAGATTGATTTGCTTTTGTGATGTGCGATGACCCTTGCTCAATATTTCTTGAAATTGAAAAGACCAATAGCACAAATGTAGAAGGTGGACTGAATTTTATCTCTTGTGTGTTTGAAGATGTAGAAGACATAAAATTTAAATTCTCGTTTTTAGTATAATCACAAATGTTGTACGTGTGGGAGTTGGCTTGGTGTCCCAATCTATTTCATAAGTTTAATAGGTATTCATTATGTGAAGAAGTTGCTTTTAACATTCAGATTGAAGTTGGAATGGCATCTGTCTATTGTAGATTTGATGACATTCAAGAAAACCAATTTGGAAAGCCCCCGATTTTCATTTGTTTTCAATGAGTTTACCCTTCCATCTAATAAGACATATTTTTATCCATAAGGCTACCATCATGCTTAGGTACGACACCTGGTGGTTGAGTCATAGTGGTCAAAATTAGGTATCCAGTAAAAGCACAGCAAAGGGGTCTAAAGAGAACGTGTTCCTATAATGGCAGGAAACTGGAAGAAACGTGTGGATGCATACAAGATCTTAAGAGAGCATACAGGAACAGACCCCCCCCAAAAAAAAACATAACTGAAAGTAAGTCGATTTGACTTACATAGTAAGGGTCAGTAAAGATGGAGGGAGCCTTCAGCTGGCGTGGAAAACTGCAAAATGTTGAAAGGTTGCTATCGATCCAATAATGATTTGGATACTCATTAACCCTGAAAAATTGGACTGAGTCATAACTTTTCGTTGGTATATGCGTTTCACAGCTGATGACTATTAACATGTTGTCCTCGTTACTCTGATTTGATTTTCATTGAAAATATATTGAGAAAGGACAATATTGCATGAAAAGGATGAAGCAGGCGACGTTTGAAATTACCTGACAATATGGACCAGCATTACACCATTAAAGTACTTAGTAAAGGATGGAAAACAAGAAAATGTATCACCTGACGAAGAGCGAGATTATGTTAAGCATCGATGATACAACAGACAGATTGAAGCATTATAATTGATGAGCTTAGTATTGATATGGATCAACATGAAAACGATTGTGGGTCTTAGAAGCTGAGGTAAACCACCAAATCAGCGTTAGTAAAAATTGGGAAAGGTACTACTGATTTGGCTAAGAGTAAGTTCTAGTTGCAGATGGCTTGGAATTGTAATGGAACCTGGAAAAATACTTTCAAAGTTATATCATACCATACATTAAGTTCGACAATTGTAAAACGTGTTAGGGCAAATTTACAAGTAAAGTGTGTGATGCAGTTATTTGTGTATTGCAAAATATCTCTCACAACCTTTGGGAAAATATATAAAATGCTGGATCATTTATTATGCATATGGATATCGTAACAGAACAAAACACCCCCCCCCCAAAAAAAATTAAAAATCATAATAAAATAAATAAAAATAAAATTCGGGCTGGTGTAAAATACATTATACTGAAAATAAGTATAAATAATTTATTTGTCTGCAAAGCACAAGTTCAAATATTTTTGTCAAAAAGAGGTATATTTTATGTATTATTCATCAAGTTTTCTACGACATTCAGTAGTTCCACATTAACATCTCTGACATTGTATAATAAATTTAGACGTCGATATACACGGTAATATAACAGAATGTAGCTTCTGTGTAGAACGATAAAGTATATTAGAAATCATTGAGGTAGAGTGTGTTTATAGCGTCCCAGATTCATTAATATCACAAAAAACGATATAGGCCTACTTTATTTTTTTGTCAGAAACTCAGCTGACTGACAAGCCAGAAAAACAAAACAAAACAAACAAAAAACAAGTTAATGAGTATTGCAGAGCAATACATAGTCCCCCGCTCGTCGCCCACGAGGTTGAATGGACTACTATATAGGGGTGTGACCTAGATGAAAACAAAAAATTTAAAGTATGGCACATTCTTAGATTAAGCTTCACATTTGTGTAAAATTTCATTAATCTAAGTAAAAGGACAAAAAAGTTATGGCCCAGACAAGATTTTGAATGGATTTCACAGTGACCTAGATATTTGACCTAGTGACCTACTTTTGCCATGTGACACAACTCGCCAGGTAGTATTAAAATAATAAATTTGGTAGCTGTAGGTATTATAGTAAGGGGAATATGGCATGGACAAGGTTTTACATGGAGTTTACACTGTGACCTAGATATTTGACCTAGTGACCTAGTTTTGCGTCGTGACACACTTTTAGGTCACAACACATTATCAGTAAACTTTTATAACAAGAAGTCAAAATTTTTTAAGAATTACAGTAAGGACATGAAAATACTGTACATTTATGTATTACTGTGACCCAAATATTTGACGGACGGACAGACACACGGACGGTGCCCATTACCATATCCCCTCTAAGGTCTACCCACCATAAAAAAAATCAAAGGGCTGGCATCAATAATTTAGAACATATGGCCCGGACAAAATTTGTATTGTATCTTGAGCTTGCTTAATGAACTTCGTTAATTAATTAATTAATGGAAATAATTAGCCACAGAAAACAATGCGTATGCACACCTACTACCTAAGGTCTACACACCATAAAAAAATTCAAAGGGCTAGCATTAATAGTTTAGAAGATATGGCCCGGACAAAATTTGTCTTGCCTAACGAACTTTGTTAAATAATTAATTAATGCAAGTAATTAGCCACACAAAACAATGCGTATGCACACCTACTACCTATAGTCTAACCACCACAAAAAATTCAAAGGGCTAGCATTAATAGTTTAGAAGATATGGCCCGGACAAAATTTGTATTGCTTAACGAACTTTGTTAAATAATTAATTAATGCAAGTAATTAGCCACACAAAACAATGCGTATGACACTTACCACCTATGGTCTATCCACCACAAAAAATTCAAAGGGCTAGCATTAATAGTTTAGAAGATATGGCCCGGACAAAAGTTGTCTTGCTTAACGAACTTTGTTAAATAATTAATTAATGCAAGTAATTAGCCACACAAAACAATGCCTATGCACAGCTACTACCTAAGGTCTACCCACCATAAAAAAATTGAAGAGGTAGCATTAATATAGGGAAGATATGAGCCGGACAAAATTTGTTTCTGTATATTTACATATCGATCGGTTACCCAAATATTTGACCTAGTGACCTAGTTTTGCTTTATGACACTTTTTTAGACTAAGCTTCATATTTGTGTAACATTTCATGACTCTAAGTAAAAGGACAAAAAAGTTATGGCCCGGACAAGATTTTTCATACATATGTATTCTGTGACCCAGATATTTGACCTGGTGACCTATTTTTGGCACATCATACACCTCTATCCTAGGAAGTACAAACACATTAAATTTGGTAGCTGTGGGTGTTATGGTGTTTGAAATATGGCCCGGAGAAATTTCGGACGGATGGATGGAAGGACGGATGGACGGACGAGGTGCAAACCTATAGTCCCCCACCAAGTGGGCGGGGGACTAAAAAGAACAAAAACAGAAACAAAAAAAAAAAAAAAACAGAAACAAAAAAAAAAAAAAAAGACAAACAAACAAACAAAACAAAAACAAAAACAAAAACAAAAACAAAGGTGACAGGCTATCATATACCTTTTTACCTTTAGCACAATTGAAGGAATTTGGTTTTGAAGTGGTTAGGTCTATATATTTTGGATTCAATCTGCAGTTAATGTAGAATATTTCGAAGGTTGAGAGGACAGGTTAAAAATCACCACTTACTTTTTATGGGGGACTGCCTGTTTCTGAAATGGAGAATGTAATTTATTTCAACACATTGGTATTGGAAGATAGATGTTGATGTTTTGATAACTCTCGTATCCCTGTGTTGTTTTTGTCAAGTTGAAAGTTAAGAATAGGGGTGGCAATGTTTTTCCGAACCATTTGGCTTTAAATCATGTTTATGTATTTGAGATGGGTTAACAGACTTTTTTCATGGTCATAAAGGTATAAGGCAGAAAGATATGGTCAGTCCATTCTTGTTTTATATGTTACAACAAGGAGGTCAGATTATTTATGTGACTGAAGACAATGGTGTGGAGGTGATTGAATAGTAGGCCTTCTGCTAAAAAAATGGTTTGGAATTTAGTGCAGCATGTGGTACATGAAAGCTAATAATACTGAGACTATTACATGTCAGTATCGTAGTCGACAACAACAATGATCAAGGTACATAGAGATGGTAGAGGTTTGCATGGAAATGAGCCAGTATTTTCTGAAAAGTCAAAACATGGAAGTAAGGCCTTAGGATTATGGGGTGAACTGGCCTATAACAACAAAGGCTTTGGCTAGTCAAGACAGAGAGGCAATTGTGATTCCACATCCTTTTCAGTTTAAATTTGTTAAACTGTCTCTTTATGAATATTTTACACTACTGCACGATTGATTTTGGTACATGCAGCAGAAATAAAGGGGAATTTGTTATAAAATACAAATGTGAAAGCACAAAGTAAACACTGTAAGCAGTGGTTATGCTTCCCTTACAGTACCTGTGATACTGTAGTACTTTCTTAGTGTCCCATACTGCCTTCATTTGCCAAGTATAAGTATATGCGTCTTATATGCTGGTGAGAGTTCCATCAATCTCAAACCAGTGCTATACTATATAATGAACAATGAAGTGAATTGCTATGGAGAAATTCCAATACTCAATTCTGAATGTTTAAAGTTGGTTATGGTGCAGTAACTTGGGTTTTTGCAAGGAGCTGTTGGTCTGTAAGTCGCTTGAGGTTTTACTAAGGAGACTGAAAGAGTATGCAGTTATAAAATGAGAAAAATAAATATATGTATTTTTGAATTACTTCTGAAAACAGAACAAATATTCAAATAAAAATTTCAAACTCACATTTGAGATGTAATGGAACTCTTTTCAACACTGTAGTCATAAATGTTGAAATAAGCAGACACAGGCAGAGTGTGAAACAAGGGTTTTGCTGCATAAAGAATTCAACGTTCAGTGGGAGTTGCAGATGATGTTTGCTTCAGAAGTTTTCATAGGGTTAACTCTTTGCAAGGCTGTCAACTGACAAAAAGAATCCAATAACGATTAAATACTGTAAATGAGTGTACAGGCCCCTAAGTGCATCACATTAGCACTTACATAAACAAAAGCTGCAAGGTGTACCACTGTGGGATAGAATTCAAATTGCAGGCTTATTGTAACAGGGCCTTGTGTCTGGTCACATGTTGGCAACCCTTTGCTTTATTCTTCATTCTTCACTATTTTACAAACGTCGTATCTCTGCCAACAAGTGACAAATACCATGAACACATAATAAGCATTGTGTGAAGGAAACTATACATTTACATTGTTTCCATCAGCTTTGCACCACAATGAGCCACTCTATACACCATATCAGTTGCAGTTCGTCCCTGTCATTTCTGTGGGTATTGTACTTACCTATTTGCCTGAATAGACACATGACTTCATTTGTGCAATCATGTACATCATTGCTTAAAAAAGACACATTGTTTCTGAACAATCTGGAATTAATGCGTCTTACTGAAATCAGCTGATTTAAAAATCTATAACCAGATACTAAGATTAAAGGAGTGTCCATGGTTTCTCTTTTGTCAGTTTGAACAATTATTTGTTCATTGCAATTATCAATACTATGTTCATGTAGTCAAAGTTTCAGGGGATTGTTTTATTGTAATGGAGTAAACGTGTGCATAAATGCACAAAAAAAAACAAAAAACAAACAAACAAACAAAAAAAAAATTTTAATTAAGGTGATGCCATCATGCAGTCACTGCCATATATGTACTTAACTGGAATGTAACCCATATAAAAATTGAAGCATTTTCATGCCATTACAAATGTATACACAGAAATGTATTTAATCCTGGGGCAAAGTTAAGGTTTAACTAGATTTAACATAATCAGTTGACTGATACATAAATGGTACTTTAAGAATTCATAACATACTATTTCGATCTGGCCATTCTATTGTCAAATTACGACCCCTTGTGAAGAAGAAAAACGTATTGTTGTTGTAACACATTGCTTTTTGATTAAAGGAATCTGCTTAACAAAAAAAAAAAAAAAAAAAAAAACTTGCTGGTGTGGTCTCTTGCACCTGAGTAGGGTCATTCGGTGGAGTTTTGCTAAATGCTATTCGGGAAACAATATCCACAGATGGTATTCTTTGTTGGTTCATAAGTATAAATGGGCACAGGCAAGAGTTTATCAGGTAGAAACAAAGTTGAAGGAAATCTCTTTGGATTTATCAAACTTTGAAATAGTGACAAAAGCATGTCGATGTAACAGAGAACACAACAGCTGCACAGATTAAACACTAAAGTACAGAAACTGTCTATCTTACGAGCCTCCCCTCCCAAGGGTCTATGTCTTTACATGCATGCATTGACAGGCGAACGGCCTGTTTTGAGGTAAAATTTATCTGTCGCATTAAAAAGTGGAGTTTGTTGGTATTATAGGATGTGAGAAAACCTTCGAATTATGTGTCGCCTGCAAGAAAAGGAAAGGAGAGAGAGAGAGAGAGAGAGAGAGAGAGAGAGAGAGAGAGAGAGAGAGAGAGAGAAGAAAATCTTGCAAGAGCGAAGTATTTGTATTGACACAAAGACATAAAAACAGTTCTGTTGAGCTCTATGATCTATTTTGTTCAACCGCACCTACTATTTTAAATAAACAGATAACTTGTGATCACTCTTGGTGAATATTGTTTTTGGTTGCAGCATAGTGGAAGAGAAACAACTGCCAGATAGGATCAGTCGCAAGGTTCAGCGAAGCATCATCAATCAGATGCAGGCAATCGAACCTTATCGCAACAGAATGGATGAAGCAAATGGGCATCAAGGGCAACAAAATGACCACTCTTGGAATTTTTATGTAGTCATTGTTATCTTAGCCTTATCGTTATTTATATATGCCATGAGACCCAAAGATGAAACGTATACGAAATTAGTTTAACTCATGTCTGGGAGTGGCTGAGCAGTGTAGACATCAGTATGTAGCTTACAAATTATTAAACCTGGTTAAAACATAGGTACCAGACCTGTAATTAAAGTCCCTGTATACAAAACTGTCAATCAGGCTACGTGAATGACCTGCAATTAGGAATCAGTTATTCAACCAATACACAAGTAAACAGAATTTATCCTTTAGGTATCTTGAGGGCACATATACAATATAAATTGATACGTACACCTTTATTAAGTTTGGCAATGAATAGTCATACAAGCTACTTTACATTTATATCTATAGTAAAGTATTGTTCTGATAACTCTTAATACATTTTGCAGCAGAGAATTCCATTAAAGTAAGTTAAATTGTATAGGCATATATCTTATGCTCCTATTTACAGGGACCAGATCAACTGCAAGTAGAGTTTGTAAATGGTGTGACCATTCTGTCTAACTGCTTCATGAAATATGTTTCAACCAACCAGATCTATTGACATCAGTCACTAACACAACAATTTCACATACAGCATTTTAGTTTCATGCTTCGATAAGTTCTTATATTGAAGCAGGTGTATTATTCAAAATTGCTTTGGTTGAAGAGAAGAAAATGATTATGGAAGCGGGTAAAGAATATGCTACAAGATGGGCACAGAAACATAAGTTTGATATTTCTGTCCCTGATCAGTGCATCAATGAAATAATACATATCAACAAGAGAAAATTGCTTGGGTTAAAGAGAAGAAAATGATTATGGAAGCTGATAAAGAATATGCTAGAAGATGGGCACAGAAACACAAGTTTGATATTTTTGTCTCTGATGAGTGCATCAGTGAAATAATACATATCGCTATAAACAGAATTCGAAAATTACGGAAAACAAACAAACAACCATTATTGTCATATGTAGACAGGTTTATCATAAGCATCTAATTGACGAATTAAACCCGTTGACCAACTCAAGTTCTCCGACGTGTGAAAAAGCAAGTCAATCATTGGATACTATTTTGAATAAACATCAACTTTATCTTCATTAGGCCCGGAAATTTTTTATATACATGCCCATTTACCCCAAGTTTACTCACTTCCAAAACTGAATAAAAACTCTTCTAAGTTCCTATTCATAGCAAGTTCCAAATTTTGCTCTGCTAAAGAATTGTCAGTTTTGTTGCCTGA
This sequence comes from Hermodice carunculata, assembly GCA_964020975.1. Lineage (NCBI taxonomy): Eukaryota > Metazoa > Annelida > Polychaeta > Eunicida > Amphinomidae > Hermodice > Hermodice carunculata. The sequence continues at coordinate 8,203,948 of OZ026620.1, forward strand.
AGGCTTGAAGAAAGGTAAATAATTTTGGATTAATTACCGAAGGCAGACGGAAGCATTTTCCAGTATTAACAGGTTTTGGATTTTATGTAATTCGAAGATTCGGTTGCAGAAGTTGAATGGTGCTGATAGCCATTTACTTTTTAAAAAGATGACTTCTCAGGACGTCTCTCCTGTATGTACAGCTATTCCTCATTCTGATTTGAAAGAATATATCGAGTCTTTCATATTTAAAACAGATGAGAAAAGTGACTTTGAAAGAATGATCATATCTTATAAACTTTTATATTTTGGTGATTATAAGAAAGATGGCTAGTTTGCATTTACATACGATCAGTTTGCTGAGTTGTTGAACTTTTTTATTGATAACAATTATGTCATTTTTGGATATTCCATCTTTAGACAGACAGATGGTGATCCAATGGATACCAATTGGGCACAAATTTTGGCTTATTTATGTATATTTTACTATGAGTACAAGTTTTTTTGTAAATCTGTCAAAAGAAAGTATTTTTCGTGATAAATATTTTACATTGACATATAGAAACATTGATGGCCTATTGAGTGTCAATAATATACACTTTCGAGAATATATCTCATATAAATACCCTAATGAGCTGGAATTATAAGAAATACATAAAATGATATGGAATGTTCATTTTTAGACAAAATAATGTATAACGATAATAGCTAATTGAACTTTAAATTTGATTTCACAATTTTCATACATAGTTCATAATGAAGGAGCGGGATTTGCCAAGGTATGTCTGCCTTGAACTTCTGGATTTTGACTCGGCTTGTTTGATGACTGAACGTTTTTGAATATAGATAGTTTTTGTTTACTCGGTTTGTCGGTGCGGCATCTCTAACATAGTTGAAAACTGTGGTTCACTTCTAGTTTTCATCACAGTCATTAATTCTACCTTTTCAGTATGACCTCTCATCCTCTTAAAATATTCAGTGAATAAATGCACAGCTTGATGCTTTCAAGTCTTGCCGTTGTGTCTGGTGATGTTTATGGTGATAGACGTTTCAGAACTTGGTTTTATACTTTGGGCTGATTTTTATTACGATATTGACACATAATGGTGTCCCTACGATTTAGTCGTCTGTGCCATCTAGACTTAGTTTCTGTGTATGGCCCAACCAGCAAAAACCGGCGATACCTATATTATTTTCTAAAATATCACTTGTATGGTATTTTCGTTATGTTACATTTAAATTTCAAAACATTTTTCAAGATGTTAGAACAATGCATTTTGATAGTTATTTATAGTGCTATTAAAACAATGCCGTTTGATGGACACAACCACCTCAGGTAATGCTGTACTCCTATAATTGTGAGTGCTAGAATTGACGTCTGCACTGTTCTGTTGTTCCATTAAGGGAAAATGACAATTGCATTTATGTTGCCCAGACTATCGTATTGTCCTGTGGAGAGACGATGACTGTTACAGTGTTCTGTAGATGCATTGTCAATGTTCTATTAGTCTATCATGGATAACAATGGCGGACCACTTTACTGTGACATGAAATGCTATGCTAAAATTATGCTCAGGTTTTTTGTGTACAGCAGAAAACCCGGAGAGTCTGCATCAATTTATAGCAGTTGAAATAGAAATTTGGCATTTAACCTGCTTTTGATTTTGATTTGAGACTGTAGCACTTTAGGAATGGAACAGTGCTTGTCAAAAAATGAAAAAAGATGTACAGGTAAAGGTTTGAGACATATGAAAACAGTCTGAATACAGTAGAGCTTTCTGAAGTTTTACTCAATGACTTTATAAGGGGTGTATAGCCTTGGAAAAAACTAACCGGGAATATAGTAACTGCCGACAATGGAATGACCGGTTAGTCAACAGTCTTCTCATTTCCAATGCCATACCCCAAAGAAAAAGATAGGAGACAGGCGCAGACATTTTTCTGTGAAAAATGTTTGGATGTAGGAGAAAAGGTGCAAACTGTGAATGAAACAATGGGTACTATTTTGAATAATTAAGTAGTTTTAGTAGTGCGAACACAGCATAAAAAATCGAGGGAAATGAATCATCAGAAAGGATGGCAGTCGAGATCCTTGGTCCCTTACTACTGACGTATAATGAAAACTACATTTTGCAAAGATGTACTGTAAGAGTAAACATAACCAATCTGACACTACAGACAATCGAACATGCACTTGAGGAAGATATAGCTGTAGGTTAGAATGTTGCACTGAGTAAATGTTCACATACATGAGCACTGGTTCAAGGATAATGCCAATTATGGAATGGTTGGTGTGTACTTCACTACATACTTATAAATATCAATGAACAATGCTGGTGGTACAATCAGACTTCGTTTATCCGACAACTTTTCTTTAATGCCAAAGTGTCAGAAAAACAAATGGGTTGGTGGTTCATAGAGTACAACCACTTCCAAGAAAGAGTGACTACAAATTGAAGCACAGTGATGAATTGTTTGAAATTGCACACTGCAAACATACCTCCCAAAACATCAGAATTAACATGTTCGTAATGACACAGCACGCTAAACGGGACTTCTCAGTGAATAATACTTGTATGTAGGTATCTGTTACATCCCTGACTTGAGACAGGTCTCAGTCTATAAGAGATCGGTACTTTCAATCAATCCTCATCTTTTGAAATAGAATCTTCATCAAAGTAAAGAAACGTGAAAGGCGTATACAACAAACTATGAACCACTTTTTTTATTAAACTGATCAGCTGAAGTATTTTGATATTCAGCAGATGTTTATGAACTACGTTTTATTTAAAAGGCCAGCAACGTTTTTGTGAGACCCGTATGAAGCTAGACAGTAATAAAGTCAATCCACCACCACCATCGTCCTGATGCATCGTCAACAAAGTCCACATCTACCAGCCCATAAATCAACATCTGAAAAGATTTGTGGTTTATTTCACACACAACAAATGTCACACTCCGCTAAAATGTACATACCCATCACCAAAACAGTCAGCAAATGGTAAACTGTCATGACTCACTACGTGTGAGATTCAAATCTCCTTTATCGTTATTAGACGTGACCACAGAGGACCCGCCACGTGCTCCCCTCTCGATCCAGTATATGCATGGCTCTTGAAGATATACTTACCCTCAGTGATACCTGTAATATTTCGATTGGTCAAAACACTACCCTTAAACAGTAAGGTACCTGCCAACTTGAAGGAGGCCATGGTATCACCCCTAATATAAATGTCCACACCAGATCCACACATCCTCGCCCTGTGTCACATCTGGCTTCCACACCTTACCTGATTCTCTTGGTTCTTGCCACACAGTAAACCAGTCGTATGCAAAGCTATAGTTGTCATGAGAAGCTTCAGTAAGCATATATACCACTTCATAGTACCGAAACGGCACTACTGAGAGTTCAAAATGACTTGCCTCAATGTGTAGACTCGTGTGGTGGAGCAATATCAGTTGAATATCGCAGCTGCTTTTGATACCACTGGCCATGATATCACTAAGAGGACAGATGGGTGTCGCTGGCAATGCTTTATGTTCGCTGCATTCTTACATGAGGAATAGATATCAAGTCATTAACATCATTGGCACTATACCAGCACCAGATGAAATATGGTGTACTGGGACCTGCACTAATGGGCCAGTACTCTTTGCCAGACACATCAGACCTCTTGGAAGGCCAATGGAGCAACTGGGTCTGTGATTCCACGTTTTTTTCAGATGATGTTCATCTATATATTCGTATATTGAACCCACTTCCAAATCCTCACTTCACGAAGCCATCATCTTACCAGAGCGTGCCTCATTTGTCATTAATGCTGGGATGCCACAACATTTTTGTGCTTGAATGAGAGCAAGACAGAGATCAATATTATTGCATCCTAGCACCATCTCTAGAACCTGAATTACGTGTCTGTCCATGTGGGAGATAATAAAGTCACTCCACTCTGCTATATTTGAATCTGTGATATCAATGAAAAAGCATGTAAACCCTGTGTACAAACAGGCCTACGTTTACCTGCGAAATATCAGACATTATAAACGATGCCTCGAATACAAATAAACATGAAACCTTATTCATGAGCATGTAATCTTCCACTTCAATTTCTACCAATCTCTTTTGAGTGGTTTACCACAGTTCATCTGGAAAAGCTGCAGTGAGTGCAAAACACTCCTGCCCGAGTACTGATTGGAACAAAATGGCGGGAGCATATTACACTACTGCTCGCCAGATTGCATTCACTGCCAGTACAGTACAGTACAGGGCCAGACAGAATTTATTGGAAAGCATTGTCTTGACTTCCAAATATTTGGACAATAGTGCACCTGAATACCTATTAAATTGAACTGATTTGCCCTTCCCCGGTCTGAAGACAAATTCTTATTGTCAGTTCCATGCACAAAACTTTAAACGTTTGGGGACAGATCTTTTAGTAAAACACTCTTGGTACTTTGGAATGCTTTATCCATTGATTAGTGTAGAGCTTCTAATCTCAACAGCAGGAAGCGCAGTTTGAAGACTCGCTTTAAGTGCAAAGCCTTTGGATGATACTTTCAGTCCTCTTAGGTACACACAGACGTGGTGTTTTAATTGAGCTGACAGTAATATTAAGTTAAATTTAGATATTTTACATTCTCATATTTTACATGCCTATGTACAGAGTTTTTAATGGTCTTCATTTTACCTTATCTATACATGTACTGTGAAATAATGAACATTTATGCAATGTGCCAGCGAGTGGCCTTGCGGAAAGAAGTAATAAACAGCTTTATTTCAGACTAAAAGCCCATATAAACACATCACATACTTCAAATACGTACATGTTGGTAAAATAGTATAAAGGGTAGTAGGATCATCCTCCGGTGAGGATGGTTCGCCACTCACGTGCAAAGATGGATGTTTGCACGTCGCTGTTCTTAAGTTTACAAAGTAACTCATTTGTGCTTCTTTGCACCCTGCAAAGAAAACTGTACACTATTTTGCGGATCAGCTCCTTGAATGATAAAACGCCTCTCTGTACAAACATATTGCTAACCGAATAAGATTTTGAAGACCCATAAGCCATTGAAATGGGTTGTAGCACATTGAAATTTTTTGGCATACTGATAGCCTGTAGTTAACCCAAGGCTGGGCTGCATACAGTGACGTACAGTAGGATTTAAATAAGCGCATTTTAACCTCATCACTGCAACATGAAAACTTTCGCTTAAGCATGTTTGCCCTGGAGCATAACGAACGATATTGCCGACCAATGTCTTCATCATCAGAAAGTGATGGAGTAACGATGTGACCAAGATACACGAACCTTTCGACAAAATTTAACTTTACATTCTTGAGTTTTACACACGGGTTGATTTCGAACCGTATATGCGTAGTAAATAGTATAATATACAATATCATTCTCAGTTGCAAACTGCTCACTAACAAGAAGATGTTTTCTTAACCCCTTAACTGATGGAGATATAAGCACCATGTCGTCTGCATAGATTAAGCTATTTGAAGACGTTCCTCCTATACTGCAACCTACACGCACTCAGCCAGGCGGTAATTAAGTTCGTCAACATATACATTAAACAGTTAGTGGCATTATATAAATCAACACATTATTATTATCATCATCATCATTATCATCATTATTATTATTATTATTATTATTATTATTATTATTATTATTATTATTATTATTATTGTTGTTGTTGTTCTGCTGAATTTCTTGGAAATGTACAGAATGTGGTGTTAAAAGAATCATCGCAAATAATATAAAGAACACGTCTTGTGATATTTAACCTTAATTATTGATGTATATTGATCATCATCGTGGCAAGAATAGACCCTTGAGGCACACCACATGTAACAGTTGAAATTTTGAAAATTATATTTAGATAATGGACATATTGTATTCTATCACTTAAGCAACGTCAAATCAATGGCTGTGGTATTCCCCACATTCCACAGAAAGATAATTTTCACACATGGCCACAGAGGAGTTCTGCGTCTCCCATCTCAGCTCTCAGCTCTGCTGACCACAGATCACAGAGCTGATGCAATCATTCATGTCTGTTTGTCCGTCCTTCTGTGCGTCCTTAAACTTTTTGGTCGGAAGCACGATACAGTCCACGGTATTCAAGATAACCCCATATAACTTGAAGGATTCATGATGATGTATGAAAATGTAGGTCAGGTTCGATATTGGTGGCACCACCTACAGTAGTATATAATATAAAGGTCAAAATGTGAAAATCTTGTGATCGCTCTTGCATGCTTAATATATTCAACAGATGACCATGAAATCTAGTGAGATAATGGAGGTCAAAATTTCACTTGTTTATGATAATAGTCTATGACTAGCTCGAGTTCGCTATTCGGTCGGCCGATTTACCTATACCGACTGAAAAATGGATCTTACCTAAAGATTTACCGGTGCCACCTACAATGGTTCTACCAAGAGAGACTTTGATTCCTCAATATTCTTCAACTGACCGACTCTCAGGGATCCCAACCATCTGTAAATAACACGCCAGACCAGGATACATATCATACAGTTTCAGACTTTACGGATACGGAGCATGCTTCTATTAATTTCGAGGCGGATGAAACTATTCAAGAGTTATTGTTGAAATCTGGGAAAAAGAGACTTATTGGTGCAGACCTTGATGGGGCTAGATTTACGTTTCCTCAACGGGATGTTTCACGGATTCACCCCATGACATCCACTTCCACCCCGGTTAATAGTGTTACCGGTCATGGATTGAAAGATCGTGTTTTACCAGGTTTCAAACCCCGTTTTTGATCTGCAGAGACTTCTCCACTTATGAACTCCGTGATACGCACCTACCTTGAACAAGGGGTACTGGAACCTTAAGGTGAAATGGTCATGACCCGGTAAAATTGGCCTACTCTCCCCTTTTGGCCTAACAAAGAAAAAAAGCAATTCATGTTAACACATGCAAAGTATATATTTTTGGAAAGATTATGATCTAAAGATTACGAACGACCTTAAATCATGACCCTTTGATATAAATTATTGTATAAACAACGATTCCTTTGATCTCCAGACACAGTGTAACATTGGCATGCAAATGTGAAAATAGCTACTTACTGGTAGTCTCAAACTGCAAATTGTTTACATAGAGTTACTGGCCACACATGTGGCTTCAACATCGTCCCATAGATTTTTTAACACCAGTTGTGTTTGTTTTGCGGTTATGGGGCCTTAGTGTTCCTGCCACCACACATAATGGGTCCCTAATGTTTAGCTCTCCATAATTCCAAAACAAACTCCGTGTACAAAAATCTTTTAGACACTTTTTAGCCACATATTTTGGGAGTAAGCCAGTAAAAACAGATTAAAGTTTGGTTTAACCAGTAAGATGCTATTTCCACATGTGTATAAACATGTTTCATTCAAATTAAAGATAAAAGAAATGGTTGTTTATGCAACACTTAGCACAAAATTGTCATGCTGTTTGTTTATTCAGAATCTGCTGGTCATAACCTTTTCAAAAATGTATATTTTGCATATGTTTACATGAATACTTTTCGCTTTATTTGACCAGAAAGGGGATAATAGGCTGATTTTAGAGGAGCATGGCCATTTCATCTTAAAAAAAATAAAAAATTCCTTCACATTCTGATGCTGAAAAAGTTATACAATATATATATATATATATATATATATATATATATATTGAATGTTGTGTTCTTTTTGAATACATGTATATATATATATATATATATATATATATATGAAAGGTGGCTTGTGCAGCCAAATCAAGAAAACTCCATGAACGGCAAATTTTAATGTTAAGACACAATATGAATAGAAGCTTTTTTTTATAATACTAAAAAGTCCATCAAGAAAGAATGGTGGTTCCGATTGATTAGCCTTTATTTCTGAAGGTAGTCGAGCTATGCCCCGGTAAACTAAATACTTTTTCACCTTTCAGGCTGTGTAAACTGAAAGTGTTCTCGCAAGTATAAGCAAAGTACATGTACATATTGTTTAAATCCCCGTGATCAATAGATTAAAGACCAAGCTAAAGTAGTCCCGCCTGGTTTAAATTAAAATTTAACAAAAACTTCTCTGATCAGAAATTATAATATAACATATTAATCAGAAAACGTGGAAACAACTTGTATGATGGTTTTATCAAACTGCAACTGTTTTCAGATAATTGCTGGCTACATATGTGGATGAAAAGGCTTCCTTTTGAATTTTTATCTGAATAATTATAATTATAATTGTAAACATGTTGTAAAGAGATACCTTCTTTCTTTCCGTTTTTTTTTCTTTTTTTTTTTTTTTTTTGGTGTTGTTGCTTTATTGGATTTTTTTGTATGTGTGCGTGGGAGGGGGCGGTATTAATAGACCTTTTTGATGGGGTGTCGAAACGACACCCCTGACACCCCCTGGTTACGGGCTTGCAGGGCATGGCGCTTCATAGGAAGAAGCATTGTGCCTGGGGTTATCTCAGCCACCCCTTAATCCCGATGCATCTGATACTAAAGAAAACGAGAAATATTATTTTTGTTATTCGCGGATGGCGCAAGTTTTCTTCTAGACGACAAAGATATGGATACACTAAAACGAAAAACAACAGAACTAATTTGTTAAGTGTGGTTATGAAGTGGTTCCAAACGAACAGATTATCAGTAAATATAGAAAAAGTAATTACATGATATGCCATTCTCGAAGCAATAATACAAATACGGCTTATTTTTCTTTGCACCTTCCGCAGAATCTGCACCTACAATTTTACCTCTCACTAATTTAAAGGTAGCGGGGATTAAGAGGGATTAATATAGGGCTTGCCCTTCCTCCCAATTGAAAAATAAACTGTGTTGAAGCCAATATGGAATAATAATTGGAATATGTTGACTCTGTACATTTAATATACCGGCTGCATTGGTACATATTGTCTTGCCATGTCACATGTCGTACTTACTGTCTTACTTGTATTGTAATTAACTAATGCGCTCTCTACGTTGGGGGTAGTGTAAGCCCCAAGGGGTTTCCTTCCCCCAACTGAAATCGCATATTCACTTTTTCTCTTAGCTTATACTTTGTGATGTTCACGTAAAAAGTGTCTTCAGCGGTAATTTATGTTGTGTGTATAATTATGTATGTTGATTTCAGCAAATGAAGCAATACCATACAATACAATTCCTTTAATGGGCGTACATTTCATCCTTCTTTTTTTTTGTTGGACGGCCTATCTTTAATTGTGCATGTACGTTGAAGCCTAGATCACAAGGTATACATACAAGGGCATATTCACCCCTATAGTATGGCTATAGGGTGCCTGTTTGTAGTAATAACTGTCAATTGGTCTTCATTTCATTTACTTTTTTATCTGAAGGCTGAAAACCTTGATTTTGTTAACCATTTTTTTTAAGTCCGAAAAATGGCTTAATTCTGACCCCTCTCTCCTCTTGAATGTTTTATTCGTTAAAGAACATTTCCATAATTATGGACGCCCTTTACGTGATTTTAATTTAACTTTAGGCCGTGATACATTTTCACAGCACTTGACACAGAAAGTACGACCGGCTCCAAACGTGTCCGTATATACAATAGACCTCTTATTTGAGATCATCTTAACTATATATTTTTCTAAAAATGCATATTTGAATTAAGCTATTTAAAACAGTATCATCTCTGTAAGTGTTCAACAATTGAATTTTAATCGCTCAATTTAAAAGACTTTAATTCTTGCCTGTTTTTTCTTTTTTTGTTAAAAAAAACAGCGCAAGCACCAAGAAAGGGAAACATTATTTTCTTACGGGAAACGAGACAGCACACCTCTGCAGTATAACCGTATTACAAATTTTGGATAAAGGTTTTAGTTCAAAATTTACGGGATGTTAAAATTAATTTTTTTTATTCAAACATCCATAAAATAAGAATTAAGCCCTTTCTCTTAAATTTAAAATACTTCCTTTGGACAGCGTTATGTGTTCTTTCACTTGACAATATAAATCTTTTCCCTATTTTTTTAAATGCTATCTTAAATTTCATGCGAAATGTAAGAATTTTAAGTAAAATTCAATTGTATCAATAGTGAAATTAAAACTAAGCCCGTTCTCTAAAATTTAAAATATTCGTTTTGGAGAGCATTATGTGTTTTATCACTAGACAATATAAACTGAATCGTTTTCCTATTTTTCGATATGCTACCTCAAATTTATGCGAATTTGAGACTTTTAAGTAAAATCTAAATGCATCTATATTGATATTAAAATTTTATATTCAGTGCCAGGGTCAAACTTGATATCATGTTTTCTTTCAGAATATATAACTTTTTAGGACATTAGATCTTAACCACATATAGAAATCAAAACATTTATTCTTTCTTTCTTTCTTTCTTTTGCTTGTGGGACGGGGCGGGGTCGGTGGGGACTCCATTCATGTTTCCAGGGCACCCATCCTCCGCTTACATGAATGATTGCTCCAGCCATCAAAAATCTATGTATGGGTGTAAGAACCGTATTTAACGCCCAGTCCCAGGCCGCTGAACGTCAAAATAATTCTTTTTTTGAACGGCACATGTAGGTAGGCCAACTTAGAACGCAGAATATGACTTTTTGTATATTTACGAAATGGAGCTCACCTGCATATTAAGATAATTAATGTTGAAAGTTGATTGAAATTTTATAATTTTATAATAATAATGATAATGATAATGATGATGATGATAATGATAATAATGATAATGATAATAATAAAAATAATAATAATAATAATAATAATAATAATAATAATAATAATAATAATAATAATAATAATAATAATAATAATAATAATAATAATAATAATTCCTGCCTCCCAGAAAGCCACCTTTCAAACCTAAAATCCATGCTATACGTTCCTCTTCCTCCAACCACTGAACCTCTTCTAAACCCCTGTAGTTGTAATCTTCCCTGTGCAACTTTCTGAAAAAAATCTCCCCTTATCTCTCTATATGCATTGCACCACAACAGCCAATGATCCACTGTCTCATCTGCCTCTTGTCTACATGACTTACACATTCCATTACTACCTGTTGTCCCCTTCTGTTTTCTCTTTTCTCGATTGATTACTCGTGCCCTACTTTGAAACAGAAGCTTGATTCCCTTCCCTCCATCCCAACACACACTTTTTTGTGGCTTTTCAAATACCTTCGATGCCTTTAATGTACTTTTTTCCCTGACTCCTCTTTTCCAGTCCTCTTTCCAACCCTCTGTAACAGTCTTACCTTTATATACTGTCCAATCATCCACCTCATCATATCCTCTTAGTTAATATTTCTCTGCTAACCCGTCTATGTCTTTGACCCATCTTATTTTTGCCTTGACTACCTCATTGTAAACTTTCCTGCACCACCTGTCTTCACTTATCCCTTGTAAATAACCCCAGTATTTTAACTTAGCTTTGGCAATCCTATTTGTGATTTTATTCCATCCTACCTCTCCTAGGACTGCTTCTGTTGCTGTACATGGTGGAACTCCCAGTATCCACTTCTCCATCTCATTCTGTGCTTTCTCCATTCCCTCGCTAATTTTATATATATATATATATATATATATGTTTTATTTTGTATTTACATTCGTACGTTGCCTCCATAGAAGCTGTGACTGGGCGTTGATATTCTGTTGGCCCAATGGGTCAGACGAGCGCCCGCACTTTTAGTCTGGGAGGCTGCTTTGCAGGCAAGGTCCTAGGTACCTTTCTTCATTCGCCATATGCTGTCGATTTATTTGGGAATTCGGGTTTTGAATGTCTTTCAAGGAACTTAAGATCACAAACACTCCAGTCACTTCTGTGATGAATGATCCCAGGCATCGTTCCACATGTACCTGTGTCTGATGTTAACATATGAAGATGGGTCTTAGTTAAAAAACTGGTGTAATATACTTGAAATTCCATGTGGCCGTTGTAAATAGTTTTTGTATGAGTCTAAAGAGATTAATTAGCAGAAAATATCTATGTAAATACACGGCAGCCACCCAAAACCTGTTGCATCTTGTTACTATTATAGTAAAGTGCTCACAGTGAGTGCATGGGGGAAGATTTTTTCTTGCAATGCAACGTTGTATTAGGGATGTGGAAAATCTATGTTTGAATATAGGCTCAGATAACTATATGCTTATCAGAAACTATGTATGTTATAGATATAATTTAGGCCGCAGTTATACATGTCTGAGAGGGTGATGTTTTAGCGCTGCGGTGAAAAGTTTTTTCAACACAAACAGGGTTCGAATTTGGCAGGTGTCCGACGTCCCGAGACACCGTGAGATTGTGCCGAGAATGTTGAGATAAAGACGAAGATTCCCTACTAGGCATGTTAATATTTGCTCCCCCCCCCCCACTGCAATAGTATATATGTGATATGGTGCAGTTTGTTTAGGCCTATGTGATACTTGTTTGTGGTTCAAGGGACACTTGTTCTTGACTGAAAGGTTCCATGGAAATAACTGTGTGATGGTGCAGTTTGTTTATGTGATACACGTTTGTGCCGAAATTGTGGTTCAAGAGACGTTTGTTCTTGACTTTAACTCTCAGCACGCCATTTTCAAGTGCACTCGCGCAGCGCGCCATTGCGTATTGCTACCAGTATCGAGTTTGCCTGCAAAGCAGACCACGTTTCGTGTCAGCGGAGTAGACAAAATACGCAGCTTGGGTCTGCCTTGGAGGCAAGTATCCAGTAGACTCGAACTTTTGAAGTGGATGATTCAAGGCCGTCTCTAATTTCCGATGTTGTTTATTTACATGCAAGCTCGCACATTTTATTGTAGAGAAACGTCAGTTTTTGCCAATGGCTATTTCGAATTTGCGTTAAAAATGAATATGTTCCTTCTACAATGATTCAAATCAATGATCGGGCCGTTGTTTGTGACAGTTTGAATGATGTAACTTTGCAAAACTGCGCAAAAATAGGGTGATTTCATCGTCGTGGTCTGGATCATTTTTCGTCTATCCGCCATGCTGTTTACACCGTTAAAATGCTTAGAACCCTGTCTATTTTAAAGACAAGCTCTCCCATTGGCTGAAACAAAAGTATTGGGGGGGGGGGGGAGGGGGGAACCTCTCCAAAACTGATTCTGTTCCAAACTGATACTTCATTAATTTAGTCGGATACTACCAAAGACCATTCTCCGGAATATTCTAGGTCAGTCAATGACTATTTAGATGGTGGAATTTTTCCAAGTATTGGAGCCAAGTTTTTTTTTTTCTAAGCTGTGTTTTGCTTAGGTGCTATTTTTTTTAAAGTATTAGAACCAAGTATTTTTTATGTAGATCCAGAATGGTTTACATATTTTTATTGGTAGTTTTGTAGTGCTACCCATAATTGAACATAGGCACTGAAAAACTCTTCACATGTATTTTCACCCCACTCCACATCCTGCCCCCAAAAAGTCTACTGACGGACTTAAGTCCAATAAGCTGTAAAACCAACAATTTGAAGTGCTTCCTTACACACAGCATGGAACTAGAGCTTCATGCATAAGTAAAAGCAAGAATAGGAGGAATTCATATTAACTGTGCTGCCACCTATACTGCAGCAAGGAACTTATACAGGAAGGAGGTCACACTCATGTGTTTAGCAGGGCCAAATGAGCTTCTGTAATGAAAGGAGCAACTTGAGAAAGCAGAAAGCTTAACAGGAGTCGTTCACTGATTTTGAAAACAGACAAGATTGCCCTGTCCATTGGAGAAACATTATTTGGCTGCCTTGAGGAAGGCCGAAAAACCTTTGATGCCATATGTTATTCCTTAACCCTTACAGTGCCAGCCACTGCTATAGTTCCTATATATAGGAAATCAAATAGACTATCAACATGTAATTTCAACAACCATACCGTTTACGTTGGTACAAAGGGGTAAAAATTTGAGTAAAGAAGTTAGATTGATCACAGGATAATAGACATGACATCTCAGTACACATATTACTATCAGGACAGCTTCACTGTTAGTGAAATCAGGAAAGCTTAAACAACCAATCTCTACACACTGGTTGGGTGCCCTGCCTGCCAGGCTGAAGTAGTACTTGCACTTAAGTGATCCACCGCAGACTGCTTTGCTCTACCATCTCCATGGCAACACAAAGAAACTGTACCAACCAGTAGATCTGCTTGTACTTTCTGCAGTTGCACGTCCTCCACTATCTAGTTTCGAGGACATTTGGGACTGAAAATTTGAACTGTTTCTAATTAGCATTACTTGACATGCCATAAATTTTGTTCTGTATCCATTAAATATATAATGGTCAATAATGTGTAAAACTTGGAAATGCCTCTGAATCAATCAAATTCTTGAAGATATTCAAGATTACAATTTTGAATTGCTCATTATTAGCATAAATTACATTGCGGCAACTTGCATTTGTTTCCACTAAATGCACAATGGTAAAAAGTTTTTAAACCTGGAATCACAGTTCTATTTATCATACTATTGATGATATTCAAGATTTAAAATTTGAAATGCCCCTAATGAGATATAAATTTAAATACAGCAACTTCCATACTGTATTCATAAGATGCACAATGATCAATAACGTAGGCGTAACACTTGGAATCCCATCTCTGGTTGTAATAATTTTGGAGATATTCAAAGTTTAATTTTTCACAGAGCCCTAATTTGCCTAAGTTTCACAACTGTCACCCATCTTCATGTAAAAGCCATGTATGGGAGTATAATCATGCCCAGCTTGGAGTTTCTGTTTACAAATTGTCTTCTAATGTGCAGCAAAGGTACACATGCACTGGAGTCACTGTCGCTCTGCAGACAAAAGTAAGGACATCATGGAAGCCAAACAATTGTTTACCACAAGATACTATACGATATTTGAAAAATAATCTATAGTGTACAATAATCAATCTATAGTGTAGTGTCACAGTAATTGTGAAAAAAAAATGTAGCCGCTTTAACTGAAATAGCTCGCATCCATATGTGTAAGTCCCTCTGATGATGCAAAAATTCAACTTTACCTGGAAAGTGTCCACAAGTTGTATAACTTTCATACATGCTAATTCATCAGTGAGGTTGGTACACAGATTTATAATTGAGATTGAGCATAGCCACTGAAAAACTCTTCACATGCATTTTCACCCCACTCCACACCCTGCCCCAAAAGGTTTACTCACAGACTTAAGTCCAACAAGCTGTTAAACCAACAATTTGAAGTGCTTCCTTACACAAAGCATGGTACTAGAGCTCCATGCATAAGTAAAAGCAAGAATAGGAGGTATTCATAGTAACTGTGCTGCCACCTATACTGCAGCAAGGAACTTATACAGGAAGGAGGTCACACTCATGTGTTTAGCAGGGCCACATGAGCTTCTGTAACGAAAGGAACAACTTGATAAAGCAGAAAGCTTAACAAGAGTCGTCCATTAAGTTTTAAAACAGACAAGACGCTAAAGATATTTAGAGAATTTAATTTGTTTGGTAGAAAAAGTGTTATTTCTGGATGGCTAAGTAACATAACTTGTAAAAGTGCCTTGATCATGGCAGAAGCATAGTTCTGTTGCCTAGCAACTGAGGGGACTGGAGCAGGTCTGCAGTTAATATAGTTTAATATGAACATCCTATTGTGTGTTTGTAATGTCCCTTGTGACTGGTAAGACCCCTCCTTACTGGACCTAGACGGTGTGTGTGTGTGTGTGTGTGTGTGTGTGTGTGTGTGTGTGTGTGAGTGACTCATGCATAACTGCTAGCAGATAATTAGTTGAGTTATTCCTGGCTGATCAGTATGTTGCCATGAAAACCATTCAACCATGCAGTCACTGAAACTGGTGCTCAGACACTGGCTGCATATTGTGTAGATGGTGAAGACACAGCGGCTATTTGACAGCCCATCTACAAGTTTACTGCAAGGTGTGAAGTACTGTGCAGCTGAGGTGTATATTTTGAACTTCTTCCATTGTTGTCAAAGTGTTTAAACAAAATTTGGCTATTTTGATGTTGAAGGTTACGGAACCAATTGCCATGAGGACATTTCTAAGTAGGACTCTTCATCCACACAGCAGGACATTCTACAGCGTATATCTCTGACTGGCCATTCTCCATTACCAGCCACCATAGAGGCTGTGGAGTATGGGTACATTTACAGGTATTTGATCCTTTAGTTGCATGTTTTGTTTTTATATGTACAGAGTTTCTTGCTCGAGTCAACACTTCAAAGTGAAGTATTGTCTTGTCCAGGCCTACGCTTGCTTTCTAATTACGGAGAACTTGCTGCCTAGCAACCTTTCCATACTATGACTGCAGTTTTCAGCCACCAGATGCCACCAGCTACCAGACCAGACCAGTGTATTGTGTGGCCAGCTTGCCACATCAGGAACTGAAATTTTTTACCACCAGATTCCCCAGCTACCAAACCCATTTTTCTGGGTTTTGGAAAATTGAACAAGCGGCTCTAATTTGCGTAATTTTCAAACAGTTCAACCTTCCTAATAAAAAGGCCAGACTCTATGTCATGCGAAGTTTGGAGTTTATAGATATAATAGTGTCCAAATGAAATGTCGGACAAGTTGCAGATAAAGAAGGAAGAAATAGATAGATAAAAATAAAATATAATATAATAAAATGTATAAATAAATAATTTCTGGTAAAACAGAATGTTTGTTTTAACACACAGACATAATGATCCCAAGGAAAGCTGCCCGAGCTATTTTTGGGGTGTACATTTTTTATTTGTTTAACAATGTGACATTTGATGTGTTCTATTTATTCTGTATTCATTATTTGTCGATAGTTTACTCAAACTAGACACTATACTCTGGAGACAAAGTGAGTGGTCCCACGTGTTTTACATTGGGCATATTTGGGAGGGGTGTGTGTGTGAAAATTTGCATACCAGCACTCCTTCCTCTCTAAAAATCAGAGGTTTGTCGCCAGCGATTCCCACCTCTAGATACGTTAAGTGTCACTGATGTCTCATGTGCTTGCAGCAGGCAATTTAATCTTCATGTGACCTCTATACTGGATGCACTTTGTGACCATTTCTTTGTCTTATCCTGACCCTATCTCAATTCCAGGCCAAATTTTTCTATCTCTGCACTGGACCGTAAACTTAGCTTTAATGGCCATATTCGGAGAATCCATAGTTATGCATCTTACTTGCTGCAGACTCACATTCTTAGCACCCCTGCTAAATCAATGGGACAGCGCACTTTTTTCTCCAGATCATATAATCTTGATATATCCGGGTCATTTCGAGCGGTTTGAGTAGTAAAGGGACGGTGACTATAGGGTTCCGGCTCACTGATCCCCTTCAGATTTCATAGCAATATTGTATCCGAGGATGATTTAAACACCAACTAGGGTACAGCTGACTAAAGGTCCAGCTGCATACTGTATTAAACCTGTATACTACTATGTTTATTCCATTTTCCTCAATTTTCTAAGAATTGAGCTCATACTAGCTTTCATTTGTTTATGTGAATGAGACTCTATCGACAGTGGTCAGCCCTCCTTGATCCACGGAGAGCGGTTATCGTGCCCATACAACAGTACGGGCCGCTGTTCAATCATAGGGATGAGCAAAGCACTGCAGTCAACAAGTGCTACAAGGATGTGAAGCCACAGTTATTAGATATCTGGCTTTGGAGCAATTCATTATAATCTTGACACTTGCACCGATGTGTTGCTCCGGGAAAGACCACATTTGCTATTATGATTTAGAACAATACAGTTTTTCAGTGAATGGTACGGAATAGGACTTTGCTCTTAGAATATCGGACTTGATAGTGTTCAAACGGTACATGGGCTTACAGAATTAGGTTTGATAAGTTTCTCTTTGTATTAAATAGAAAACTTCAAGAGATACTCGAGCATCGCTAAGGTGTTCATATACTCTCTATTAACTTCTGTTTCCCGGAAAAAGAAATTTCATGAAATTTTCCCTTTCTTAATCTAACCATCCAATATTGTAAAAGAGCAGACCTGACTAGAAAAATGTAATTATGCATTCGTTACATTTCTACTATGTACAGCGAATGGATGCAGTCGGTAACCTTAATCAAAAAACAAATACGCGTCCCGTGGGCAATATGAACATCTGAGCACATCGCTGCCCCACCTGTTTGTTTTATCTGTCGACTGAAGCTCACCCGCATCTTGACCAATTATCAAATCCATAGGTTGTGTCAAGATAATATTATATGCTTTAATTGTGACACGAACTTATTCACCGCAACTTTTTTGTGAAGTCTGCAAGACACATAACATCGCGCATTACACTGAAATCAGTTAAGTTCTCCAATTCTAGGTTTGTGTCTTCAATTTTCTGATTTCAATAATCAAATTTAAGAACTCTGATAAATGTCTATTCAAATCATCCTTTAAATCTAGAATATTTTACAATTGCTTGCCATGGTTTTAGGAGTCTGCTGAAGTTATTTCTTTGTTCATGGGTAACGCGACTTTGGAGAGTACCCCCAACTTTGTGTTTGTTGAGCCACTAAAATGTACTGTTTCACATGCAAAAAGTTATTCCATATCTCACTTACTATAACATTTTTGGATAAGAGGAGGCACTTTAATTCATGTAACAATTTTGTTAAGTGCGTTTGACTTGCCATTCTGACAATCTTTTACTGTTTGAGACCTTTGGACTAAGGCAGTCTTTGGACTAAGGCGGTCTTTGGACTAAGGCAGTCTTTGGACTAAGGAAGTCTTTTTCAGATATAGAAATACATATTCCTGTGTCTGTCACTTTTTAAAACCCAGTCTGAAAAGGATTAACATTTTTTTACTTCATAAAAGTTGTAACCATAGCATTTTACATAGCAAGTGTCATTTTAATCTGTTCTGTAGTTTTGAAGATGTTTCTACATATTGATATAATTTTATGATCAGAAAGCACATATTTTGCAATATGCAGTGTACAGAATACTATCAAATCTGGGAATGAAGACCTGTAAACATGCCTAGAAAACTTTTAAAGATTGACTACTTAGTATTTATTTAATTCCTGCAACATTTTTATGTGGTTTGTCAAAAACCTATAAATTGAAATTGGAAAGACACCTCCATCTATTCAAGATTTGAATTGTGTGTATTTGCCTAATTTGCATAAATAAAACTACTACAACTTTGATTCATGGTTCATTGGATTCAAATATCCTACAGATCTGCCGACTGAAGTTTGAATGACACCTTAGTCTATAACAGTTTTGAAGTTATTCAAGATTTATTTTTTCTATATTCACCTAATTAAGCCCCAAAATCGTATCTAGTATAAATATCAAATTTAGAAAAAAATATTATATTCAAAATTGTCCATTTTCAGCGGGATGTAGGGTTGGAGCTTGCCTACCAACCCCATTTTATGTTTTTCTCGCTACACTTGCAGTAGAGATAATATGTAGCTTGTTCTTACTTTGTAGCCAAAGGTGTGTCAAATGGAAGGGGTCAACTCTGTAAACAGCTGAATCAAAGCAGTCCTTTATGATCATTAATTCACAGTTCAAACACAGACATGTAAGCTACATGCATGTGCATAGGGGATTTCTGTTGAAGCAGGTAAACCACACTATTCCTTTGGCCAAAGACCGTCTCGCGTCAATAAAGTTCTTGAAACAACTTTGTTTTATTGAGCATTACACAGCTGGCGCCACTGTTGGTAATGGGGCTTGGTGGCAGAGAAACCATTGACGATGCCACACATCCGTAAATGTTACACACACACACACACACACACACACACGGTGCTTGCCACGCCCTCTGTTTGTTCTACAATTGGTATTAAAGGATAGGCAGTGCTTAGGGGGTATGAATGACAACATGTCCTAACCATGACCCGGGTCAACTGGAGGTCATTATACAGGTGTGCTCGTCAAGTCTGTGTGTAAACACAGACTGCTTACTTTTCCTCAAATACTTTTTTCTTTCATCTTTATTAAGTCTTTGGGTGAGCACAGCATTCTTGTTTTTCCTGACATAATTTACTCGGTAATTAATTAATTAATTGATTAATTAATTAATTCACGTGTGAGTTTTGTGGTCAGTTTTTTTTCTCGGACACTGTTGTTCCAAAAAGTACCAAACTTGGCAAGGTGATAGGCCTTGTAGTGAAGACAAGCAGAATGTTTGTAGCAGTCATGATGTTAACAATTATGTAAATTAGACTCAATTAAAATTTTGAAAGCCCCATATCTTCGAACATATTACAGATAAATACGATATTTAAAGTAGCACATACAGGTTTGTGACATCTGCCAATCTGGTCGACAGTGAACAAAAACTGTATACAGAGTATAGACACATTTGTTTCGCAGTCAAGCATTAACTTATCGAGTCACTGTCCGTGGTACAGATGTTGGCGTATACCTCCTACCTTGTCTGTGGTGGAGGAAACCAAAGAACTCGTAGAAAGACACCGTGCACGGTTAAAGCGGTAGGAACTTTCCCTACGTGCTTCCCAGGGCGAGAATCGAACCTCGGGTGGCAGAGGTGAAAGGCGAGCGGCTGAGGTAAGACAGCACGCTAATTGGCAGCACTTGAAACATTGAAAAGCTGAATATCTCCCAAACTATTACAAATAGATTTGCCAATCCAATTTCTACTTGTAGGTTTGTGATATAGCCGCATCCAATGAATCATGAAGCACAGTTGTAGGATCCTAATTAATGAAGACAAGGTGAACACACAAAATTAAAAACGTGAATAACTTCAAAACTATTATAAACTGAGGTGTCATTGAAGCGTCAATTGATAGATTTTTGGGATAGTTGCATCCAATGAACCATGAATCAAAGTTGTAGTAGTTTGATTTATGCAAATTATGCAAATAGACAAAATTTAAATATTGAATAGCTTGAAGCCAAAATAGATTGAGCTGCCTTTCCAACTTCAATTTATAGGTTTTTGACATAGCTCCATGAAAAAAATTATTGTTGTAGGAGGTTCTTGTTACTAAAGAGTCCACGGCCGGCGCAGTTAGCGGCTGCAAGTGACGCGCCATTGCGACTAACACAATGCTTCATGCTGCTGTGGTCACTGGGTGATATCAGGGCACAAAAGTTCCTTATAAGCACAACTGCGAGTTTTGCCATTGAAAATTGAGACAGGGAGATGAAATATTCCGCAAGATATCAGATTTTGCAAGCTTTGGAATTTAGGATTAGCAGAATACGGAATCTATTGTATTTGTGTTTGTTCTTCAGATACAAACTTGAGAAACAATATATTTCAGGATGTATTATTTAATTTTGCAAATGTGTCAGTACTTTCGGACAGTAAGAAGTTTATTTATGTACTATAGATCGATTCTTTGAAAAACGTTCCGAAATATTGTACCATCGGATGGCGTAGAGAAACAAACATTCTATGTGGGGTGAATAGGCGTTCAGTTTAAAGAGGTGTTCTGTTTATATCATTTGGGGGAGATTTTACTATATTTGACCTTGTCTCAAGTTTGTATGGAGCGGCAACAACAACATCATCGACGGTCATAATTTGCAGATATATTTCATCAGAAATTGATCTCAAGTTTGCATTCAATACCTTTATTTTGAATACAAAATTTGATTTTCTATTTGGTTTTAAATATATTTGTGAGTAGCTATCATTTAAAGGGTAATGTTTGCTTGTGTACAACTATTTTCAATAAATCCAGTTACAAGGGGCGGGGTTTCAGATATTGTGTTGCATATGTTAAGTTCTTTATAGTGTAGCTAACGCAAGACTGGATCTTACTATCAGACTGAGTGTAATTGTATCCCCTGGGTTCATGCGAGTATATCTATTGCTATTCATTTCTATGTTACTGCCATTATGTATTTCTTTGATTAACTAAGTTTGTATCAATTATACGTATAGTATAACTTGATTATTCTGGCTTCAAACTTAATATCCGAAAGGCAGGACATGCGTTTTTAGCTCTGCTGACCTGTCAGTCAGCAGAGCTTATAGAATCCGTTTGCGTCCGTCTGTCCGTCCGTCCGTCCTTCCGTCTGTCGTTAGACATTTTATATTTTCGACTTCTTCTCAAAAACCGCTACATAGAATGTTTTGATTTTGCACATGGATGATCCCCAGGTAGACCTCTACCAACTTTGCAAAGGAGATGATGATGCCATAATTTTTCTATTTTTTATGAAATTTTCAATTTTTTTTTTAAAAAAAATTAAAAGTTCTTCATCTTAAGAACTAAGAAGCCAATTGCTTTGATATTGCACATAAGGTCATCTGGGGTCAACTAGTTCTTATTTTGGCCACCAAGTGGCGCTGTGAATTTTTACTATTTTTTTATGAATTATTGCCTGTTAAGGCTATTTTCGACTTCTTCTCCAGAACGGCTGAACAGAATTGCTTACAATTTTATCCAAATATAGTTGGACATTAGACAATGAAAGTTTGCAAAAATAATATGGATATGTTAATTTTAAGCAAAGTTATGGGATATCAAACTTCGCAACTGTAAGGAAGTGCTGCAGTTGTATATACATATATATATATATATATATATATATATATATATATATATATATATATATATATATATATATGGCAATACAGTGCATATATTACACTATTGTATTTACCCTTTTGACTTCTTCTCAAAAACCGCTCTATGGAATGTTTTAATTTTGCACATGGATGTTGCCCAGGTGAACTTCTACCAAGTTTGCGAAGGAGATGATGATGCAATAATTTTCCTATTTTTAATGAATTCTTTAATTTATTTTTTGAAAACAAAAATTCTTTATCTCAAGAACTACCTGGCCAATTGCTTTGATATTGCACATAGGGTCACCTGGGATCAACGAGTTTTCATTTTGGCCAACAGGTGGCGCTGCGATTTTCCTATTTTGCTATGAATTTTTGCGTGTTAATGCTATTTTCGACTTCTTCTCCAGAACAGCATGATAGAATTGCTTAAAATTTTATCAAAATATAGTTGGACATTAGACAATGAAAGTTTGCAAAAATAATGTGGATATGTTAATTGTTGACAAAGTTATGCGATATCAGACTTTGTGACTGTAAGTGAGTGCTGCCACTGTACATCGGCAGCCATTGAAACAGCAAGGTATGTCAATTGATAATACATTTACTAACATGGACAAGTCAGGTCGCCCTATTCAATTTTGTTTCCTGAATAAAAGCAGATCCAGTCAGCAGAGCACAGGATCATCATGATCCTGTTGTTGTTAACATATAATGTGCTCTAGGTACTATCTGAGCCCAAGACGCTGGTTACTTTGTTAAATATTTGCCCAAACTCATTCTTTTGTCTTGAAATTCATTGTTTGCTTGTTACATTTTTTTCTTTCTTTCCGGCTGCATCTTATCCGCAGCTTTTCTCGGAGACGGCTATAACTAGAACTCAAAAACTGCTGTCTGGCCAGAGCCCTATGTTTGATATTGTCCCCTTATTTAGAATAATTTGATATATTGGAAATCACGCAAATTACAGTTAATTGAACAATCTTCCATGTCTTCAAAACTATTCTAGATAAACGGGCTATTCCCAGCTCAATGCATGGGTTAATGACATGGAAAGCTCCGGATTCTATAGCATGCTACCCCTTCTTCAACAACATGTAGACGCTAATTACTTTTATCTACCTCCATGCTCTGATGCAACCATTTTGCATGCGTAATTAACCCTTTCCCCCTTGAATTAAGACTGAGTCAACAGCTTTCCTTGGCAAGGCTTGGGCAAGTGCCCAACCCTTGCCAAGATAAGCTGTTGACCTGGGGCATGTGATCTTGATAAGTCTCGTGTACATTTCTCAGTCAAATTGAGCCCAGACAAATTTGCCCTGCGGCATTTTTTATCTAAATCTATTTTGCTTCTCGACGCATGTCAATAATTTGTAGGCCTATAAGTCACTTTAATTCTTTAAGTGCCAACTTTTGGAAAGAGTCAAGAACTTTTCTCGGCGCGCATTAGGCGCAGTGCGCACAATGCACGCCGAGGAAAGCTGTTGACCTGGGTTATTTTGTCTGGAACTATGGGATACCAGTATTTGAATGAAAGGTCTCTTACGAGGAATACGAATCTGGCATCCTTATGAAAATGCAGACTAGTTTGACCTAAGTAGATAGACTTTAGACGTGACTGTCACTGAAATAGTTAATAGTAAATACCATACGATACCCATACAAGCAGCCCTTAACCCGGGTTTTTGTGCAAGAGTCCCAGCAACAGGACACACAAAGTACATCTGCCGGTATAAAATCAGTCCACACGTATTTTTGCGGAAGGCTGAGATTGGTGGCCGGCCCTATTGGCACATGTAAATCTGAACAGGCTTTGCATAAAATATACGTCGATCCACATTTAACCATGTGCCACATTACTATTGTTGGTTTTGTCATAGTTGTCAGAGTCATGATCATGATCACCATCATCGTCATCAGGTAGTAGTAGTGGAATATGATAAGTGTGAATATTTAAAACAAAAAGTGTTATCGTTACCGTCCTCACTGAAAATTATCCACCGCTAAATTGAATCATAACCAAATTCAAAATGGGAAAGAGCGAATGAGATTCATTGACGAGTGTTGCATAGATGAGTTCTTTAAGTCATAAAAGTTACAAGAGATCCAACAAACATTAACGGGCATTTACTTTGCTGCTAGGTAATTTTCGTCAAAAAATTTAAAATCATCACAGCAAATGGGACAAAAGTTGATTTTTTTACTTAGTCAGTCAGTCAGTCAGTCAGTCAGTCAGTCAGTCAGTCATTTAGTTAACCATTCATTTTATTCTGTTACCAGGGTAAGCCCATTTAGTGAGAGTCACTTATTTTCCACTTGGTTCTTGATGACACAATGATTAAATTACTGAAATTCGTGGTATGAAATACTAGAAACTAAATTAAAACAATAGTACATTTAAAATACATACATGTGCAATAGCTTTGCTTTTAGAAAGGATATTCTGTCCATACTGCATTAGTAACTCTTGAGTGCATGATACATGACGCGTGGACGAGCCGCTATTCTGAGCTAACATCCCAAATTTTGCGAGCCCACATCTATTGAATAACTTGTTACATCCGAAATTTGATGTCTGTGAGGTACAGTAAAACCTAATAGGACCACCAAAAATTTAAAAACTCCAGACTTTGAAAGCTCAAAATTTTGTGATTTTTCTCGAAATAGCTTAATTTCCTAAAAAAAATCAACTTTTAAATTTCGAAACTTCGAGTTTATCTCGATATTTCGATTTTTTCCCACAAATTTTTTTCTCTGAAAATTTTGACATTAAAAACGCGCACTTATTTTAAAATTGCGCGGTTTTCCTCAAAATTTCGATTTACAAAACTGAAATTTACACAGCCCATCACAATTTGGGCTTAAAACTCGAAATTTTGCGATTTTTCTCGAGTTTCTAAGTTTCTATGTAAGTTTTTCTAATTTCTAAGTCGAAATGTCGAGAAAAATTTTGAAGTTCGAGAAAATTCGTGAATTTTCGCAGTTTAGAATGCATAAATTTGAAATTTATGCCTAAAAATTTTGAAAAAAATCCACATTTCGAGATATTAAAGTCAAAAATTCCCAGACTTTTTCAAATTTTCGAGGTTTAAAATAAAGTTGAAACTCAAATTGTGGGATTTTTTCCAGATTGCATGATCCTCCTGCAAAAAAAATGAGGTTTCAATCTCGAAATTTCGATTTTGTCTCGAAGTTGCGCGATTTTTCTTTAAGTTTGGACTTGAAAATCTCGAAATTTGAAGCTTCTTCCTCACAATTACGTGAGAAGACAACTCACAAATCAACGGTCCAACCCAAATTACAAGTGCAGAACTTCAGATAAATAATTTACGCGATTGTTGAAACAATGTATCATATAAATATTAACAAATATAATGCACTCGTTCTTCATAACCTTGGCTTAGGCTGCCAGGGTCACTTTGGGCAGCGTTTCACATAAACGCATATCAAGCTCACTCATTCGTACACGACTTGTATACTACTGTTTGCATGTGTTGTTTTCCGATGGGTTTCGTTACGGGTTGGGGGCCTCGCGTCACGGAATATGCTGCATCAAAAGTTTAGATACACCCAGCTGAACATGTGTATTATTTTGCTGAAAAAAATCACTTTATAATATTCCGTGAAACACTGCCTTCCCTTAATAGAAACATATATGTCACTTTCTTTCATAAATGACCATTTTTAGGGTGACGTCTGAACACACTCGAGCAGGCGGTAGATGTGGAGAAAATCTGGACACCACTGGCATAACTTTAATAACTTTATTGCATTTTATGCCCAAATGGGCTTACAGCATTATATACAAAATACAGTTTAAAATATACTCACATATAATATAAAAGACTAAAATTATTGACAAGCGACTGCTATTCAGTAGAATTTCTGCGTTCAAAAAGTCTATATACATATTTACAGATGGGCACTACCACATCGACCGCAGGAGAGAACACGTAGTTCATGTTTAATGATTCAAGCGCCAAGGAGGATATGAGATCCCTTCTCAACTCCTCGTACGCCGGGCATTGAATTAGGAAGTGATTTTCATCCTCAATACTATTTCTAGTGCATCGAGTACAGATTCTATTGACTAAACTTTCATTTTGATATCTGCCTCGTTCGATACGTAAACAATGATTACTTAGACGTAACTTTGACATAGCTTTCAAATTTAGATTCTATTGACTAAACTTTCATTTTGATATCTGCCTCGTTCGATACGTAAACAATGATTACTTAGACGTAACTTTGACATAGCTTTCCGAAATTTGAATTGTTTTACGGCCAATAGATAACTTTCCATCTTATATTCATTTTTAAAATTGCGATATGTACGTAATTTTGTGGAAAAGTTTGAGGACTCGTCATCTGAAAAGAGGGAAGAATAAAAAACCTGACAATATTGGTCACGCAAACGGGTTTGCAAATGGTCGAGAAATCTAGACTTATCTACAAAGAGTCGTTTATTCAGCCAGACGTTTCCAAATCCATTGTATTCTAATATTTTTCTCACTGCAGACACCCAAACAGTTTCTCCTTTCAAGTCTAAATTTACAACATCACTCAAAGACCGCTTTAGAATGTGTCCATCTGGAAGCTCCATTAGGCGTAACCAATATTTTACAATTTTCATCTTTATATCTATCTGGATTGGGTACCTTCCCAGTTCTGCAAGAGAGGCTTTATTATGACATTTGCTAGTAACTCCTAGGGTGAACTTACAAAAATCGCTGTGAACTTTTTCAGCATTGTTAATATTGAGAATATTTTTTTTGGGGGGGGGGGGGGGGTCGGAAAATTGTTTCCCAGTTTTTGAGTTGCGGCTGGTTGCAACGGGCCAAACATCGGATCCAAATAAAAGGATTGGTTTTACATAAATGTCAAATAAATCAAGGGCCACTTTTGGAGAAATAGCATTATCTTTGTCAGCAATAATCCCCCTTTTCAGAAGAAAACATGACTTTTTAGCTTTTTCACAAAGCTTTTGTTCTGCAAGTGAAAAGACTCCACTTGCTTTGATCGTTATACCTAAATATTCAACATCTGTTACCATTTTTAAACTATTACCACCATAGGTAAATTTATACTGGTCCTCAAGGGACTTTCCTTGTCTATTAAAAACAATGACAGTTGACTTGCAAGTATTCACTTCAAGACCCCAAGTATAACTGTACAGAGACAGTTTCTGTAGCAAATACTGCAAATGACCAGCAGAATCTGCCATGATCAGGACATCGTCCGCAAATATTAAACTGCACTTTTTTTTTGTTTCCTATTTCAACTCCATAGTTACCATTCACATTTAAAAACTCCTCCAAATCGTTAATAAAGACATCAAGCAGCAGAGGGCTCAAGGGGCAGCCCTGTTTTAAACCGAGTTGACAAGCAATGGGTCTTGTGACGCCACTTGTTAGCTTTACAGCAACAGTAGATTTTTCGTACATATCCTTAAATAAGTCTGATTATACCTGTATCGATACCAGCTCTATGAAGTTTGTACAATAGCTTGTCTGTAGGAACCGTATCAAAAGCACGTTTGAAATCAATACAAGCTGAAAATACTTTCTGTTTCTGTAACAAGTATTTGTCGATAACATTTTTCATAATAAATAGATTGTCTACCGTTTGCCGCCCTTCAATAAAACCTGATTGGCCTTCGTAGAAAAAATCTTGTTGATTCAGAAAAGTATATATGCGTTTCTTTAACAAAGTGGCGAAAATTTTACTCATTGAGTTTTGCAAGGCAATTCCCCGATAATTGTCAGGGGAATCTTTTTTGCCTTTGTTGTGTACAGGAGTCAGATAGCTATGTTTCCACGATATTGGAAAGGTGCTAGATGCCAGAATATTGTTATAAATGTTAAGTAATGATAGAGCGACATGAGGTATTGAATACGCCGTTTTAATCATTTCCCCTCGTATGATATCGGGACCAGGTTGTTTAACATTTTGAATATCCTTTATCACACCTTTCAACTCATCCATAGTAAAGGGGATGCTTAATTCGTGATCTTTATCAATATTTGCTAAATCTTCCAATTTTGCCAAGAAAATTGCAAACTCAGGCTGCGTATCATCTGGCGCGTAGTTTATACCTGGGTTGAACAACTTATTGTAATGATTATACCATTCATCTGCGGGCACATGATCAGAATCTGAACTGTTCGTTTTATTCAGTAAAACATTCATTTTATTCCAAAACATTTTGTCTTTCCTGTCGTGCCTCCTCTCAACTTCTTGAAGCAGGTTGAATTTGCTTAATCTCTTACACTTGCGTACATACCTTTTAAAGGCTTTTGCAGCTTTGAAATAATTACCTTTGATGATCGGATCTTTAGAATACTGCAAAAACAATTTTCTCGAAGATTTGACCTTATTTTTTAAATCTAAACAAGAACGATTAAAATGACATGAACGCTTTTTTCTTTTCTTTTGTTTCTGTTAAGGTTTAATAATTCTTAAGCAAATTCTAGCTGCTTCAATAAATATATCATTTAATTCCTGCACGAGTGCATCAGAATCTTGGCACTGTTGAGAACATGTTACTAGGCTACGGAGACGAGGACCAAAAGTTTCTGAGTTCAGAGTATCTTTAAATTTATTCTGTGCCTGATCGTCCCAAAGTATAATAGGCGGTCCGTTTTCAAGTATATTTTGACCTTCATTAGGTTTTAAAGTAGAATAATTACACTGTAAAGTAGACACTAAAGGCGAATGATCACTGAAAAATACTTGATGTTCAGTGATTTTGAACTGAGACACATTCGGTAATAAGGAATTATGCATGATCATGTAATCTGCCACACTAGATCCATTTGGGCGATGACAAGTAAACATATCTGGCCTCTCACACAGGTTGTAAAATCCCACAAGATCGTTCGTACAGAAAGTCCTATGCAAATAAATACAGACAAAACTGAATTTCTGGTTGAGCAGTTTTGAAAAGACACTTCAAGTTGATATGACCGATTTTTCAAACTCCGTTTTTTTCCAGGAAAGCGAAATTATACACGATATGTGCAATGCTTAATTTCCAAATCTACTTTGCTTTGGCCTGTCGACAAAACGCGGCGCTTACAGTTAAATAAAACAGCATTATACAACGACATGCACCCCTTTCATCAGAAAATATAACAGCTATAAATTATATATATATATATATATATATATATATATATATATATATATATATATATATATATATATATATATTTACACACACACACACACACACACACACATGTATAATTCAAATTCCATGATCACATATCTCATATCTGTAAACAGGCATCTAAACAGATAAGTGTCTTACAAAGGTTCTCAAGAACTCTGTTTGAGCATGAGAAATTTCAAATCTGTAACGCTTTTATCTTATCAACTTTGAATTACTGCCCACTTGTATGGCACTTCTGTGGACCCACGGAAAGCAATAAAATGGAAAGAGTTCAAGAAAGAGCACTTCGCTTTGTCGCAAATGATCTTATTTCCACTTATTCAAATCTATTACTGAAAGCGAGGAAACCTTCTCTATATCTAAGTCGCTTAGGAAAGCTTTCTTTAGAAGTGCATAAAGTACTAAATACATTTGGACCATCTTTTCTGAACGACCTGTATACGAATAAGAAAATGAATTATGACTTACGAGATAACCACAAAGCTGAGCTAACTGTTTACAACACAACAGCATATGGTAAGAAATCTCTAAGCTACCAAGGGGCCAAGCTATGGAATAGTCTCCCACATGATATAAGGAACTGTGCGACTTTCAATCAATTCAAGTCTTTAATTCATGCATGGCTTGGCCCGTCGTGCACGTGCTCTTTTTCTATTCTATGTCAAACCCGAATTTAATGCATATGGACTTTTTGTATCTGTTTACCCCACCAGAGACTCTGGTAGAGTTTCATTGTACATGTCATTTTCATTCAATTTTTATCATCCTTAAATTCACTGTCGAAAAATAGTGCCTATGCGCTAATGTTTTATATTGTGCAAACTCGACTTTCTCGATTCTTATGTATGTATATATATATATATATATATATATATATATATATATATATATATATATATATATATATATATATATTTGCATATGCGTACGTGCAGGCAACCTCGAACGCTATGATAGGCCAACAAGTTCCACGCATCACCGTCAACTTTGCTGTCACGCCCTCTTTGCACACTCCCGCCGACAGTGAAACGTTTGATTGTAAACAGTTGACAAAAGCTCCTTTAAATAAATATCCAGCATATTTTTGTTAAAAAGTGTCAACAATTTTTAGATTAATGTACACATGAGAATTGTATTGCCTTTGTTGTAATAATATGCGTCTGATTCCAAACTTTTTGCTGCCATTTTTGCCTGTACAGAGTTGGGGACAGCCACCGATGATTACAATCGATTATGAACTTAAAACTACACGTATAACCACATTGCACGGTAAAACCATATGTGAGACACAATATAAATGAACTTCCTGTGGCCAAACATTGGCTAAGTGTACATTCCTTACTTTAACATGGAGGGTGCTAATACGTCAGGCAACGTGGAGCTTATCGTAGACAATGGCCGTTGTGAACATATCTGTCGCACGCTCATTGGGGACAGGCAGCCGGTCGCAGTGGTGTTTGTCAATGAAAATTGCAACTTAAATCTGATTCTGATATCAACCAATTCCAAGAACGTGTTCATATTTGACATACAGGAAAACGCAGAACTGGTGGAAAGAGGCTTGAATTCTCTGCTCGAGGCAGACAATATTACCAAGGTATATATATTTTTTTCTCAAAATAAAAAATCAAACAAAAAGAAAACAAAATTATATATTTTAATTTTACCCCGCTTAACATAGAATTACGGGTTTAGTTATATGTTGGATATTGCGTCCAATACTAGCAGTGCCTTTCTGGGCCAATTAAAAGTAAAATATCTGCGCATAAAACTAGAATGATACTTGAGCACCTGTGCTAAATTGAAAGATGAAAGTGAAAGTCCTCTTTCTCCATGCCCAATTCTGCCAAAACAGGAAGTGCACTGTTATGCACGTTAGGCAGTACAGAGGTAAAGTGAAAGTAGAGGCACCATAGGTACAAAGGTAAAGTGAAAGTAGAGGCACCAAAGTACATAGAAAATATTCCAAGTCAACAGCTTCTTTCGGCGCGCATTTGGCGCTGTTGAGCTCAGAGCTGTTGACTCAGTCCAAAATTTGGCACTTAAAGAGTTAGAGCGCAGTCAATTTTAGCACTTGGATGGTGTTTGGTCGAAAGCATATTTTCAAGCTGTTGTGTTGAGTCCCAATAATGGGATGTATTTTTGTCAAGTCTATCATTTAGTGGCCGGAAAATATTCTGTTTAAGATGGCACCTTTGGATAACCTCTAATCACTTTTTCATATTATTGGATAGTTTGACACTTAAACTACACACTCCCAAAAACTCATATGTGTGAACATAAAATTTATATGAGATCATTGATCTCAAAACTTTTGTTTACCATGAAAAGTTTATACAGTGCCGGGTACATGGGTTTGTTTGCAATGGCATGATAGTGAACCATGTCATTGTTTGCACAGTCATAAATTACTTCATTGGCTATGTTGTGCTGTGGGCTTTGTTCTCCGACTCAGTTATAGTGGAGGTAGGGTGTGTTTATAATGTTCCAGAGTCATAAATATCACAAAAACGATGTAGGCCTATTTTACTCTTTTACTTTAAACTTAGCTGACTGACAAGTCGGGAGAACTAAAGGGTGATAGGCCTAACAGGTCTCTTTTTATTTTTGGCAGAAGAAATGAAATTTGTGTTTTGGGTGGTTAGGCCTATACATTTTCGAAAAAGAACTAATGTCTGCAGTTAATGATGAACATTTCTAAGGTTGAGAGGACCCGTGTAAAACCACCTGTTGCCTTTTATGGGTGACTGCCTGTCTCAAGTCATGAATGAAATTTGTTACTTCACATTGGTATAGGAAAAGAAATGTTGATGCTTTGGCAAGTCTGAAATCTCTTTGCCGTCATTGTTGGGTTTGGAATTAATGAATATGGATCATGTGTTTCTGTACTATTTATTAGTCCATGACCCCAGGGAAAAATTGAGCTATTGACAAGGGTCACTCACAGGAAACCATTAGCCGTGGAGATAAGGATGGGCCAGTTCAGACTATTCACTACCATTGTTCTGATTACTTTGAAATTCTGTATTGATGAAAAAACAAATCAGTGCAATCCACTTACTGGTCCCCAAATATGGAAAGCCGCATGTGAACCCACACCCAAACAAGCCAAGTGTGGTGTTCCCAAGTTACAAAAAGTCGAGATTTAAGCCACAAAATATACTTTTGTTTAATGACAACTTCACAGAGGTAAAGCTGCAAGTTTATTTCACACAATAATTAAGACACAGGGCAGAAGAAATGAGTATGTGTCGTATTACAGCCATAAATGCGTAAGAATTGGCAACTTTTTCTTTCAATGCCATTTTCTCGGAACTGTTTTTTGCTCAACGTAAGGAATTTTTATCTCGCCTCACAAACGTACGAATTGCCCTATCACATTAATATCAACGGACATTAAAAGAAAAATATCATAGCCAGGAACGGTTTCCAGGATTTTTTTTCTGACAACCCCTTCCGTGACTTTTTGAGCAATTTATAGAAGGAAAATGAACAACCTGTCAGGACTAAATTAAAATTTTTATAATGTTTTATTTATACTATTTCAGGACTAACCATTGTATTCGATCCTGGACATGAATACATATTTTAAGTTTTTTCTGATTTCAACTGGAAAAAAACAATTTCGTGTGACTTTTGTGCCAAAAATGTGAAAATCTTACAAAGCCAGAAAGAATGCTATAAAATCCCAAAAATTTCCATTCCTACGAAGAAACTCTATGGATACAAATCTTTGGATATGTTGTAATCAGAAAATATATAGGTTTAATGTACTTGTGAAAAAAAACTAATGGGTAATTGCGATCCAATGTTGCCAGTATCACTCTGCACTAGCTACACAGCTTCAACCTTAAATTTGTTTTTCTTTACGTTTACCGAAATTATTTTCTTGTCTTATGGTAAGTTTGTTTCAAAAGTAAATACGCGACTCAGTGGATACTTCACTTTTTATTTTTTTTTCTTCATTTCCCAATAGGTGGTGTAACCGTCAATGTCCGCACAATGCGGAAGACGTTTACCTTTCTGCACACCTTGTTTTCTATATTTAATTGAACACTTGCCAACCTGATGTAAAACATAGTGAAATCAGAAGCAGTTTTTTTCTATTGAAGCTCTGTCATTTATATCATAATGTGGGTTAATAAAATTCTCGAAAATTTTCTTACACACGGTTTCCAGAGCCAATTTGAAGCCATGAGGGTTTGATATTGACCAGTTTGGCACTGTTAGGATGGCTGTAGTTCACCTTACGTGCCCATCTGGAGGTCATCTAACGAAAATTGCTCTCTATTGAGTCGAAGGTCAAATGAGTTAATAACATTGTCAGAATACCAGCTAGAATCATGAACTTGCGTACAAGCTTTTAAGGGCGAAAGGTGTGATCTACCGGAATATAATCGACTCGATGGGGTTGCCTTGCATTATGGCTATAACAAGTACATCTACTTGCGACCATGTTGGTCACTTTTACGGTTTTCCTTATTACCTCTACAGAGGGGTGTGTCTATGTAATTTTCAGCAGGCTGTTTAGTTTAAACATATTTATTTCAACTGGATCTCCCTATAGTACATACAGATGTCACTAATGGAGGGGGGGGGGGTCTCCAGAACATGGAGTGACACACAAAATGTATATTAAAAATCACACACAGGACAAAACAAGAAAAAAGTTACCCAATTGACAGAGAAGCTGTACACATGCTTCAGATTTGTACCCATATGCAAAACAAAGCAAAATAGTTCAGTACAGGTAGAATGTACCCATATGAGTCCCATTTCACATCCATTCGGACTGGCGGTAGAAAATGTCATAAAGGACACTTGAGAAATAAGTTTATGTAAATCAGTGACTAACTCAATTGAAAATTACTGCTTATGCGTAACAGAACCAACATATGAAGTGTCTTGTATCCACGATTTACCTGTGGAAAGCATCGCAAATTTGTATGTAGAAGGGAAGAGACAATTCGTCTGTACCAAAGAAGAAGAATATGAACTAGTCTGTCACTCGCTGTGTGTATGATCAGATTCGGGTGGACGCCGGGAGCAATAATAGGGATGATGGGGTTGAGAAGTCTAATTCTATAAGTTGAATACTTTGGACAAAAGAACAGAAAATGTTGCAGATCTTCAGTGGGGAAAGAACAAGAACATGTGGGTTCTGGGATAATGTTGACTGTAAAGAGATCAAAGTTAGGTCTCGAGAATCCAAGACGCCGCTGGGTATGACAAATGATGGCAAATCTGTGACCTTGGGTATAGTAAACAGGAACATGATCCACTCCTGGTAGTTGTCGAAGTTTAAAAAGGAAACCAGGATACCAAACCTTATCAAACGCCTTGGACACATCTAGAAACACCATTCTGGTTTTTTGACTGTTTAAGGCTGTTCTAAATATTGTGAAGGATATAAACAAGCTGATTGATAGTAGAGAGATTGGCCTTAAAGCCAGAATTTGTGGAAAGTGAGTAGGTTATTTTGTGTCAAGTATTCATAGAGTGCATTAAGACCAGTCGTTTAAACACCATTTTAACGTTACACAGAAATAAAATCGGACGATAAATGTTTTTAATATGTCTGTTGGCCTTTTTGAAGAGAGGACATATGTGGGATCTCTTCCAAGCATCCGAAAAAAGAGAAAGACCAAGAGAAAGTTGCAAGGTCTTTGTAAGTGGTTTACAGATCAAAACTGCTGCTTTATGAAGTAGGATATTCCCTATATTATCTGGGCCTGATGCAAAGGATAGTCTCAGGGAAAATAGAACTTTCTTAACACTGTCTTCGTTGATGATAATATTGTGTAAACATGCCTCCGTCCGAAACGTGAAATCGGGCAGGGGTGAGGCATCAACATCAAGGTGTGTTTTACACTGGCTGGCTAAGTATGAGTTAAACATTTCACATTTTTCCGTGATGCATGATACGATCTTCTTATCGTCAATGATTGGGGGTATATCTTGGCGAATTTTGTACCTCAGGACAGACTTGGACAAGCTCTACCATTGTTTAGGACTAATGTCTTTTTCATCAAGTCGAAGCTGCAGATAAGAAAAGTAAGAGAATACAGATTTCCTTATTATGGTTACAACCTTACTGCGATATGTGTTGTAGAATCGGTATAACCTGTCAATCTTGAGGTGAAGATCGTAATCATGGGGGTTGGGTCTGTTGGATGCTCTCTTAGAGCGTTGTGACAGTGGTCAGAATTTGAAATTGGGACAAGGGTTCCAGAGTCCAGAACAAGACTTGGAGAATCGGTAATGATAAGGTCTAATAAATTATTCAAGTGTTCACTTATCCTAGTGGGTTCATATATTAGTTGAAAGAGATTGTACTGATTCACAAGGTTGACCAGAGATAAACCTAAATCGCTGTCCTCATATTGGGAGTTCCAATCAGCGCACCTGTCATTGAAATTGCCAGTCACAATTAAAATGTGAGGGTTGCATTCAATGGCAGATGGAATGGAAGATGGCAGTGGGATTAAATGACATCAGCCTTACTTGGTATAACATAATCATTTTCTGTGTTTCTGGCATTGTTAAAACCGCCCAATAATACACATTTAGAGCCTGATTGAATAAACGTACATGTGTCACACTACAATGTTTTTTAATATATGAACATCGCCTGAATACTCTGAATTATTGGGAGATGTGTAAGTATAATCCACAGGCACATCGTCTTTCAGTTTGAAAAAAGCACTTTTTAAACCCATCCATACAATATCAGGATGATGTATTGTAATGAAATCAACACCACTATGATAATTTAACATTTAATACATATAGCAATGCCACCTGGGTACGTTGCTGTTTTTCCATAGAGCGAATGTGAGATTTATACCCCTTATTATCCGGTAAGTCTTGTGAATTTACTTGCGTTTCTGAAAGCCCAAATATCGAACTGAGTTAGCTATTTTAAAAGCTCCTCATCAAATTTTGACACTTATTGACAACAGACTTAATGTCTGTGGCCATAAATGTTCCATTGTATTATTTTAAGGAAATCCATAATGTTGCAAAGAGTACAATATATACCCTATACACAATTATGTGTAGTTTACCATCGACGATCATTTGTGCACCAGGGATCATCGCGTCTATCGTTATAATTGTTTCTGTCACCAATTAGTCTTTGTGGCTTTATGGCGAGGTATAATGGTATTTCAAATTCGCCACTACGAGGGGTGTACCCTGTTCTTTCAGACATAATTCGTTATCATATAGATAATTTTGAACAGATTGGTTTTGTCTATTAACAAAGTCCTTATAGCTTTCACACAACTTAATGCAACCCTTGCCATTCATAAGCAGTCTCACTAGTGATTTTACAGCCTGTATCTTGAGATTCTACTCGTTATCTTGGGAACAGGAAATATCAAATGGTAGTATCACTCGAAATGCTACTTCGGAGGAGACAAGATCAGCAGCCATTTCAATAAAATTCTGAGCCACTTCTGTGCTGGGAGTTACTTAAGATCATTTGTGCCTAGATGTACCATTGCTGTTGTGAATGTGGTATTCAGATAATTGATGCATTATCTTGCTTCTTTGTTGATATATGTTGTCACCTTCTTCACAGCAGTATCAGCACCAAGTAGCTGCAATCAGCTTTGATGTGTATTAATTGTGAACTCCAATCAGAAACACGCTTTGTGTTTCAGTAGCTTCTTCCTCAGTTGACTCAGCAGCTTGGCTTTTTTCCATGCTGCACAACTTGCTTTTTCATCTGCAAGACTTTTTCTAGCTTCTTTAAGCAAAGTTTGCAAGGTCTCTGGCTCCTCTTTGTTGCCATCTACGCATTTTTTTGCTATTTATGTTGAGTACTTAACCCTGTTTGTTCAATTGAGCAGAAAGTTTTTCACTTTCATTCATTTTTTTCCTGTAGTCTTGTATCTTGTGAAATTAATGATTCGTTTTGTGTCTTACTTGTTTAAGCTCATGTTCCATTTAATTCAATTTTGACTCATTGCTTTCTAGCTCTTTAGCTACAGACTCTATTCTGGTCACAAGAATTTCTTCCTGGCAGGTGTGCATGTCTTGCACCATTTGAGCTTCTTAAGGTGCGATAATGGTCGACAGACTGTTGAAGTGTTTAGTTCAGTCTTGTAAACTTGCTAGGACATTGGCGCCATTTGCTGTTGTCATTGTATTTTTTAGGTCTTTGACCTCTTTGGGGCCCTTTGCTGTTGTCATTGTATTCTTTAAGTCTTTGACCTCTTTGGGGACCAATTGTACTTTATTGAGCATGTCACGATAGGAAGTACAAGTCCACATTGCAGACATATCATTTTCCTTTTCATTGATAGAGTAAAACTGGTGCCATACTATGCAAGCAACACACTGGATCATTTTGGTTTTGTATTCTCTACCGTGTATACAATCTGCTCTACAAAGACCAGTATTATTGGTTTTGTGTTTGCCTTTGTCTTGGCTAGTTTGTCCGCCTTTGTTCTTTCTTTGTGTCCTTTACTTATTATTTCGTTCCCTTCACATTTTGTGCATTACTGTTTTCAGTTAACAGACCATCATTACCACTTGTACACTCACTATTTCTCTGCGAGTTCAATCTATTGTTCTCTCTTTTATTAGGTTTCTCACTTTGTTTACTTTCTTAAGAATTGCTTTTATTACCTAGTTCATGACCACCAGCATTGTTTTCATCTTGATTAACCCCAAACACTCTATCACCTGTCTGTACCTCTTCATTGGCCAATAGTTCTTGTAAGTCCGATGTTACTACCTTATGCAGCACACTAGATTCTGTTAAGTTGCCATTAATTGGCTGAAATATGGGAGAGTCAGGATTTATAATGACTTTCTTGGATCCATTACTACTAAGGTCTAAGTCACTTTCTGAACTAGATGCCGCAGTTTTTAATGTACTGAGCAGTTCCTTCCCCACTTTTTTAAGATCTTTTTTTAGTTGTCGTGATGATGTAGGGGTGCTGAATGAATCATTGGACTTACTTGGTGACACAGACTCCATATTCTCTGTACTAACTTCAGCCACAGGGATATTTGTGGTCTTTATTGCTTGAGCGGTCATCAGCGGGAAATACAAATGTTCTGTAAACAACCTGGCAGCACCACAAATGTCTAAATACAGTATATACGGTGGTTAATATTCATACCTTTTGGATCCTATAGAACTACTGAATGTAAATGTACCAATCCTTGCCATCTATTGCAGAAAAAGTCCAACTTTGTAACAAAAAATCCAAAGTTTTCAGGACTATGGTATCACTGGTCAATAGAAGGCATGTGCCGTCACATCCAATGATGAGAAGGTAAACTGCCCAATATCTTGCCTCCTTGGTATATTTGCGAATTGGTTCTATATGCTACGGTTTCATAAGCAGATTGTTTCCTTTTTGCTTATCACATAACTTATGTTTGATTTCCTTTGTCATATACAAGTCATTAAAAATAATGCACTGTCACGAGACAAAATTTTATTGACTTCTGTAGAAAGGTCAAGTAGTCTGTTTGAATACAGTGATGGTGTCTTTCTCCATATTTTAGATTTGGTACGAGGATATACAATCATTATTGATGAAGCAAAGAGCTCTGTGTTGAAGCTTTTACGTCTTTATTGTATCAGCAGAACCACACAGGACATCAATTAAAATATGATAAGATAAAGGCATTAAAAATTTGGAGATTTTCATTTTGTTGCTGACTATGAGCATATCTCCCGTTAATTGCCGCCAGTCTGGATTTCGGGTGAAAAAAGAAAGAAGACTGGTGAGGGCACTTCTTTGAAAACCTTTCCATAAGTCATTTATATTTTCTGAGAGGTGTATATTGATAGTGTTCTGCAAACACCAACTGTGAATTTGATGTACCTATATTGATTTACAGGTTTGGCATAACTGTACATCAGATTTGAGAGCACTGATCAGACAATACCCACGGTCTGCACAACCCATAAATGTTTTTGACCCACAGGTACGTGTTATCCCTTTCCCTGCCTTTATGTCTCACTTTTTCAGTTTGAAATCAAACTGAGTCAACATGCATCGCTTGGCCCACCTTTTTGCTTTAACTACACTGAGAAAGGTTCTTACTGAGGAGGAGGGTTAATCCTGGAAAGTCAGGAATTCAAACCAAATTTACTTCTCCTGTTGTCATTTAATTAAAAATTGATGATATAAGAGCTCCATATCAGCCACATATGATTGAACAAATTGATCAATATACAACATGTAAACGAATGTAAGAAACCGTTAAAGAATTGATGAATGAATGATTTTTAATGAATGAATGAATGAATGAATGAATGAATGAATGAATGAATGAACAAATTAATCGATTGGTCAACTGATCAGTCAGCCAGTCAGTCAATCAATAAATTCAGGCATTGAGGCATAGCTTCATGAATGAATAACATAAGTTAATGGATCAATCGATCAATGCCCTGGTTTATGAGCCTCTGTAGAATGTTGACCTGTAAGCCATAAACCAATGAACAGAGCCCTTGACCGATTCATCAAATGGATAAAAAACTATGTACAATGCATAATTATTTATATTCCTGAGCACAAAATTTCCCGAATATACTCCAAATCAAGACTTTCACGATTTCGTTTCCCCTATTTTAGGCAGGCTTTAAATTCCACATTCAATCTGCTACAAAGTTTGATATTTGATATTCCCGAAATGGGTTTCCTCGGGAAAATTTGGGAGCATTTACCACCCGCAAAAATTTATGATTATACAGTATTACGTGGACATTATGACATTTTATTTGTTAACGCAGATTGCTGACTTAGAGATTCAAGGACAAGCGGTTTCTGCATCATCCATGAACGGGAGCATAAGGGACCTGTGTCAATCATATGATTGTCGAGACAACCAACAGGTATATTTATGAGGAATTCCTACTCTCGAAGAGTCTTTTTCTCAGCACAACAGATAATAAACCACATGGTAAATAGAAATACTTAATGAAACTGGTCAATGTTTCGGGCAATACCAGTTAATGTCATATCTTTCAATGATTATTTCAAACTTAGATTTTTCCCTCATGTAACATAATACTGTCCATGGAATCTTTCCTTGATGTGGATAACTTGTGTAAGTCGCTGAGGTTTTTGCAGTGAAGTTACAGTTTAATCCTGAAGCTAAATGGCTACTAAAAGCAGTTATGTCACAGTGGTTTTTAAGAGGAATGCAACGAGTCGACCCTCTATGATAACCAGTATTTTTGCATCTATCTGGCACATCCAGTGGGCATTTCTCTTTCGTCATGGACACTGATAAATATCTAATATCATAGCACTGCTTTCTGACAGAGATAGATTTGTCTTTCAAAATGACCAGTTCCAGTGGGATAGATGGCACTTTGCCCTTTCACACTCAAATAGCTTAAAAGTGCTAGGCTTATATGACCATCAATGAAGCAACTCTGTGGTGCAGGGAACCTGAGTTAGCTAAATTTATTTACACCAAAGCTACAGCATGCTGAAGACACAGTACTTTCACATTTATGAACTATCTCAGCTGGAAAGCGCATCCATCAAATCACAAGTGTTGTCTTCGACCCCTGAAAATAACATGCTCCAGGTCAATAACTTTCCTTGCTTCCCATTGGGCAGCTTCCACCTAAGAAAGCTGGTGACTTAGTCTTATTTCAAGCAGGCAAGAATTAAATTTGAGACATGATGAATAATATAGAATATTCGCATAAAGTCAGCGTCAACAAAAGGAACTAATGAATTATGACCCTTTTTTAGCTGGGACAGCAATATTTTGAGACACCTGTACCTTGAGAGTCTGTTGGTTCCAAAGCTATTAACAATTCATTAAGTTGCAGGAAACGTATCGGCATCTCTCATCATAAAGACTTCTGTGGGTGGCTTTATTAGAAATCAAAGCTTTCTGGTACCCAAAGTTTTGGCTGTGAACAAACAACATTTTAATTAATTTAGGACCCTCTCATGGGAGACTTGCGTGCTAGGCCTCCCACGGACTGGATGGTTGAGGACGCCCGGGCTCTACTATCATTGTATCACCATATGGTCACGTGAGCATATCTTACCTTTCCCATTGTGATCAGTGTATTATTAATAGTGTTTTACTTACACTGTTGATCATTTTGCAACAGTTAGAATCAAGCACTGTTTCTATTTG
Source organism: Hermodice carunculata (assembly GCA_964020975.1). Lineage (NCBI taxonomy): Eukaryota > Metazoa > Annelida > Polychaeta > Eunicida > Amphinomidae > Hermodice > Hermodice carunculata. Next base: position 8,245,678 of record OZ026620.1, read on the forward strand.
AATTATGGAGAACCATGATTTTCGTCCAGTACATGAAGTGTCTGCAAAGGAAGTTGTGCAAAAAAAAAGTCCCAACTTGAATATTCGGATTTCTGGGTCATGAGTGCAAGAGAATAGTGAAGTAGAATTACATATAAATGAGAATAGAATGATCTCTGCTATACATATGAAGGTATTCAAGATTGGTTTGCTTTTGTAATATACGATGATATAAATCGGAATGGAATGATCTCTGCTATGCATATGAAGGCATTCAAGATTGATTTGCTTTTGTCATGTGCGATGACCCTTGCTCAATATTTCTTGAAGTTGAAAAGACCAATAGCACAAATGTAGAAGGTGGACTGAATTTTATCTCTTGTGTGTTTGAAGATGTAGAAGACATAAAATTTAAATTCTCGTTTTTAGTATAATCACAAATGTTGTACGTGTGGGAGGTGGCTTGGTGTCCCAATCTATTTTATAAGTTTACTAGGTATTCATTATGTGAAGAAGTTGCTTTTAACATTCAGATTGAAGTTGGAATGGGATCTGTCTATTGTAGATTTGATGACATTCAAGAAAACCAATTTGGACAGCCCCCGATTTTCATTTGTTTTCAATGAGTTTACCCTTCCATCTAATAAGACATATTTTTATCCATAAGGCTACCATCATGCTTAGGTACGACACCTGGTGGTTGAGTCATAGTGGTCAAAATTAGGTATCCAGTAAAAGCACAGCAAAGGGGTCTAAAGAGAACGTGTTCCTATAATGGCAGGAAACTGGAAGAAACGTGTGGATGCATACAAGATCTTAAGAGAGCATACAGGAACAGACCCCCCCCCAAAAAAAACATAACTGAAAGTAAGTCGATTTGACTTACATAGTAAGGGTCAGTAAAGATGGAGGGAGCCTTCAGCTGGCGTGGAAAACTGCAAAATGTTGAAAGGTTGCTATTGATCCAATAATGATTTGGATACTCATTAACCCTGAAAAATTGGACTGAGTCATAACTTTTCGTTGGTATATGCGTTTCACAGCTGATGACTATTAACATGTTGTCCTCGTTACTCTGATTTGATTTTCATTGAAAATATATTGAGAAAGGACAATATTGCATGAAAAGGATGAAGCAGGCGACGTTTGAAATTACCTGACAATATGGACCAGCATTACACCATTAAAGTACGTAGTAAAGGATGGAAAACAAGAAAATGTATCACCTGACGAAGAGAGAGATTATGTTAAGCATCGATGATACAACAGACAGATTGAAGCATTATAATTGATGAGCTTAGTATTGATATGGATCAACATGAAAACGATTGTGGGTCTTAGAAGCTGAGGTAAACCACCAAATCAGCGTGAGTAAAAATTGGGAAAGGTACTACTGATTAGGCTAAGAGTAAGTTCTAGTTGCAGATGGCTTGGAATTGTAATGGAACCTGGAAAAATACTTTCAAAGTTATATCATACCATACATTAAGTTCGACAATTGTAAAACGTGTTAGGGCAAATTTACAAGTAAAGTGTGTGATGCAGTTATTTGTGTATTGCAAAATATCTCTCACAACCTTTGGGAAAATGTATAAAATGCTGGATCATTTATTATGCATATGGATATCGTAACAGAACAAAACACCCCCCCCAAAAAAAAAAAAAAATTAAAAAACATAATAAAATAAATAAAAATAAAATTCGGGCTGGTGTAAAATACATTATACTGAAAATAAGTATAAATAATTTATTTGTCTGTAAAGCACAAGTTCAAATATCTTTGTCAAAAAGAGGTATATTTTATGTATTATTCATCAAGTTTTCTACGACATTCAGTAGTTCCACATTAACATCTCTGACATTGTATAATAAATTTAGACGTCGATATACACGGTAATATAACAGAATGTAGCTTCTGTGTAGAACGATAAAGTATATTAGAAATCATTGAGGTAGAGTGTGTTTATAGCGTCCCAGATTCATTAATATCACAAAAACGATATAGGCCTACTTTATTTTTTTTGTCAGAAACTCTGCTGACTGACAAGCCAGAAAAACAAAACAAAACAAACAAAATACAAGTTAATGAGTATTGCAGAGCAATACATAGTCCCCCGGTCGTCGCCCACGAGGTTGAATGGACTACTATATAGGGGTGTGACCTAGATGAAAAAAAAAAATTAAAAGTATGGCACATTCTTAGATTAAGCTTCACATTTGTGTAAAATTTCATTAATCTAAGTAAAAGGACAAAAAGTTATGGCCCGGACAAGATTTTGAATGGATTTCACAGTGACCTAGATATTTGACCTAGTGACCTACTTTTGCCATGTGACACAACAACTCCCCAGGTAGTATTAAAGGGGGACTGCGGTACAAATTAATATTTTTTATATCAACTTTATTATACTTGAATAGTCGTTTGGTGACTGCGATTAATTTTATCACGCAATAGTAAGTGTGAAAACGGCAACTTTTAGCCACTGTTTTTTCTACCGATGTACCGATCACGTGGTTCGTGACGTCAAACGGGGCAGAAGCATCTGTTAGCCATATTGTTCAACATAGTCATAGTAGCGAAGAGAGAGAGTAACGTGTGACATTATAGAGAAAATGCCGTCTTGTGCAGCATATAACTGCACGAACAGGAACAGCCGTGGGGACAAGAAGAGATTCTTCCCCTTTCCTAAGAGCGAGGAAAGAAGAAAGCTATGGGTTACGGCACTGAAAAGGAAAGACTTGAAAGTCACGAAACACACCAGGATCTGTTCCGACCATTTCCGCGAGGAAGACATCGAAGTTGACCAACGACACAGACTGCTACCCGATTTGTACAAGAAAGACATGACATCACTGAAAGAAAATGCTGTACCAATTGGACCCAGCGTAACGGAAGAAATGAAACAATTAGAGACGAAAGTATCGTCGCGATACAGGAAGAGAGAAGAGAGGAAGGTGAGACTACTTTTTGAATTCGATTATTCATGTTCACTGTACAGTGAAGCTTATGCATTCCAATCTTCATTTGATGCTTTGTATCTCACTATCTGTGAAAGATCCCCTTCATTATGCTAGTGAATAGATTATGAAGCTTGATAAATGTATATTTACGGGGAAAACGGGGTAAAAAGTCGCTGGTTATTTCCCTTGCCTTGCGAAACTTGTGTATTCAGACAATGTTATTACAAGGTGACCTACTTTATCAGAGGTAGCATCGCTACTGGTAATCACCACTCGATCTTATCGCTAATTGCTTGAGCAACCAGCCAATACACAAACTTGCCCCATTTATTACCGCTTACAGAAATGGCATAGGATTTCGCATATATGAAGAATTGAAATAAGAGGCAGTTGTCATTCTAAATAGGCCTACCCATCACCGATTGATTCACTCGTCCATGGACGGTCACGGTTCAGCCCAGGTCAGCGAGAAAGAAAGAGTATGCCACCAGTTACAGTCAAATAGACGGTAGTTTACTTTACCCGGTGCCAATTTATGGCATTATGTCATGGTTACTGGACAGAAATTATGGATTCATTTGTGCATCCCTTTTTTCCAGGCTTGAACTTTCTGAGGGTTGTGCATTGCTAGATTTTATTTTATTAATTATTGATTCTTTTTTTTAAAGAAAATGTAAATACCATTTGGCACTTTTTCTACTCCTAATTAATTTCTCAAGAAACAACTTCTCTTTTTATTATTTTTTATTTTGAATTTTTCTTACTTTGCCATTTTATTATTGTTTTTTTTTAATGTGAGTATTACTTAATTTTTTTTTATACCAGCTCAAATGATATAGACCATTTATCATTGCTGATATTTGCAATCATTGATTTCTCTCTCTCTCTCTCTCTCTCTCTCTCTCTCTCTCTCTCTCTCTCTCTCTCTCTCTCTCTCTCTCTCTCTCTCTCTCTCTCTCTCTCTTGTGCATATGTGAGTATGATGTTTTACATTTACCCAGTCCCAGCATATTTCCTTATGCATATCCAATTTCATATCTTTTTTTTATATCAGATCTTTTTCTCCCAGTTCAAATCATAATTCATGACCATTTGGCACTGTCATGTTATATGCTATCATTGATTTCTCTTCTTTCTTTCTTTCTTTTTTTTTTTTTTTGGTGCATGTGAGTACAGTGTTACCCTGTCCCAGCACATTTCCTTATGCATACCTAAGTTCATATCTTTTTTTTATATTCTATTTTTATGTTTTACCCCAGTTCAAATCATAATGACCATTTGACATTGTCATTGCCATTATTTGCAACCATCTCTCTCTCTCTCTCTCTCTCTCTCTCTCTCTCTCTCTCTCTCTCTCTCTCTCTCTCTCTCTCTCTCTTTTGTGCATGTGTGATGAGTATGGTGTTTTTCATTTACCCAGCCCCAGCATATTTCCAAGTTCATATCTTTTTTTTTTTCATATATATCTCAAATTGGCATGTGTCTGTTATTATCATTTAGACCATTTCAAATCGTAGAAAGCATTTAGCATTGATATGGTTTGCAATTGTTGATTTCTCTCTCTCTTTTTATCTTTTGAGTGTACATTACTGTGTTTATCAATTACCCAGCATATGTCATGTATGTATATCCAAGTTCACCAGATTGTAATGCACCATATCCAGATTTTCTTTGTTTTTTTGGTCTGGTATGTCTCAACTTGGCATACTAGGTTTTTATAACTAATGTTTCTTTTTTTCTCCCTACTTCAAATTTTTTTTCAGTGTTACTTTATGACTTGAAAATACTGGAGCAGTTATCCTTCATTTGACAAAAAAAAAGTCACATCTTTCAAACAGCACAAAGATACGATAGTTCAATTTACTTTTTAGGAGTTGGCACAGTTGTTGAAGACTACAGCAGCCACCAAGCCCCCACTTACTCCAGTTTCAGGCACAGGTCTGCAGCAGGTAAGCATGTCTCTTCTACTACTGTAAATTGACTTTATTTCGCTGTGTTTTTATTTTCGCTTATTTTGCTGAAGGCACAAAACTACGAAAATAAAACTACAGTGAAAAAGTATTTTAACATCGGCTTAATATTATTCTTGTTTAAAATAGTTAAAACTTCAGTGAAATGTCTCAAATGGAAAAACCGTGAAAATTAAAACATGTGAAAATAAAGCAATCTACAGTATTTACATGGCAGTGATCGAAATAAGAAAAAAAATCACATGTCCGCAAGTAGGCTAAAAGAACTTGCTATCATTGGACTTAGGTGTCAAAATAACTTGTCCGCAAAAAATTCTCTTGTCTCGGACAAGCGGACAAGCCTTATTTCAAACGCTGCTTGGCCAATACACAGCTGCTAAATTTACAGGGCAATATCCTCACATGGACCGCATATTCTTAGTAGCAATTTTATCTTATGGTAAACATAATTCCAGTGATGGCTAGGTAATATATGATGTTTTCACATCTTGATTCATTTCTTCAGAATTTCTTTTGCGATTGATTGAAGTTATATGAAAGTCGATAGAATATTTCCATTTACTACTTCAAATTTTGCAAATTTCAAAACAAACATAATAAGTTATGCACACTTACAATTTTTGTGGGGGGAAGAAAGACTTTTTATTGCTTACTTTGATAAATCTGATCAAATGTTATCTTTTGTACAGACTGGCATAAATGGCACTGTCCATCCACATGGACACCCAAGGAATGCTACACAGAGAAGCATGGATTTTGCAAGACCTTCGTCGACTTCAGAGGTACATACTGGCATTTGTTTTGACATTACACATACTGGATAGTATAGACTCTAATTGGTAATTTTTTTTATTCCCCATGGACAATACATGAGAATGCAGCTTCAGACTTGGTGTAAATTTTGGACACTCAATCCAAACAAGTACCTACATTTCAGTATAATTGCGAACATGTATTCCACATTGGAAACAAGTCCGAACATAATTATCATGTATGCAAATTTGAGAAACATGGAAGTGAAGCTTTTTTTTCGAGACAGTCATTCCAGAAAAAGTGTCCCATTTTGGTATAATTATGGACCCATGGAATATTAGTGTATGAAAAATTACCTTTTCCAGCATTACAAATATAGCTCATCTTGTTGTCCGCAGCAAGTGAAATTCCTTATTGATGAGTGATTTGATCTTCAACTTTTCAAAATTTACAGTGATCTTATGAATATGCAAAATTGAGAATAGGTTTTTTTAATGTATACTTTGTTATTCCATTTACAGGTAACAAGTTACAATTTGTCAAGGACAGATGCATTTCCACAAATTGCGGGAGAACATGCGACTTCAGATGTATCTATGTCCACCAGTAGGGGATCTGTTTCCTTGATGCAGGTGATTTTTTTTTTGTTCATTGTAACAACTTTTTGATTACCATAAAATGTAGTGAGTCATGTTATAGTAAAATACTTAGAAAGGAGTGAAATTTGTCTATTTCTGTACATGTCACTATGTACAGTATGTACAAGAAGTGAGAGTACTTGATTAGATCCATACTCAGATGTTTGGCACCCTTTTCATGTAAAAAAAAATAAAAATAAAAAAATAAGTGGAAGTCATCTATTAGATTTGTGTAACCAATACACATATTTTATTATTTCCTCATTGGCACTCAGGGTTTTCATTTTATTATTATCAGGTCTCAAACAACCAGTCAAATATGCAAACAGATGATCCGGACAATACAGGAATGGACTTCACAACATCCAATGTGCCCAACACTTCCATGGAGGTAATTTATTTTTCTTTTTATGTTGTTTAGATTGTCATATATAATTATAATAGAAGTGCACTAATTTAGACATAAACATAGTACAGCATATGGCATAATCCATTTTGAAGTAAATGTGTACTGAGTAAGTAAATAAAAGCAGGCGAAATGAAAATTGATCCTTCTAATCTGGGTTATCCTGGCATCATTTGTATAATTGGTCATAGGTAATAACATATCCCATGTGTATAGTTTGGAATGCATCCGACAGGAATACATATACATATATATATATATATATATATATATATATATATATATATATATATATATATATATATATATATATATATATATATATAGTTTGAATAAGGAACAATTATCATGATATGTAATGACAGATGATTTCTTTTCCTAATTGGTGTACATTAAATTTTCATGCAGCATGAAAATACAGTGTCAGTTCAAAATTTTGTTTTTATCTAGAATGGTTTATATATTGATGAATTTTATTATTATATTTACGGGTCTCATGTGATGTAACAGAGGCAGCACCACCCAGAGAAGAAACAACTGAGGGAATAAACAAGTGTCTGTGTCGATGTACATGTGGCTCGCAGTCTAGGGACCAACAAGACATGGGTGTTCAGGTACATATACAGTTTTTATCCAGGTAGATTTCCAGCCAGACCTATACACGTTTGATTTATTTCTCACCTCAAGGATACCTAACAATAAAGTTGTTTGCTACATGTAAATTCACTGATCATCCTTGTATTATTTACATATTCCATCAAACTTTTATGTGCTGGTATTTATTTATTTTCTTTTTTTATTGTGCGAGTATTTATTTCTTTTTCTCATATATTGTGCTTGTATTTATATTATGCTATACCTGCAATTGTGTCTTCTGTCAAATACAGCATCTAAATTGAAGTATATAGGGAAATCAGGGGTACTGTGCCCACACAGAGTTTGCATGTGATGGTACTTCACCGAGCTACGATATGTATTCTGTGGCTGTTATGCTCAGAATATATGCTAGAATTACAGGTTTTGATTCAACGTGTGTGATATAATCAAATGCTCAAGGAAAAAATACAAGGGTAAATATAATTGGGCAATATTTTGTTTTGCTATTTACAGACAGAAAACCCAGGTGAATATGTAACCGCCTCATCACCAAAGAGTTCATCGGCCCCATTGCCCATTCCTCCATTTTCTCCTGTTGTGAAAGAAAGTCAAGCAAAAACTGTAGTGCCAGAAGTGGAGCCAGTGCCCTGGGACAGCCCATCTTCCAGTTCCTCATCTGGTGGAAACAATGATCTCCAGGGCTCAACATTCAACATCGAGGATTGGGAAGCAAGCTCTGGTTCCGAAGGTAGCTCATCAGACATGTCAGAGCAACAACCTGGCCTGCACGAGGAGAGGAAATTCATGGTGTTTGAAGCACAGATTGACAAGCTGTTTTGCATGTGTCAAAAGTGTGGTAGTCCAGTGGCTGATGTTCAAAAATCTACACACGGTGGGAATTTGAGAGTGACAATTACTTGTATCAAACACTGCACATTCATATGGACTGGACAGCCACTGCTGAATACAATGTCAGCAGGGAACTTACTTACAGCAGCTGCCATTCTCTTCAGTGGCATGACATATGCTAAATTTGCCCAGTTTGCAAAGTTGATGAATTTACAGTGCTTGGCTAAGAGAACATTTTATGAAGTACAGAAAGGGATCCTATGGCCAGTAATCCAGGACACATGGAAAAAACAACAAGAAGAGCTATTTGCAGAATTGCAGGGCAAGGAGGTGAAACTTTCAGGGGATGGTCGCTGTGACAGCCCAGGACATACAGCCAAGTATGGCACCTACACAGTCATGGATAGTGACACAGACAAAGTACTAGATTTCCAAATAGTGCAGAAGTCTGCAGTGAAAAACAGTAGTGTAATGGAAAAGGAGGGTTTGGTCCGATGTCTGGACACACTCAGGGAGGCTGATGTCAGTGTGGTTCAGCTTGCGACAGACAGGCATCCACAAATTTGTGCACTAATGGACAAACAGGACACAATTTGTCACCAGTTTGACTTGTGGCATGTGGCAAAGAGTCTGAGCAAAAAGTTGGCACAGAAGGCAAATGTACGTGGGGCGAGGAGCTCTCCGCATGGATTAGGTCTGTGGTGAACCACTTGTGGTGGGCTTGTGCTGCATGTGAGGGAGACTTAGATATGCTGAGGGACATGTGGAGGTCTACCATCCATCACACAGTTGGCATTCATGAGTGGGGATTTTCAGAACGGTTTCCCCAATGTGCCCATGAACCGTTATCAGAAGAAGACAGAGAAGATATTGTATGGTTGAGTGGTGGCATATGAAGCACTAGTAAAGGTTGTTACCAACAAGAAGCTAAACAAAGACCTGGCCAAGATGACAGAATTTGCCCACACAGGTACATTAGAAGTGTACCACTCTATGCTGACCAAATATTGCCCAAAGAGGCAGCACTTCTGCTATGAGGGTATGGTAGCGAGGACAACTCTCGCTGTGATGGACCACAATCACAATACGGGGCGAAGTCAAGCAACAACACAAGAAGGTGAACAGAGATTCAAGTATGAGTGGTCCAAGATTACTAAATGTTGGGTGGCTAAGCCCATATCAGTAGGGAAAGATTACTCTTACTTGCTGGCTCTCATGGCAAGAGTAGTGGAAGTGCGCCAAGACAAGATAATGCTGGAACCTGTGACACGACCAGTGTTGGCACGAGGCAATATTGCCCCAGAGGTCAAACCAGATAAGGGGTTGTTTTTGGAGAGGCATCAGTCCCGATTCATGTAAAGACACTAAGATAGATTTTGAGTTGTGTGGAGCGAGATTCAGGAAATTGTGAAAAAAGGACATTGAAATGCATATTGCAAGATAATAGAAGTGTGGATTGATATGGACCTGTATATAGCATACATTTATGGACTTTTGTATAGTATGTTTTACAACAGGAGTGGATGCCATCTTGGATAATTTGAAATAAGGTATTGCAAGATAAAAATTGATACATTGGCCTGTGTACAGTATGTTTCATACCTTCATCCTTTTGATCTGCCATTTTGAATAAATTGTGAATTTGAATATGTTGAGTTTCTTTTTGTCATTATCCAAGTGCTTTGTATCAGTTGAAAAAAAAAAATGTCTAGCATATCACCAATGAGCTTTTCTTGGTTGGAGGGTATCGTCAGGACCAGTTTTGAAGTAATTACACCACATTGCGTTTTTTTTTTTTTTTGCAGAAAAGCAATTTTGGCTGAAATTTGCCAAATGACTACCAATCTTTATATGCATCTATTTATCAAGTACTTTTTTTTAACCAAAATTTGAGAGAATGTACATAATATTTGATTTTTCCTCTTGGGGTTGGGGGGGGGAAGTAGACTTACCCATAAGGGTACGTTAGTTCCCACGGAACTACAATTGTCTTCTTTTTTTTTTTGACAAAGTTCAACATAATATAAGCTAGGCATGGATGGTGAAAAGCTGCTCCGTGGAAGGGAATGAATTGAAAAGCAAAGATGAACTGCTTATTGGTTACTGAAAATTTATTGAGTCCCAAGGTTATTGCCAACATGAGTGAAAGTTTTGTTTTACAAAAGAATTCTGGATGAGCAGAATTAAAAAAAAAATCTAACAGAAACTCCAAATTTGAGGAAATATTGAATATTTGAATGCCCCCCCCCCCCAGTTTTAGAGGATGTTGTCAACTTTCACCCATGTACCAAGAGCATGAGCAACAATGAAGGGTGCCAAAAAAAATGGAAATCCTACATGTACACCAACATTTCCCCCGAGAGATATTGAATTTTAAATGTTTTTCCTTTTTTTTTCTGTTTTGGAGGAAGATACAAACTGTCACCCTTGTACCAACATGGGCAACATGAAGAGTGAGCAAAATAAAATTTTAATTCCTACATAAATTTATACCAATAGTTTCCCAGAGAAATATTGAATTTGTTTCCCTATTTTGAATAAAATTACAAACTTTCACTAATGTATCAACAACATGGGCAACAATGAAGGGTGAAAAAAAACCCCCTACATGTATACCAATATTTCCCCAGAAAAAAAAGTCGATTTTTTGTTTTCCTTTGTTGGATAAGTTTCACCAATGTACCAATAACATGGGCAACAATGATTGGTGAAAAAATTTAAAAGAATTCCTACATGTGTACCAATATTTCCCCAGAGAATAAATATAGCTACAGTTACAAAAATTCAAGAGTAGACATGAAAACCCATCCCTACCTTGAAGATTTTTTTTTGTGGAAAACAGTGGTATACATGACCTAGGCTAGAACATGAACTAGAATTTATTTACACAGAAAATGAACAAATTTATGTATGTACAGTTACTATACATTTATTCAATAAAATCTCATAAGTGGTCCAGATACATCTTCATTATCATACAATGTAAGAGCCAAATGTTCAAGTATGTCCACTGCACACAACCTACAACATCCTGCATTGTCCAATTATGTTGATCTCAAAATGCCCACTGCATTTCACCCTCTCCCTCCTCAAAACCACTATAAATCCCACTGGGTTCAGGGAACCTGTTCCTGACTTGTTCGACTGTACAGGCTGGGATTGCACGTCTGTTTCCTTTCCCCAACCTCCGATGCATCCACCACGTAAACATTCGGTACGCCGCCAATCTGTAGGTCCTGCAAGTTGAAATGCAAATCACGAATAAGCTACCATTCCCGATAAAAATTCAAAGCGTAACATGGATGTGAAATTATGGGTTGATAAACAACAAAGTGATTCAGGAATAAATTGTGTTTCTTTGATTTGCGCTGGGCAACATCAAGCGGTCAAGATTGCATCAATGCTGGCAGTCTGATGCTTGTGTATTGACTCGGTCAGAGGGCCGCTACTGCATTCAGTCCTTATCAACGGTAATTACTCCAGATGTGTGAATGCCAGCAGGGGGTTGAGTACTTGCTACCCCATATCTGATAATCCGTTAATTGCATTACCGGTATACATCTGAGGTTGTGTATTGCCCCTTCTACCTGTATCGACATGGATTTTTCAATACTGGTGCATAAAAAATGCCTAAAAATTACAAAACGTATTTGTAAAAACTATAACTTGTAACAAGCATAACACCCCTCGTAGAAAACTGGTATTTCTACCTGTTAGGAATTGGGTCAGGTATGCGTCTCCCTTGCAACTCCATCATGGCCACCATTGTAGCCCACAGCACGTCGGGGTTCAGGCACACGGCAGCGAAGCTTGGATGTTCTGTGATGCATCCTGTCTCTGTTTCCTTGCACTTTTCTTTGGCTGAATCCAGATCACAACAGCATAGGCACTCCTTCTCAGATTGCGTGGCCCACGACACACAATTGTTGCACTTGCACCAGTCGGATACCGGTGCCCCAAGCCTGGCCCTGGGTGGTCGTACTTCTAGATGCCTGGCCTTGGCTGCTGATGGCTGTGTTCCTCCCCTTCCTTCTTTATTTGTCTCTTCATCCCGTTTCTTGCCCCTCCTGGGTTCGTGCTGATAAGCAGCGAGTTTATTCATGTCCAATTAGCTCGAAAGTTGTCTCTCTAACTGCACGATCTCTGATAACATTAATGGCTGCTCAGCCAGCTTCTGCCCCGTGTGACGTCACAGACCGCATTTCCGATGCAACTACTGAGAATACCCGTTACAACCACAATTTACAAAAAAGCTCCTACAAAGTTCAGTTTTTCGAATTTGATGAAACAAAAATCAGAATCTAACTTTTATAATGTATATCTTTCAGTGTATGAACATTAAAAATTGTAGTGCTGTTCCCCTTTAAAATAATAAATTTGGTAGCTGTAGGTATTATAGTAAGGGGAATATGGCATGGACAAGGTTTTACATGGAGTTTACACTGTGACCTAGATATTTGACCTAGTGACCTAGTTTTGCATCGTGACACACTTTTAGGTCACAACACATCAGTAAACTTTTATAACAAGAAGTCAAAATTTTTTAAGAATTACAGTAAGGACATGAAAATACTGTACATTTATGTATTACTGTGACCCAAATATTTGACAGACGGACGGACACACGGACGGTGCCCATTACCATATCCCCTCTAAGGTCTACCCACCATAAAAAAATCAAAGGGCTGTCATCAATAATTTAGAAGATATGGCCCGGACAAAATTTGTATTGTATCTTGAGCTTGCTTAATGAACTTCGTTAATTAATTAATTAATGGAAGTAATTAGCCACAGAAAACAATGCGTATGCACACCTACTACCTAAGGTCTACACACCATAAAAAAATTCAAAGGGCTAGCATTAATAGTTTAGAAGATATGGCCCAGACAAAATTTGTCTTGCTTAACGAACTTTGTTAAATAATTTATTAATGCAAGTAATTAGCCACACAAAACAATGCGTATGCACACCTACTACCTATAGTCTGTCCACCACAAAAAATTCAAAGGGCTAGCATTAATAGTTTAGAAGATATGGCCCGGACAAAATTTGTCTTGCTTAACGAACTTTGTTAAATAATTTATTAATGCAAGTAATTAGCCACACAAAACAATGCGTATGAAACCTACTACCTATGGTCTATCCACCACAAAAAATTCAAAGGGCTAGCATTAATAGTTTAGAAGATATGGCCCGGACAAAATTTGTCTTGCTTAACGAACTTTGTTAAATAATTAATTAATGCAAGTAATTAGCCACACAAAACAATGCCTATGCACAGCTACTACCTAAGGTCTACCCACCATAAAAAAATTGAAGAGGTAGCATTAATATAGGGAAGATATGAGCCGGACAAAATTTGTTTCTGTATATTTACATATCGATCGGTTACCCAAATATTTAACCTAGTGACCTAGTTTTGCTTTATGACACTTTTTTAGACTAAGCTTCATATTTGTGTAACATTTCATGACTCTAAGTAAAAGGACAAAAAAGTTATGGCCCAGACAAGATTTTTCATACATATGTATTCTGTGACCCAGATATTTGACCTGGTGACCTATTTTTGGCACATCATACACCTCTATCCTAGGAAGTACAAACACATTAAATTTGGTAGCTGTGGGTGTTATGGTGTTGGAAATATGGCCCGGAGAAATTTCGGACGGACGGACGGAAGGACGGACGGACGGACGGACGAGGTTCAAACCTATAGTCCCCCACCAAGTGGGCGGGGGACAAACAAAAAAAAAAAAACAAACAAACAAACAAAAAACAAAAACAAAAACAAAGGTGACAGGCTATCATATACCTTTTTACCTTTAGCACAATTGAAGGAATTTGGTTTTGAAGTGGTTAAGCCTATATATTTTGGATTCAATCTGCAGTTAATGTAGAATATTTCGAAGGTTGAGAGGACAGGTTAAAAATCACCACTTACTTTTTATGGGGGACTGCCTGTTTCTGAAATGAAGAATGTAATTTATTTCAACACATTGGCATTGGAAGATAGATGTTGATGTTTTGATAACTCTTGTATCCCTGTGTTGTTATTGTCAAGTTGAAAGTTAAGAATAGGGGTGGCAATGTTTTTCCGAACCATTTGGCTTTAAATCATGTTTATGTATTTGAGATGGGTTAACAGACTTTTTTCATGGTCATAAAGGTATAAGGCAGACAGATATGGTCAGTCCATTCTTGTTTTATATGTTACAACAAGGAGGTCAGATTATTTATGTGACTGAAGACAATGGTGTGGAGGTGATTGAATAGTAGGCCTTCTGCTAAAAAAATGGTTTGGAATTTAGTGCAGCATGTGGTACAGGAAAGCTTATAATACTGAGACTATTACATGGCAATATCGTAGTCGACAACAACAATGATCAAGGTACATAGAGATGGTAGCGGTTTGCATGGAAATGAGCCAGTATTTTCTGAAAAGTCAAAACATGGAAGTAAGGCCTTAGGATTATGGGGTGAACTGGCCTATAACAACAAAGGCTTTGGCTAGTCAAGACAGAGAGGCAATTGTGATTCCACATCCTTTTCAGTTCAGATTTGTTAAACTGTCTCTTTATGAATATTTTACAGGACTGCATGATTGATTTTGGTACATGCAGCAGAAATAAAGGGGAATTTGTTATAAAATACAAATGTGAAAGCACAAAGTAAACACTGTAAGCAGTGGTTATGCTTCCCTTACAGTACCTGTGATACTGTAGTACTTTCTTAGTGTCCCATACTGCCTTCATTTGCCAAGTATAAGTATATGCGTCTTATATGCTGGTGAGAGTTCCATCAATCTCAAACCAGTACTATACTATATAATGAACAATGAAGTGAATTGTTATGGAGAAATTCCAATACTCAATTCTGAATGTTTAAAGTTGGTTATGGTGCAGTAACTTGGGTTTTTGCAAGGAGCTGTTGGTCTGTCAGTCGCTTGAGGTTTTGCTAAGGAGACTGAAAGAGTATGCAGTTATAAAATGAGAAAAATAAATATATGTATTTTTGAATTACTTCTGAAAACAGAACAAATATTCAAATAAAAATTTCAAACTCACATTTGAGATGTAATGGAACTCTTTTCAACACTGTAGTCATAAATGTTGAAATAAGCAGACACAGGTAGAGTGTGAAACAAGGGTTTTGCTGCATAAAGAATTCAACGTTCAGTGGGAGTTGCAGATGATGTTTGCTTCAGACGTTTTCATAGGGTTAACTCTTTGCAAGGCTGTCAACTGACAAAAAGAATCCAATAACGATTAAATACTGTATGTGAGTGTACAGGCCCCTAAGTGCATCACATTAGCACTTACATAAACAAAAGCTGCAAGGTGTACCACTGTGGGATAGAATTCAAATCGCAGGCTTATTGTAACAGGGCCTTGTGTCTGGTCACATGTTAACAACCCTTTGCTTTATTCTTCATTCTTCACTATTTTACAAACGTCGTATCTCTGCCAACAAGTGACAAATACCATGAACACATAATAAGCATTGTGTGAAGGAAACTGTACATTTACATTGTTTCCATCAGCTTTGCACCACAATGAGCCACTCTATACCACCATATCAGTTGCAGTGCTTCCCTGTCATTTCTGGGGGTATTGTACTTACCTATTTGCCTGAATAGACACATGACTTCATTTGTGCAATCATGTACATCATTGCTTAAAAAAGACACATTGTTTCTGAACAATCTGGAATTAATGCGTCTTACTGAAATCAGCTGATTTAAAATCTATAACTAGATACTAAGATTAAAGGAGTGTCCATGGTTTCTCTTTTGTCAGTTTGAACAATTATTTGTTCATTGCAATTATCAATACTATGTTCATGTAGTCAAAGTTTCAGGGGATTGTTTTATTGTAATGGAGTAAACGTGTGCATAAATGCACAAAAAAAAAAAAAAAAACAAACAAACAAAAAAAAAATTTAAATTAAGGTGATGCCGTCATGCAGTCACTGCCATATATGCACTTAACTGGAATGTAACCCATATAAAAATTGAAGCATTTTCATGCCATTACAAATGTATACACAGAAATGTATTTAATCCTGGGGCAAAGTTAAGCTTTAACTAGATTTAACATAATCAGTTGACTGATACATAAATGGTACTTTAAGAAATCATAACATCCTATTTCGATCTGGCCATTCTATTGTCAAATTACGACCCCTTGTGAAGAAGAAAAACGTATTGTTGTTGTAACACATCGCTTTTTGATTAAAGGAATCTGCTTAACAAAAAAAAAAAAAAAAAAAAAAAACTTGCTGGTGTGGTCTCTTGCACCTGAGTAGGGTCATTCGGTGGAGTTTTGCTAAATGCTATTCGGGAAACAATATCCACAGATGGTATTCTTTGTTAGTTCATAAGTATAAATGGGCACAGGCAAGAGTTTATCAGGTAGAAACAAAGTTGAAGGAAATCTCTTTGGATTTATCAAACTTTGAAATAGTGACAAAAGCATGTCGATGTAACAGAGAACACAACAGCTGCACAGATTAAACACTAAAGTACAGAAACTGTCTATCTTACGAGCCTCCCCTCCCAAGGGTCTATGTCTTTACATGCATGCATTGACAGGCGAACGGCCTGTTTTGAGGTAAAATTTATCTGTCGCATTAAAAAGTGGAGTCTGTTGGTATTATAGGATGTGAGAAAACCTTCGAATTATGTGTCGCCTGCAAGAAAAGGAAAGGGAGAGAGAGAGAGAGAGAGAGAGAGAGAGAGAGAGAGAGAGAGAGAACAAAATCTTGCAAGAGCGAAGTGTTTGTATTGACACAAAAACATAAAAACATTTCTGTTGAGCTCTATGATCTATTTTGTTCAACCGCACCCACTTTTTTAAATAAACAGATAACTTGTGATCGCTCTTGGTGAATTTTGTTTTTGATTGCAGCATACCGGAAGAGAAACAACTGGAAGAGAGGGTCAAGCGCAACGTTCAGCAAAGCATCATCAATGAGATGCAGGCAAACGAACGTTATCGCAACAGAATGGATGAAGCAAATGGGCATCAAGAGCAACAAAATGACCACCCTTGGAATTTTTATGTCGTCATTGTTATCTTTGCCTTATCGTTATTTATGTATGCCATGGGACCCAAAGATGAAACGTATACGAAATTAGTTTAACTCATGTC
Organism: Hermodice carunculata; assembly: GCA_964020975.1. NCBI lineage: Eukaryota > Metazoa > Annelida > Polychaeta > Eunicida > Amphinomidae > Hermodice > Hermodice carunculata. Next base: position 8,262,981 of record OZ026620.1, read on the forward strand.
TGGGAGTGGCTGAGCAGTGTAGACATCCATATGTAAATTACAAATTATAAATCCTGGTTAAAGCATTGGTACCAGACCTGTAATTAAAGTCCCTGTGTAAAAAACTGTCAATCAGGCAACGTGAATGACCTGCAATTAGGAATCAGTTATTCAACCAATACACAAGTAAACAGAATTTATCCTTTAGGTATCTTGAGGGCACATATACAATATAAATTGATACGAACACCTTTATTAAGTTTGGCAATGAATAGTCATACAAGCTACTTTACATTTATATCTATAGTAAAGTATTGTTCTGATAACTGTTAATATATTTCGCAGTAGAGAATTCCATTAAAGTTAGTTAAATTGTATATGCATATATATACAGGGATCAGATCAACTGAAAGCAGAGTTTGTAAATGGTGTGACCATTTTGTCTAACTGCTTCATGAAATATGTTTCAACCAACCAGATCTATTGACATCAGTCACTAACACAGCAATTTCACATACAGCATTTTAGTTTCATGCTTAGATAAGTTCTTATATTCAAGCAGGTGTATTATTTAAAATTGCTTGGGTTAAAGAGAAGAAAATGATTATGGAAGCTGGTAAAGAATATGCTACAAGATGGGCACAGAAACATAAGTTTGATATTTCTGTCTCTGATGAGTGTATCAATGAAATAATACATATCAACAAGAGAAAATTGCTTGGGTTATAGAGAAGAAAATGATTATGGAAGCCGGTAAAGAATATGCTAGAAGATGGGCACAGAAATATAAGTTTGATATTTTTGTCTCTGATGAGTGCATCAGTGAAATAATACATATCTTATAAACAGAATTCGCAAATTACAGAAAACAAACAAACAACCTACACATCCTGTTCTGATAAACCCAGAAGTTGTTCAATGCAAGAGATGCATAATAAATATGTTTTTACAGCTACTGATGAAACACCCAGTAACATTATTGTCATATGTAGACAGGTTTATTATAAGCATCAAATTGACGAATTAAACCTGTTGACCAACTCAAGTTCTCCGACATGTGAAAAAGTAACTCAATCATTGGATACTATTTTGAATAAACATCAACTTTATCTTCATTAGGCCCGGAAATTTCTTATATACATGCCCATTTACCCCATGTTTACTCACTTGCAAAACTGAATAAAAACTCTTCTAAGTTCCTATTCATAGCAACTTTCAAATTTTGCTCTACTAAAGAATTGTCAGATTTGTTGCCTGAAGGCTTGAAGAAAGGTAAAAAATTTTGGTTTAATTACCGAAGATAGACGGAAGCATTTTCCAGTATTAACAGGTTTTGGATTTTATGTAATTCGAAGATTCTGTTGGAGAAGTTGAATAATGCTGATAGCCATTTACTTTTTAAAGAGATGACTTCTCGGGACGTCTCTCCTTTACATACAGCTATTCCTCATTCTGGTTTGAAAGAATGTATCGAGTCTTTCATATTTAAAACATATGAGAAAAGTGATTTTGAAAGAATGATCATATCTTATAAACTTGTATATTTTGGTGATTATAAGAAAGATGGCTAGTTTGCATTTATGTACGATCAGTTTGCTGAGTTGTCGAACTTTTATATTGATAAAATTTATGTCATTATTGGATATTCCATCTTTAGACAGACAGATGGTGATCCAGTGGATACCAATTGGGCACATATTTTGGCTAATTTATGTATATTTTACTATGAGTACAAGTTTTTTTGTAAATCTGTCAAAAGAAAGTAAATTTCGTGATACATATTTTACATTGACATATAGAAACATTGATGACCTATTGAGTGTCAATAATATACACTTTCGAGAATATATCTCATATACATACCCTCATGATTTGGAATTATAGGAAATAAGTAAAATGATATGGAATGTTCATTTTTAGACAAAATAATGTATAACGATAATAGCTAATTGAACTTTAAATTTGATTTCACAATTTCCATACATAGTTCATCATGAAAGAGCGTGATGTGCCAAGGTATGTCTGCCTTGAACTTCTGGATTTTCCCTTTGGCTTGTTTGATGACTGAACGTTTTTGAATATAGATAGTTTTTGTTTACTCGGCTTGCGGCATATCTAACATAGTTGAAAACTGTGGTTCACTACTTCTATTTTTCATCACAGTCATTGATTCTACATTATCAGTATGACATCTCATCCTCTTAAAATATTCAGTGAAAAAATGCACAGCTTGATGCTTTCAAGTCTTGCCGTTGTGTCTGGTGATGTTTATGGTGATAGACGTTTCAGAATTTGGTTTTATACTTTGGGCTGATTCTTATTACGATATTGACACATAATGGTGTCCCTACGATTTAATCGTCTGTACCATCTAGACTTAGTTTCTGTGCATGGCCCAACCAGCAAAAACCGGCGATACCTATATTATTTTCTAAAATATCACTTGTATGGTATTTTCATTATGTTACATTTAAATTTCAAAACATTTTTCAAGATGTTAGAACAATGCATTTTGATAGTATTTTTTAGTACTATTAAAACAATGCCGTTTGATGGACACAACAACCTCAGGTAATGCTGTACTCATATAATTGTGAGTGCTAGAATTGACGTCTGCACTGTTCTGTTGTTCCATTAAGGGAAAATGACAATTGCAATTATGTTGTCCAGACTATCTTATTGTCCTGTGGAGAGAGGGTGACCGTTACAGTGGATTCATTGTCAATGTTCTATTAGTCTGTCAGGGATAGCAATGGCGGACCACTTTATTTTGACATGAAATGCTATGCTAAAATTATACTCAGGCTTTTTGTGTACAGCAGAAAACCCGGAGAGTCTGCATCAATTCATAGCAGTTGAAATAGAAATTTGGCATTTAACCTGCCTTTGATTTTGATTTGAGACTGCTGCATTTTAGGAATGGAACAGTGCTTGTTAAAAACTGAAAATAAGATGTACAGGTAAAGGTTTGAGACATATGAAAACAGTCTGAATACAGTAGAACTTTCTGAAGTTTTACTCAATGTTAAGAAAAGAACACTCTATTAAGTAAGAGCAATCGTAGTATACCGAGATTCTGACTTTATAAGGGGTGTATAGCCTTGGAGAAAACCATTCGGGAATATAGTAACTGCTTCCAATAAATTGACTTATTAGTCAACATTCTTCTGATTCCCAAGGCCGGACTCCAAAGAAAAAGATAGTCAACCATAGGAGACAGGCGCAGACATTTTTCTGTGAAAAATGTTTGGATGTAGGAGAAAAAGTGCAAACTGTGAATGAAACAATAGGTACTATTTTGAATAATTAAGTAGTTTCAGTAGTGCGAACACAGCATAAAAAGTCGAGGGAAATGAATCATTAGAAAGGATGGTAGTGGAGATCTTTGGTCCATTACTATTGACGTATAATGAAAACTACATGTTGCAAAGATGTACTGTAAGAGTAAACATAACCAATCTGACAATACAGACAATCGAACATGCACTTGAGGAAGATATAGCTGTAGGTTAGAATGTTGCACTGAGTAAATGTTCAGATACATGACCACTGGTTCAAGGATAATGCCAATTATGGAATGGTTCGTGTGAACTTCACTACATACTTATAAATATCAATGAACAATGCTGGTGGTACAATCAGACCTCGTTTATGCGACTTTTCTTTAATGCCAAAGTGTCAGAAAAACAAATGGGTTGGTGGTTCATAGAGTACAACCACTTCAAGAAAGAGTGGCTACAAATTGAAGCACAGTGATGAATTGTTTCTAATTGTACACTCCAAACATACCTCCCAAAACATCAGAATTACCATGTTCATAATGACACAGCACGCTAAACTGGACTTTTCGGTGAATAATATTTGTATGTAGGTATATGTTACATCCCTGACTTAAGACAGGTCTCAATCTATAAGAGACCGGTACTTTCAATCAGTCCTCATCTTTTTTAAATAGAATCTTCATCAATCTAAAGAAAAGTGAAAGGCGCATACAACAAACTATGAACCACATTTTTATTAAACTGATCATCTGAGCTTGATATTCAGCAGATGTTTATGAACTACGCGTTATTTAAAAGGCCAGCAACGTTTTTGTGAGACCAGTATGAGGCTACACAGTAATAAAGTCAATCCACCACCAGCATCGTCCTGATGCATCGTCAACCAAGTCCACATCTACCAGCCCATAAATCAACATCTGAATAGATTTGTGGTTTATTTCACACACAACAAATGTCACACGCCGCTAAAATGTACATACCCATCACCAAACTGTCAGCAAATGGTAAAACTGTCATGAGTCACTACATGTGAGATTCAAATCTCCTTTATCGTTATTATAAGTGACCACAGAGGACCCGCCACGTGCTGCCCTCTCGATCCAGTACATGCATGGCTCTTGAAGATATACCTACCTTCAGTGGTACCTGTAATATTTCGATTGGTCAAAACACTACCCTTAAACAGTAAGGTACCGGCCAACTTGAAGGAGGCCATTGTATCACCCCTCATATAAATGTCCACACCAGATCCACACATAAACCATCTTCGTCCTGTGTCACATCTGGCTTCCACATCTTAGCTGATTGAGCTTGTTGTTGCCACACAGTAAACCCGTCGCATGCAAAGCTATAGTTGTCATGAGATGCTTCAGTCAGCATATATACCACACCATAGTACCGAAACGGCACTCTTGAGAGTTCAAAATGACTTGCCTCGATGTGTAGACCCGTGTGGTGGAGCAATATCAGTTCGATATCGCAGCTGCTTTTGATACCACTGGCCATGATATCACTAAGAGGACAGATGGGTGTCGCTGGCAGTGCTTTATATTGGCTGCATTTTTACCTGAGGAATAGATATCAGGTCATTAACATCAATGGCGCTGTACCAGAACCAGGTGAAATATGGTGTAGTGGGCCCTGCACTATTGGGCCCAGTACTCTTTGGCAGACACATCAGACCTCTTGGAAAGCTAGGGGAGCAACTGGGTCTGTGGTTCCACAATGATGTTCATGTTTATATGCGTATTTTGAACCCACTTCCAAATATTCACTTCATGAAGCCATCATCTTACCAGAACATGCCTCATTTGTCATGAATGCTGGGATGCCACAACATTTGTGTGCTTGAATGAGAGCAAGACAGAGATCCGTATTATTTCATGTGGGAGATAATAAAGTCACTCCACTCTGCTATATTTGAATCTGTGATATCAATGAAAAGCGTGTGAACCCTGTGTACAAACAGGCCAACGTTTACCTGCGAAACATCAGACATTTTAGACAATGCCTCGGATACAAATAAACAGAAAACCTTATTCATGAGCATGTAATCTTCCGCTTGAATTTCTGCAATTCTCTTTGGAGCGGTTTACCACAGTGTCATCTGGAAAAGCTGCAATGAGTGCAAAACACTCCTGTTCGAGTACTGACTGGAACAAAAATGGCGGGAGCATATTACACTATTGCTCACCAGATTGCATTCACTGCCAGTACATTACAGTACAGTACAGTACACTACAGGGCAGAACAGAATTTATCGGAAAGCATTGTCCTCAGTTCCAAATATCTGAACAATAGTGCACCTGAAAACCTATCAAATTAAACTGATTTGCCCTTCCCCGGTCTGAAGACAAATTCATATTGTCAGTTCCATGCACAAGACTTTAAACGTTTGGGGACAGATCTTTTAGTAAAACAGTCTTTGTACTTTGGACTGCTTCATCCATTGATTAGTGTAGAGCTCCTAATCTCAATAGTAAGAAGCGTAGTTTGAAGAATCACTTTAAGTTCAAAGCCTTTGGATGATACTTTCAGTCCTCTTAGCTACATGCGGACGTGGTGTTTTAATTGAGCTGACAGTAATATTAAGTACAATTAAGATATTTTACATTCTTATATTTTACATGCCAATGTACAGAGTTTTTAATGGTCTTCATTTTACTTTATCTATACAAGTACTGTGAAATAATGAACATTTATGTAAAGTGCCAGCGAGTGATCTTGCAGAAATAATAAATAATAAACAGCTTTTTTTCAGAATAAAAGCCCATATAAACACATCACATACTTAAAATACATACATGTAAAATAGTATGAAGGGTAGTAGGATCAACCTCCGATGAGGATGGCTCGCCACTTACGTGCAAAGATGGAGGTTTGCACGTCGCTGTTCTTTTGGTTACAAAGTAACTCATTTGTGCTTCTTTGCACCCTGCAAAGAAAACTGTACACTATTTTGCGGATCAGCCCCTTGAATGATAAAACGCCTCTCTGTACAAACATATTGCAAGCCGAATAAGAGTTTTGAAGACCCATAAGCCATCGAAATGAGTTGTTGTAGCACATTGTAAATATTTGGCATACTGATAGCCTGTAGTTAACCCAAAGCTGGGCTGAAAACAACGACGTACAGTAGGATTTAAACAAGCACATTTTAACCTCATCACTGCAACATGAAAACTTTCGCTTAAGCATGTTTGCCCTGGAGCATAACGAACGATATTGCCGACCAATGTCTTCTTCATCAGAAAGTGATGGAGTAACGATGTGACCAAGATACACGAACCTTTCGAGAAAGTTTAACTTTATATTGTTGAGTTTTACAGACGGGTTGATTTCGAACCCTACATGCGTAGTTCACAGCATACAGACAGTCTTTTAAGTAGTATTGCAATATCATTCTCAGTTGCAAACTGCTCACTAACAAGAAGATGTTTTTTTAACCCCTTAACTGATGGAGATATAAGCACCATGTCGTCTGCATAGATTAAGTTATTTGAAGTCGTTCCTCCTATATTGCAACCTACACGCACTCAGCCAGGCGGTAATTAAGTTCGTCAACATATACGTTAAACAGTTAGTGGCATTATATAAATCAACACATTATTATTATTATTATTATCATCATCATCATCATCATCATCATCATCATCATTATTATTATTATTATTATTATTATTATTATGATGATGAAATATTATTGCTGTTCTGCTGAATTTCTTGGAAATGTACAGAATGTGGTGTTAAAAGAATCATCGCAAATAACATAAAGAACACGTCTTGTGATATTTAACCTTAATTATTGATGTATATTGATCATCGTCGTGGCAAGAATAGACCCTTGAGGCACACCACATGTAACAGTTGAAATTTTGAAATTTATATTTAGATAAGTGACATATTGTATTCTATCACTTAAGCAACGTCAAATCAATGGCTGTGGAATTCCCCACATTCCACAGAAAGATAATTTTCACACAAAATACCGTAACTTGCCGGGCCGAAAACTTTCGAGAGACCCCGGAACATGCTGATTGACAGTTTGTTCTCTTCTCACCAGAGGTCCCACACCCTATATGTTGAATAACTTACCACCTATTAGGTGCTATACTTTATTCGAAAAGCAAATTGACTCAACAAAAACTAATCTAAGACGTTAAAAGCTGTTTATAAACAACACGTGCATCAATGTTGACAGGGTAATGAGGACAGATAGACCTATGGCCAAAGAGGAGCTCTGCGTCTCCCATCTCAGCTGTGCTGACCACAGATCACAGAGGTGATGCAATCATTCATGTCTGTTTGTCCGTCCTTAAACTTTTTGGTTGTAAGCACGATGCAGTCCACGGTATTCAAGATAACCCCATATAACTTGAAGGATTCATGATGATGTATGAAAATGTAGGTCGGGTTCGATATTGGTGGCACCACCTACAGTATTATATAATATAAAGGTCAAAATGTGAAAATCTTTTCATCGCTCTTGCACCCTTAATATATTCAACAGATGACCATGAAATCTAGTGAGATAATGGAGGTCAAAATTTCACTTGTTTATGATAATAGTCTATGACTAACTCGGGTTTGCTATTCTGTTGGCCGATTTACCGATACCGACTGAAAAATGGATCTTACCTAAAGATTTACCGGCGCCACCGACAAAGGTTCTACCAAGAGAGACTTTGATTCCTCAATATTCTTCAACCTACCGACTCTCAGGGATCCCAACCATCTGTAAATAACACGCCAGACCAGGATACATATCATACAGTTTCAGACTTTACGGATACGGAGCATACTTCTATTAATTTCGAGGCAGATGAAACTATTCAAGAGTTATTGTTGAAATCTTGGAAAAAGAGACTTATTGGTGCAGACCTTGAAGGGGCTAAATTTACGTTTCCTCAACGGGATGTTTCACGGATTCACCCCATGACATCCACTTCCACCGCGGTTAATAGTGTTACCGGTCATGGATTGAAAGATCGTGTTTTACCAGGTTTCAAACCCCGTTTTTGATCTGCAGAGACTTCCCCACTTATGGACTCCGTGACACGCACCTACCTTGAACAAGGGGTACTGGAACCTTAAGGTGAAATGGCCATGACCCGGTCATCTTAAAAATAAAAATTCCTACACATTCTGATGCTGAAAAAGTTATAAAATAGGACATGATATATATATATACATTTTGAATGTTGTGTTCTTTTTTAATACATGTATATATATATATATATATATATATATATATATATGTATATATATATGTATATATATATATGTGTATATATATATATATATATATATATATATATATATATATATATATATATATATATATATATATATATATGTATATATATATACGAAAGGTGGCTTGTGCTGCCAAATCAAGAAAACTGCATGAACGGCAAATTTTGATGTTAAGACACAATATTAATAGAAGTTTTTTTTTATTTAATACTAAAAAGTCAATCATCAAAAAATGGTGGTTCCGATTGATTAGCCTTTATTTCTGAAGGTAGTCGAGCTATGCCCCGGTAAACTAAATACTCTTTCACCTTTCAGGCTGTGTAAAAACTTCTTTGATCAGAAATTATAATATAACATATTAATTAGAAAACGTGGAAATAACTTGTTTAATGGTTTTATCAAACTGCAACTGTTTTCAGATAAATGCTGGCTACATATGTGGATGAAAAGGCTTCCTTTTGAATTTTTATCTGAATAATTATAATTGTAAACATGTAGTAAAGACAGACCTTCTTTCCGTCCGTTTTTTTTTTTTTTTTTTTTTTTTTTTTTGGTGTTGTTGCTTTATTGGATTTTTTTGTATGTGTGCGTGGGAGGGGGCGGTATTAATAGACCTTTTGATGGGGTGTCGATCGACACCCCTGACACCCCCTGGCTACGGGCTTGCAGGGCATGGCGCTTCATAGGAAGAAGCATTGTGCCTGGGGTTATCTCAGCCACCCCTTAATCCCGATGCATCTAATACTAAAGAAAACGAGAAATATGTTTGTTATTCGCGGATGGCACAAGTTTTCTTCTAGACGACAAAGACATGGATACACCAAAACGAAAAACAACAAAACTAATGTGTTAAATGTGGTTATGAAGTGGTTCCAAACGAACAGATTATCAGTAAATATAGAAAAAGTAATTACATGATATACCATTCTCGAAGCAATAATGCAAATACGGCTTATTTTTCTTTGCACCTTCCGCAGAATCTGCACCTACAATTTTACCTCTCACTAATTTAAAAGTAGCGGGGATTAAGAGGGATTAATATAGGGCTTGCACTTCCTCCCAATTGAAAAATAAACTGTGTTCAAGCCAATATGGAATAATAATTGGAATATGTTCACTCTGTACATTTAATATACCTGCTGCATTTGTACATATTGTCTTGCCATGTCACATGTCGTACTTACTGTCTTACTTGTATTGTAATTAACTAATGCGCTCTCTACGTTGGCGGTAGTGTAAGCCCCAAGGGGTTTCCTTCCCCCAACTGAAATCGTATATTCACTTTTCTCTCAGCTTATACTTTGTGACGTTCACGTACAAAGTGTCTTCAGTGGTCATTTATGTTGTGTGTATAATTATGTATGTTGATTTCAGCAAATGAAGCAATACCATACAATACAATTCCTTTAATGGACGTACATTTCATCCTTCTTTTTTTTTTGTTGGACGGCCTATTTTTAATTGTGCATGTACGTTGAAGCCTAGATCACAAGGTATACATACAAGGGCATATTCACCCCTATAGTATGGCTATAGGGTGCCTGTTTGTAGTAATAACTTTCAATTGGTCTTCACTTCATTTACTTTTTAATCTGAAGGCTGAAAACCTTGATTTTGTTAACCATTTTTTTAAGTCCGAAAAATGGCTTAATTCTGACCCCTCTCTCCTCTTGAATGTTTTATTCGTTCAAGAACATTTCCATAATTATGGACGCCCTTTATGTGATTTTAATTTAACTTTAGGCCGTGATACATTTTCACAGCACTTGACACAGAAAGTACGCCCGGCTCCAAACGTGTCCGTATACACAATAGACCTCTTATTTGAGATCATCTTAACTATATATTTTTTCTAAAAATGCATATTTGAATTAAGCTATTTAAAACAGTAAAATCTCTGTAAGTGTTCAACAACTGAATTTCAATTGCTGAATTTAAAAGACTTTAATTCTTGCCTGTTTTTTTCTTTTTTCGTTAAAAAAAAAACAGCACAAGCACCAAGAAAGGGAAACATTATTTTTTTACAGGAAACGAGACAGCACACTTCCGCAGTATAACCGTATTACAAATTTTGGATAAAGGTTTTAGTTCAAAATTTACGGGATGTAAAAATTAATATTTTTTTCATTCAAACAGCCATAAAATTAGAACTAAGCCCTTTCTCTTAATTTTAAAATGCTTCTTTTGGACAGCGTTATGTGGTCTTTCACTTGACAATATAAATCTTTTCCCTATTTTTTTTAAATGCTATCTTAAATTTCATGCGAAATGTAAGAATTTTGAGTAAAATTCAATTGTATCAACAGTGAAATTAAAACTAAGCCCGTTCTCTTAAATTTAAAATATTCGTTTTGGAGAGCATTATGTGTTTTATCACTAGACAATATAAACAGAATCGTTTTCCTATTTTTTGAAATGCTACCTCAAATTTATAATAATAAAAATAATAATAATGATAATGATAATAATAATAATAATAATAATAATAATAATAATAATAATAATAATAATAATAATAATAATAATAATAATAATAATAATAATACGGTGGCTCTCCCCTTGTCTGCAGCGGTCATGTGTCACTCTGTGACACAGGTCGCCTAGGGTAAAAAAAAACCAAAGCCATCCCTCATACACCCTATCCCCGCCTCTGAGGCTCAGGCTTTTCCAATGGTAGCACCCATGGGAGCCCTTATAAGGCCTACCACCATTCCCATTCCCTTCCCTCCCTGTACTCTGGGATTCTAATTTAACCTGTTGCCTTCTAACTCTATTATTTCATTCCTTTTCTCCCAGCATCCTACCAGGTAGTCCTGTGCATTTTTATTACCTTTCCTGCCTCCCAGAAAGCCACCTTTCAAACCTAAAATCCATGTTATACGTTCCTCTTCCTCTAACCACTGAAACTCTTCTAAACCCTTGTAATTGTAATCTTCCCTGTGCAACTTTCTGAAAAAATCTCCCCTTATCTCTCTATATGCATCGCACCACAACAGCCAATGATCCACTGTCTCATCTGCCTCTTGTCTACACGACTTACACGTTCCATTACTACCTGTTGTCCCCTTCTGTTTTCTCTTTTCTAGATTGATTACTCCTGCCCTACTTTTAAACAGAAGCTTGGATCCCTTCCCTCCATCCCAACACACACTTTTTTGTGGCTTTTCTAATACCTTCTATGCCATCAATGTACTTTTTTCCCTGACTCCTCTTTTCCAGTCTTCTTTCCAACCCTCTGTAACTGTCTTACCTATATATACTGTCCAATCATCCACCTCATCATATCCTTTTAGTTCATATTTCTCTGCTAACCCGTCTATGTCTTTGACCCATCCTGTTTTTGCCTTGACTACCTCATTGTAAACTTTCCTGCACCACCTGTCTTCACTTGTTGCTTGTAAATAACCCCAGTATTTTAACTTAGCTTTGGCAATCCTATTTGTGATTTCATTCCATCCTACCTCTCCTAGGACTGCTTCTGTTGCTGCACATGGTGGAACTCCCAGTATCTATTTCTCCATCTCAATCTGTGCTTTCTCCATTTCCTCGCTAATTATATATATATATATATATCTGTTTTATTTTTGTATTTACATTTGTAAGTTGCCTCCTTAGAAGCTGTGACTGGGCGTTGATATTCTATTGGCCCAATGGGTCCGACGAGCGCCCGCACTTTTAGTCTGGGAGGCTGCTTTGTAGGCAAGGTCCTAGGTACCTTCCTTCATTCGCCGAACCACACCCGTGCCATGTGCTGTCGATTTGTTTGGGAATTCGGGTTTTGAATGTCTTTCAAGGAACTTAAGATCACAAACACTCCAGTCACTTCTCTGATGAATGATCCCAGGCATCGTTCCACATGTACCTGTGTCCGATGTTAACATATGTAGATGGGTCTTAGTTAAAAAACTGGTGTGATAAAATACGATAAATTTATGTCGACCTGTATGGGATTCGAACCCACTAACTTCGGCACTCTCGCCTAGCCAAATGTAAAGTCGAACACGCTGACCTCTAGGCCATCGGGGCAACCCAAAAAAGGTTGACCGAGGACCCAGGGTGATGTTATAGCAGGTGTGGCTTGTACATTGACATGGTAGGGCATTTTTCATCCACACAGCAGGACATTCTACAGCTTAGATCTCTGACTGGCCAGTCTCCATTACCAGTCACCATAGAAACTGTGGAGGGTTTGAGACATTTACAGGTATTTGATCCTTTAGTTGCATGTTTTGATTTTATATATACAAAGTTCCTTGCTCATCTCAACACTTCAAAGTAAAGTATGGTCTTTTCCAGGCCTTTGCTTGCTTTCGTGCCCACACTACAGTACGGGCCGCTGTTCAATCATATGGATGAGCAAAGCATTGCAGTCAACAAGTGCTACAAAGATGTGAAGCCACAGTTATTGGATATCTGGCTTTGGAGCAATTCATCATAATCTTGACATTTGCACCGATGTGTTGCTCCGGGAAAGACCACATAGAAAACTTCAAGAGATACTCGAGCATCGCTAAGGTGTTCATATACTCTCTATTAACTTCTATTTCCCGGAAAATGAAATTTCATGAAATTTTCCCTTTCTTAATCTAACCATCTAATATTGTAAAAGAGCAGACCTGACTAGAAAAATATAATTATGCATTCGTTACATTTCTACTATGTACAGCAAATGGACGCAGTCGGTAACCTCAATCACAAAACAAATACGCGTCCCGTAGGCAATATGAACATCTGAGCACATTGCTGCCCCACTAGGCCAGTGGTCAAAGCCCAAAAGTACTCGGGTACCCCTCCCCATGGTAGAACAAGACACCCATTTTTTATTGAAGATTGGTTTGTTAGACATAAGAAAATGATGGTTGTGGTAATTTATTTTAGTGACAGGTGTATCTTATCACCATTTATAATGAAGAATCACTCTAAAAATCAATAAATTCTCACTTTGCTTGTTTTCTGGCATAAAATCAGCAATATATGCTGAAACTTGATGACATTAGGCTTATATATTAAAGAAAACTTATGTGAAAAAGTAAGATGTAATGATACTAGACATTTAATAACTTAAAGATGGGAAAAAATGTAGAAAACTGCACATTTATGCAAAAATATTTTTGATTTTGACATTTTTATCTCCCAAAAATATGTCAAAAAACTTACAATTCTTGTCCAATATTGCATTTATATACACCACAAATTACCTTAGCCATAAGGCTACGAGGTTACATAGACATTATTATCCCAAGTTTTTCAAAATTTTATAAGCACCAAAAAGTATTAACCCTACCCCCTTATTTTTGAAAATAAGAAAAATCACTGTTTTGTCGCTATGCGACGCTATTCTTCAATTGATAATACTTCCTCATTGATAAAATTAAAACTTGACACAAGAACAAACTAATTAATCCAGTGCAAGTGAATTTAATGTCACCTTCTTTTAAAATTTTGAGTTTTGGACATGGAATGAAGATCAAACTTATTATTTCGTCCAAAACACTGATAAATTTTCTATCACAATTTTGCAGCTAAAAACCTTACATCAGAATTTGCATGCACTTTGATAATAAGGAAAATGACTCTGTTTTACAGAAATTATCAACATACTTATATTTGGCAATTTTTGAAAATAAAAAAAGAACTTGTCACACAGTCCACCATCTCCAAATAGCTTGCCAATGCTGGCAATGAATGCCATATACTAACACACATTCACTACCCACTTTTTCCCAGGACTCATCATGGCACCATCATTTGTGAATTTATCCATATCCCATGATCTATCATAACCTTAGGAGATGGAAGCATAGTACATGGAACTTCTCCAAACACTGACACAGTTTATATCTGCCTGTTTGTCTGTTTGTATTTGATGATACAGGGTTGTGTTATATGATTTGCAACCAAAGCATAAAAGTAATCACATACTGGAACTTACTTTCTCAACTGTGCGATGTTGCGCCCGACACCACTGGGCTTTGACAAGCCAGGCGGTATCGGGCGCAGCGTCGCACAGTTGAGAAAGTGAGGTCCAGTGTGTGATTTATTATTTGGTTTTTCCAAGAATTCTTTCTTTCTTTCTTTCTTTCTTTCTTTCTTTCTTTTTCTCAGACCCTACTCTTTCGAAAACCACCAAGCTTGCCATGGTGACTGACCTCCCAGTGAAATTAGGACTTGGAATAGTCATGATGATTAAAGTTATGCAAATGAGGGGCAATTAAAATTATAAAAGCTCCATATCTTTCAATTATAAACTATTGGAGACAGACAGAAAGTTCTAACTTACACATATAGGTTTGAGACAACTGGCACATCCAATAGCATGCAAACAAAAGTTGGGGAATTTTAATGTATGCTAAATTCAGTGAATTTCTCAACAATCCACATTTTGACTAGGGCTTCTGCTGTACTGCATGTTATAAGCCTCCATGGTTCTAGGCAACCATTTTGCATTCATGATACTTGAACCTGTCTGATGGTATTACGTGGGTTTATAAGTTATTTTGGAAGGTGCAGACTGCAACCTGGTTTGTATTCATTTTTTGTATGTTGAATTAGTATCGTAACACCTTAAGGGGCACTGCAGGTGACTACTTTGGGCAGCAGAAAGACTCATGATCAGGTCTGTATGGTCATTATTTCATTCAACTACTGGAAATGTTACATTCTATGAATGAATAAACACATAAAAGGGCATTTTGATAATTTAAATCACATTTATGCTCAAAATCAACACTCAATTGTACAAAATGAGGGAGGTCCACAAACAATTTGCTTTGTGATTCATGTCTCACACAATTTTAACTGATACCATGGGTTTCTGGGTCATAATATCATTATGGAGAGCACACCCATGACTATGAAAACTCCAAAAATAGGATATTACTGTTAAAGAGAACAGAAACCTCAGTTTAGATGGATGGCGAATTCAACTATGGTCAAAATTCTGTATTTGAGAGGGTATGGAGGTTCAGTTACAGTCACTGTATTCAATTCTAAAGTCTATAAACCAACATGACATGTATTTTGTATGGAAGTTCACAATATTTACCTCATGAAAAACACAATTTACTATAGGCATCATTGGGAAAACTTTTGGTAGCATACCCCTGCGACATGCATATACAATTTTTCAGTTTTTGCTCATATGCATTCTGGTTTATTGCATTACATATGGCTGTTAAGGAAAAACAGTGGCCCCAGTTCAAACTTTTAATATGATTTGTACACAAAACAATATTTTCAATCTTCAAAGATCATTCATTTGATAATTGTGGAGATGACTTGTTCCCTGAAGGTATTACGTGAGTAATTCGGCCGGCTTCCAGGTAGAGGGATTATAGAGTGCATATTAGAAATGACCTTTACGGCTACAGGGGGCTGCCTCTTACATAATTCTGACCACAGTAACATTTTTTTTCTGAAACTGACAGGTACAGTGTGCGGTATTTATTGACAGGTCAGTTTTCAACATGCCCAGCGTAGTGACTGAATACACATAGCCACAATGTGAGTACTTTGAGTCACCACACAAGGCGGCGTGACTGCTGTCAGTACTTTGGCTGTAGCAAACGGTTATATCTTAAAATTTTCCCGATGATGACCAGGTTTTCTTGTTCTCGGATGATTCAGAATATTGTAAGGAACAATTTGGCATAGGATATGTTTGGGTTTATAAGTCATTTTGGAAGGTACAGACTGCAACTTGGTTTGTTTACATTTTTTGCGGGTTAAATTAGTAGCGTAACACCTTCATAGGCAGCCTTCTGGCCATGCCTGCAGGGTTTATGGTTTGAAAGGTTTGGGTCTTATGGCAAATGGGAGGTAGGAGTGGGGTGGGGTGGGGTGGGGGAACTCCCAACCACTGTGTAATGAGGTTCTCAATAAAATACAGAGAATCTCTTTCTGTTTATGCAAGAAACATATCTGATCCATGTTCACACTAATGCTGGACAGAGCTGTAAGTGCACCATGGCTGAGACTGACCAGTCAGAGTTTACCTGCATGAGGCTAGGAGTCTGCTAGGCTTATTAGTCCCAAGGGATCAGAGGGATTGGAATTCTAGGCAGAACATGTCAGAGTGTACACTCTGTTAAAAATAGGCTACATACAGAGCTGAGTTTGCTGGACCGATCAAAGTCTGACTTATAGTCCTCAGTGACTGTTCTCACAACTTGGTGAATTTTGAAAAAGTGTGTGAATGTGTGTCATCTCAATGGACACTCCCATGTCTTTGTTTTCTTGTAACGAGTAAGATGAAGCCTGTTCTTCATAGCCAATACTGAGTCAGTATAGTGCATGTCTCAGTTCACAGGTACATGTACATGTACTTTTCTGACAGCATCTGTTAACATTTGTTTATGTAATAATGGAACAAAGACAGTTTTGTATTGCATATATATACATCCCTCTGTATTATTATATGTGTACACTGTACATGCACTTATGCTCATCAAGACTGCCCAGAAGGGCTGACCCTCTCAGGTATGGGCACTTATCTCTGGTCACGAAGGTGCCCACTGTAGAGACGTTTCACTGTACAGAGGTACCTGCAATTTAAGATCACCCCTAATGCCAGACAAAAGTGGTCACATAGGACAGGTTGTCTTTTATCTCAGATAAATTAACAAAGAAATAAAAAGGCCAATGTCTTTCTTTCTGACCAAGTTGGTGCAGAGTTTTTTTTCAGACACTATTGGAAAACACCACCAAGTTTGCCATGGTGACTTACATAACCAGCAAAAGTGTGCATCTCATTTGGAACAGTCATGATGTTTAAAATTATGCAAATTATAGAGGCAACAAAAATTTTCAAAGCGCCATATTATCCAAACTATTGCAGATGGAGTCAAAATTTCAATGTGCATATATACCTTTGTGACACTTGCCACTATAATGGACAGTATAGTTGTAGAATTTAAAATTATGTTAATAAGGGGCATTGAAAAATTTTAAAGTTGAGTATCTCCAAAACTATTGTACATAAAGATGCCCCCTCAACTTCAATTTGCAGGATTGTGGCAAAGCCGCATCCAATGAACCATAAACCAAAGTTGTAGGATTTTAATCTATGCAAATTAGGTGAATATGCAAATGTAAATCTTTAATAGCTTCAAATCTATCATACAGGTGCCATTTCTACTTCAATTTATAGGTTTGTGGCATAACCCTATCCAATGAACAATAAACCAAAGTTCTTCTAGGCTTATGATTCATGCAAATTAGACTCATACACAAAATTAGAATGTTGAATAGCTTCAAAACTACTATAGATACTAGTTTCACTCAAACTTCACTTTATAAGTTTGGGACATGGCTACATCCCTTGAACCAAGAACCAAGGCTGAGCATTTTAGTTTATGAAAATTAAGCTAATACACTAAATTTAGATTATGTTGAACGATGGCAAAGTATAGTATTTTAAACTGTTCTCATTTTGAAGGCACCCAGATAGATTTGCTGTGACGCAAATCTTCTTTTCTAGGTTTCTGCTTTATTTAACAACTACTGGATGACTGAAAACATACATTGTTATAATTTGCAACCATTACCTGTTCACTTTTGATTGTATAGTTAGATTATGGCAGTTTTGGTCAAAAAAAATTACCATTTTAGACCTGCGAGGAAATAAGGGGGGGGGGGGTAACTCTTTTCTCTCCAATTTAAATTCTGAGAAAGGTGAGGCTATATTTAGCATATTGCCTTTCACCTCGACAATTAGGGCAATTTTTGGTGCATTAAATGTTTTCCTAGAGCAAGGACTTTGAGCACTGTGTAACATTTTATGCACCGTACAATATCGAACCTGAAGGAATTTTTGCTCTAATTTGCCCAAATTTGGTATTTTTCGACATTTTATGACAACAAAACCATGCAAACATCATTTATACAGTGCTTGCCATATTATTTCAGATACTATGAGCCATATTTGGTATGTTTCTTGAATTTATTTTTGAAGTTATGCTCAGTAATGTCTTGTACGGAATGATAGTAAAAGGGATGACTACTATTTTCAATGATATGGCTATAAAATACCCCTGTCATCAAATTAAAAGACCACAACCATCATAATCCAATGCAGAATATGCCAATCTTTAATAAAAAATGGGTTGTTATTTGTTCTACCACAGGGAGGGGTATATCCTTAAATAAGCCACTTTTTAGGGTTGGCCACTGGTCTACACCTGTTTGTTTTATCTGTCGACTGAAGCTCACCTGCATCTTGACCAGGGGCATTTACAATTATCAAATTCATAGGTTGTGTCAAGATAATATTATATGCTTTAATTGTGACACGAACTGATTCACTGCAACTTTCTTGTGAAGTCTGCAAGACACATAACATTGCGCATGACACAGAAATCAGTTAAGTTCTCCAATTTTAGGTTTGTGTCTTCAATTTTCTGATTTCAATAATCAAATTTAAGAAATCTGATAAATGTCTATTTAAATCATCCTTTAAATCTAGAATATTTTATAATTGCTTGCCATGGTTTTAGGAGTCTGCTGAAGTTATTTCTTTGTTCATGGGTAACGCGGACTTTGGATAGTACCCCCAACTTTGTGTTTGTTGAGCCACTAAAATGTACTGTTTCACATGCAAAAAGTTATACCATATCTCACTTACTATAACATTTTTGGATAAGAGGAGGCACTTTAATTCATGTAACAATTTTGTTAAGTGCGATTGGTTTGCCATTCTGACAATCTTTTACTGTTTGAGAACTTTGGACTAAGGCAGTCTTTTTCAGATATAGAAATACATATTCCTGTGTCTATCACTTTTTAAAACCCAGTCTGAAGAAGGATTAACATTTTTTACTTCATAAAAGTTGTAACCATAGCATGTTATATAGCAAGTGTCATTTTAATCTGTTCTGTAGTTTTGAAGATGTTTCTACATATTAATATAATTTTGTGATCAGGAAGCACATATTTCGCAATATGCGGTGTACAGAATACTATCAAATCTGGGAATGAGGACCTGTCAACATGTGCGCCAAGAAAACTTTTAAACATTGACTACTTAGTATTTATTTAATTCCTGCAACAATATTTCTATGCAGCTTTGTCAAAAACCTATAAATTGAAGTTGGGCAGACACCTCAATCTATTCAAGATTTGAATTGTGTGTATTTGCCTAATTTGCATAAATAAAACTATTACAACTTTGATTCATGGTTCATTGGATTCAAATATCCTACAGATCTGCCAACTGAAGTTTGAATGACACCTCAGTCTATAACAGTTTTGAAGTTATTCAAGATTTGTTTTTTTTGTATTCACCTAATTAAGCCCCCAAAATCTAGTATAAATATCAAATTTAGAAAAAAAAATATTATATTCAAAATTGTCCATTTTCAGCGGGATGTAGGGTTGGAGCGTGCCTACCAACCCCATTTTATGTTTTTCTCGCTACACTTGCAGTAGAGATAATATGTAGCTTGTTCTTACTTTGTAGCCAAAGGTGTGTCAAATGGAAGGGATCAACTCTGTAAACAGCTGAATCCAAGCAGTCCTTTATGATCATTAATTCACAGCTCAAACACAGACATGTAAACTACATGTATGTGCATAGGGGACTTCCGTTGAAGCAGGTAAACCACACTATTCCTTTGGCCAAAGACCTTCTCGCGTGAATAAAGTTCTTGAAACAACTTTGTTTTATTGAGCATTCCACAGCTGGCGCCACTGTTGGTAATGGGGCTTGGTGGCAGAGAAACCATTGACGATGCCACACATCCGTTAATGTTACACACACACACACACACACACACACACACACGGTGCTTGCCACACCCTCTGTTTGTTCTACAATTGGTATTAAAGGGTGGGCAGTGCTTGGGGTATGAATGACAAGATGTTCTAACCATGACCCGGGTCAACTGGAGGTCATCATACAGGTGTGCTCGTCAAGTCTGTGTGTAAATACAGACTGCTTACTTTTCATCAAATACTTTTTTCTTTCATCTTTATTAAGTCTTTGGGTGAGCACAGCATTCTTGTTTTTCCTGACATAATTTACTCGGTAATTGATTAATTAATTAATTAATTAATTAATTCACGTGTGGGTTTTTTGTGGTCAGTTTTGTCTCGGACACTGTTGTTCCAAAAAATACCAAACTTGGCAAGGTGATAGGCCTTGTAGTGAAGACAAGCAGAATGTTTGGAGCAGTCATGATGTTAACAATTATGTAAATTAGACTCAATTAAAATTTTGAAAGCCCCATATCTTCCAACATATTACAGATAAATACGATATTTAAAGTAGCACATACAGGTTTGTGACATCTGCCAATCTGGTGGACAGTGAACAAAAACTGTATACAGAGTATAGACACATTTGTTTCGAATGGATTGTGAATGAAATCAAGCATTAACTTATCGAGTCACTGTCCGTGGTACAGATGTTGGCGTATACCTCCTACCTTGTATGTGGTGGAGGAAACCAAAGAACTCGTAGAAAAACACCGTGCACCGTTAAAGCGGTAGGAACTTTCTCTACGTGCTTCCCAGGGCGAGAATCGAACCTCGGGTGGCAGAGGTGAAAGGCAGGCGAGCGACTGAGGTAAGACAGCACGCTAATTGGCAGCACTTGAAACATCGAAAAGCTGAATATCTCCCAAACTGTTACAAATAGATTTGCCAATCCAATTTCTACTGGTAGGTTTGTGTTATAGCCGCATTCAATGAATCATGAAGCACAGTTATAGCATCCTAATTAATGCAAACAAGGTGAACACACAAAATTAAAAACGTGAATAACTTCAAAACTATTATAAACTGAGGTGTCACTGAAGCTTCAATTGATATATTTTTGCGATACTTGCATCCAATGAACCATGAATCAAAGTTCTAGTAGTTTGATTTATGCAAATTATGCAAATCGACAAAATTTAAATATTGAATAGCTTGAAGCCTATAATAGATTGAGCTGCCTTTCCAACTTCAATTTATAGGTCTTTGACATAGCTCCATGAAAAAATTATTCTTGTAGGAGGTTCTTGTTACTAAAGAGTCCACGGCCGGCACAGTTAGCGGCTGCAAGTGACGCGGCATTGCGACTTACACAATGCTTCATGCTCCTGTGGTCACTGGGTGATATCAGGGCACAAAAGTTCCTTATTAGCACAACCGCGAGTTTTGCCATCGAAAATTGAGACAGGGAGATGAAATATTCTGCAAGATATCAGATTTTGCAAGCTTTGGAATTTAGGATACTACATGGATGTCCGTATGGGGGCAATTGTATTCATCTCTGATCGATTCAGGGAGGTGATTGGAAATGCTAATTGACTTCTGATAGGTGATTGGAAATGCTAATTATGGTCTCAATTTTATTGATCTCTGATCGATTCAGGGAGGTGACTGGAAATGCTAATTGATTTCTGATAGGTGATTGGAAAATAGGGGATGCTGGGGGATCGGTCTAAGGTGGTTATAAGTTGGTATTGACAAGTCATTGATTGGAAATCTGTGATAGGGGATTGATCTCTATTGATTGATTGGAAATATTGATCAGCTGGCGCCATTGCAAGGATTTAGGTGAAAAGCAGGGGATTTATGAGGGTCTTGCCTCAAAATGAGACCAATATACATATAAGCTTTCTAAATTTATTTTTAGCATCATTTACACCACCCCACAGTTTTAAACCTCCACAACTATGTTTATGGCATATAATTATGTTTTTAGCACCACATCACATTTGAAACCCTAACAGGTATATTTTTAGCATAAAGAGTTGCCTAACAATATGAAACTTTGTGGCTAACAATGTATATTTGTTGTGTAAATGTGTGTGAGCAAGTCTCCCCAACAATATATTGGGGCTGTCCCTGTAAGGGCAGCAAGGAACTTTATGCAAACTGGTGCATGTCAAATGAGACACTCTAGTGGTGGATATGTCGAGGGGTGTTCTGGAACTATAACGGGGACAAGTCAGTTATGTTGCCCCCTCGATTGACAACACTGACTCCGCCCTAAGTCCCTTACCAGTTTTCACCACAGACCAAAATTCCCAAGACTTGCAAATATGTCTCATGTTTATGTCTGCAAGAAATTAAATGAGATGGTACTTACCACATTATTCGGCCAATGACAGTCTGTGACACTACTGCTTCAAGGTCTTCTCATATACTATGTTTAGAATGCAACTATATTGATCTCTAATAGGTTATTGATGATTAATAGGAAGCGCCCTTAGATGGAACTATCTGACTTTTCCATCTCTATTCTAAGACACATTGCAAACATTGAAGGTCCGGTCCTTGTGTCAAAGAATGGAGCCACTCTTCCCATGATAACAACACAGAAGTATTCACCACACAAAATAAACACGTTCACCACACAAAATAAACAATTATTTTCACCTCACAAAATAAACAACTAATTTCACCACACAAAATAAACAAGTATTTTCAATACACAAACAAAACAAGTATTAAAACCTGCAAAATAAACATAACTTCCCACTCCCCGTCAAATACTCTACTCACCAAGCAAACACATCAGTGTCTGAATGAGGAATGAGACTGAATCAAAACAACACAAAGACTACCTATCCCCAACAACCAATCAGAAGACAGCAATATATTCTGAACCAATCAGAGCAGAGTTGGATCTAAAAATAACTGTGGGGAATTTCCATGACGTCATGGAGTCACTCTTCCATTGATGTAAAAATCACACTTTGTCCTCATGTATTATAACAAAAAGCAACTTACCATGTGAACAGTTCAGTGTCTCAATGTAGAATGAGTCAGAGTAAAAGTAATCACAAATGTACCTAACTCAAACAACCAAGCAGAAACAAGGTGAAACCTCCCAACCAATCGGAGAACAGATCAATCTAAAAATGGATAGACTTGTAACCGATCAGAGGAGCAGCATACAACAGCGCACAAAACTGCACAACAGCACACACAACAGCATAAAACAGCACAAAACAGCACAACAGCACACAGACCAGCATTTGACCAGCACACACCAGCATTTCACCAGCATACACCAGCATTTCACCAGCACACACCAGTATTTGACAGGCACACACCAGCACACACCAGCATTTGACCAGCATTTGACCAGCACAGACCAGCATTTGACCAGCACACACCAGCATTTCACCAGCACACACCAGTATTTCACCAGCACACACCAGCATTTCACCTGCACAGACCAGCATTTGACCAGCACACACCAGCATTTCACCAGCATTTGACCAGCACAGACCATCACTTCACCAGCACACACCAGCATTGAACAAACATTTGACCAGCACAGACCATCACTTCACCAGCACACACCAGCATTGAACAAACATTTGACCAGCACAGACCAGCATTTGATCAGCACACAGCAGCATTTCACCAGCACACACCAGCATTTCACCAGCATTTCACCAGCACAGACCAGCACAACAGCATAAAACAGCACACAAAACAGCATAAGACAGCACACAAAAAAGCAGAACACCACACACAACAGCATAAAGTTGCACACACAACAGCATAAAACGGCACAACAGCATAAAACAGCACACAAAACAGCGCAACACCACACACAACAGCGTAAAACAGCACACAAAACAGCACAACACCACACACAACAGCATAAAACAGCACACAAAACAGCACAACAGCACACAAAACAGCACAACACCACACACAAGAGCATAAAACAGCACACAAAACAGCATAAAACAGCACACAAATCAGCACAACAGCACGCAAAACAGCACAACACCACACACAACAACATAAAACAGCACACACAACAGCAAAACAACACACACAACAGCATAAACAGCACACAAATCAGCACAACAGCACGCAAAACAGCACAACACCACACACAACAGCATAAAACAGCACACACAACAGCATAAAACAGCACACAAAAGAGCATAAAACGGCACAACAGCATAAAACGGCACACAAAACTGCGCAACACCACACACAACAGCGTAAAACAGCACACAAAACAGCACAACACCACACACAACAGCATAAAACAGCACACAAAACAGCACAACAACACACACAACAACATAAAACAGCAAGTAAAACATCATAAAAACAGCATTAGGGAGTTACAAAATATATAAACAAGGTAAAATTTCATTTCAGTCATTTTATTCACACAAATACTAACATACATTCACACCAAACTTTAAATTTACATCATATACTTTCTTTTATCTATGTAACTTTTCTATTTATAGACTTCTAAACATTCACAATTGTAAATTCTCTCAGATTAGGACATAGTTCAGTAAATAATACATAAAAGTCATCTCTAATATCTTGTGTTTCATTTGTCAGTTCTTTTTTCATGATGTCTTCTCTCATACCAACATTCAATACTTCAGTCAATAAATCCAATGCACTCATATTCACATGTATCTTTAGTTCATACATTATTCTCTCCAAAGCTTTCCCTACCTGCACAGCTGATATTTTACTCTTGGCATCTTTGAAATATTTGTCCACTGTCTCGTCCCATTCTGCAAAGCACCCCTCCATCCAAAACAGGCCGAAGGCCTGGAATATATATATATATATATATATATATATATATATATATATATATATATATATATATATATATATATATCAGAGGAGCAGCATACAACAGCGCACAAAACTGCACAACAGCACACACAACAGCATAAAACAGAACAAAACAGCACACAAAACAGCACAACAGCACACAGACCAGCATTGACCAGCACACACCAGCATTTCACCAGCACACACCAGCTTTTCACCAGCACACACCAGTATTTGACCAGCACACACCAGCATTTCACCAGCACACACCAGCATTTGACCAGCATTTGACCAGCACAGACCAGCATTTGACCAGCACACACCAGCATTTCACCAGCACACACCAGTATTTCACCAGTACACACCAGCATTTCACCAGCACACACCAGCATTTCACCTGCACAGACCAGCATTTGACCAGCACACACCAGCATTTCACCAGCATTTGACCAGCACAGACCAGCATTTCACCAGCACACACCAGCATTTCACCAGCATTTGACCAGCACACACCAGCATTTCACCAGCACACACCAGCTTTTCACCAGCACACACCAGTATTTGACCAGCACACACCAGCATTTCACCAGCACACACCAGCATTTGACCAGCATTTGACCAGCACAGACCAGCATTTGACCAGCACACACCAGCATTTCACCAGCACACACCAGTATTTCACCAGTACACACCAGCATTTCACCAGCACACACCAGCATTTCACCTGCACAGACCAGCATTTGACCAGCACACACCAGCATTTCACCAGCATTTGACCAGCACAGACCAGCATTTCACCAGCACACACCAGCATTTCACCAGCATTTGACCAGAACAGAGCAGCACTTCACCAGCACACACCAGCATTGAACCAACATTTGACCAGCACAGACCAGCATTTGATCAGCACACAGCAGCATTTCACCAGCACACACCAGCATTTCACCAGCACACACCAGCATTTCACCAGCATTTCACCAGCACAGACCAGCACAGACCAGCATACAACAGCACACACCAGCATTTGACCAGCACACAACAGCATAAAACAGCACAACAGCATAAAACAGCACAACAGCATAAAACAGCACACAAAACAGCACAACAGCACACAAAACAGCATAAAACAGCACACAAAAAAGCGCAACAGCACACAAAACAGCACAACAGCACACAAAACAGCACAACACCACACACTACAGCATAAAACAGCACACAAAACAGCACACAAAACAGCATAAAAGGCACACAAATCAGCACAACAGCACACAAAACAGCACAACACCACACACAACAGCTTAAAACAGCACACACAACAGCATAAAACGGCACAACAGCATAAACAGCACACAAATCAGCACAACAGCACGCAAAACAGCACAACACCACACACAACAGCATAAAACAGCACACACAACAGCATAAAACAGCACACAAAACAGCATAAAACGGCACAACAGCATAAAACAGCACACCAAACAGCGCAACACCACACACAACAGCGTAAAACAGCACACAAAACAGCACAACACCACACACAACAGCATAAAACAGCACACAAAACAGCACAACAACACACACAACAACGTAAAACAGCAAGTAAAACATCATTAAAACAGCATTAGGGAGTTACAAAATATATAAACAAGGTAAAATTTCATTTCAGTCATTTTATTCACACAAATACTAACATACATTCACACCAAACTATAAATTTACATCACATACTTTCTTTTATCTATGTAACTTTTTTATTTATAGACTTCTAAACATTCACAATTGTAAATTCTCTCAGATTAGGACATAGTTCAGTGAATAATACATAAAAGTCATCTCTAATATCTTGTTTTTCATTTGTCAGTTCTTTTTTCATGATGTCTTCTCTCATACCAACATTCAATACTTCAGTCAATAAATCCGATGCACTCATATTCACATGTATCTTTAGTTTATACATTATTCTGTCCAAGCTTTCCCTACCTGCACAGCTGATATTTTACTCTTGGCATCTTTGAAATATTTGTCCACTGTCTCGTCCCATTCTGCAAAGCACCCCTCCATCCAAAACAGGCCGAAGGCCTGGAATATATATATATATATATATATATATATATATATATATATATATATATATATATATATATATATATATATATATATATATATATATATATATATATATATATATATATAAATATATTGAATCTCACTGTATTGTTTTGTGATTGACAGCCGAGTTAATTAAATTAGCTAGGAAGAGAACCGTCGGTATAATGTCTGGCTTTGATTAGTCATATGTTAATGATAATTGACAGTCGAGAAATAGCTGATAAATCACAGGTGGTCTAAGGGTGCCGACAAAAGAGTTCATACATAATTAACTAAATCTGAGAATACCATCTGACAAATGGCTGTCATAGAAAGTCATTTTTCTTGGAATACCAGAGTGTCAGGAGATGGGACTCCTATAAATATTTGATAAATAAACAATCTTTCAAATTTCATATGCTGTAAAAATTAATATAATTAATGTTATAAAGTCAGCGACAGGACTAATAAAGCTTACAATGAAACAAAATTTCCAAAACATTTTTAATACATACATATTATTGTGTAATATATCTTGTTCATTTTTCTGTATTCTCAGATCCGCCAACGCGTCATAAGCTGCTTATCAGCTGGCCGATGTTGTTATGTAAATGAGCGGGCCCTGTGAAAACACGTTCCACATCACATATGGTCCCATGTAAAATCAGACATTTTTATCCAAAATTATATCCATGTTGTCGACCGCAAATCAACAAAATATTCCAGAAGGCAGCATCATTTTTGCCGAATTCTGCTACTGAATAAAAAATTGGAAAGATGTTGACGATCATAACTTGGGGTTTTAGCGCTGGTTTTCGGGTAACACTTAGCATACATTGAATGGGTATCCACAGACGCTTTCAGGGAGATTCACAGAGTAACGCAGGTGTAGATATAATCAGAATTCATAAAGCATGAAGAAGAACAATTATCAAGGAAAGACACACAAAATGGACACTAGACAATGCAAATATCTAAACAACCATCTGTTTGAGGGGCATGTGTTATGTGAAGGACTGCGCTTTATTGTTGATTGACGTGGCACCCCGCGATCCTGATTAGCTTTTAATAGTACATGCAGGTGATCTACCTATCAAAAGGCCTGCGTGGTGTATAGATATAATCAGAATTCATAAAGCATGAAGAAGAGCAATTATCAAGGAAAGACACACAAAATGGACACTAGACAATGCAAATATGTGAGCTAGAGTTGAATGAAATATCAACATAATATCATTCAAAGGAAAGAGGACCCTTATGATTTGAGAATCACAAAGTAAATTTCAGGATAATTTTTATGCAAAGAGTGATAATTTATGATAATAATGTCCATTTCATCAGTCATAAGCTACTTTCAAGCACATGGGAAAAGAAAAATAGATTCTTGGTCGTGAAAATGACTTTTAATCGCATTCTCACTGTCAAAGTTGCGGTTCGTTATGTACAGGATTTGTATCTCTCTCATCAGAGCAGTCCAGCGTAAATACCCATACAGACGGCTATCGTGGACAAAGAAATTTGTTGATCCATGTCATTATGTCAGTCATCATCACATTTTAAACCCTAACAGGTATATTTTTAGCATAAAGAGTTGCCTAACAATATGAAACTTTGTGGCTAACAATGTATATTTGTTGTGTAAATGTGTGTGAGCAAGTCTCCCCAACAATATATTGGGGCTGTCCCTGTAAGGGCAGCAAGGAACTTTATGCAAACTGGTGCATATCAAATGAGACACTCTAGTGGTGGATATGTCGAGGGATGTTCTGGAACTATAACGGGGACAAGTCAGTTATGTTACCCCCTCGATTGACAACACTGACTCCGCCCTAAGTCCCTTACCAGTTTTCACCAGCTCTCACGCTCAAAGAGCACATGCGCAGATAATGACCGGCTATACCAAATTAACAGCATCCCAAAACAAAACTCACAAAAACAAACAAATAAATTTCAGGATCCACACGCAAATAATCAAAACAAAGAAGAAACCCAAAGATGGGGCCTGGAATAAAAGTGAAGTGTAGATCTGATAGGAAATACCCCAGGCCGAAGGCTTGGAATAAAAGTGCAATGTTGATTATTGATTATTATTATAAACATATTTATTTTACCTGGATTGCCTAGGTAGTACAAAATTACTAATCTGGAGGCTCTCTAGACATACAACGCAACACATGGTCTATGTACAAGACGCACTGGACAAGAACAATGAAAGATATATGTTAAACGGAAAGCATTACAGTCCTATATATCACAATAAAGCATACATCGTCAAGTTTATACCTCACATAAAATGTACAAATAACCCATCTATTAACGATTCAAATTAGTTTCAGCAACATATGACACACCAGACCTTAAAAGTGAAACCTCCGAGTATTGATTATGAATTTTTGTACATTTGAAAAAATTTGTTGGTTAACTTCAAGTGTAAAGTCTGTGTTGCCATATAACAGAATTTCCACCAAGCGTTCACTAGCTACATGGACCATTAAGCTTGAGCGAACCCCTGGTGCGACAATATCTCTAATTTCCTTCAACAGGTTTAAACGACTCGCTCAGAAGTTATAGCTTCCGAAAAAATGGTACGACACGGAAGATGTTTACCTTTAGTAGTGATGAGGTGATTTTTTTTTATCAACTTTAAACAATAAACATATATGATGTTATATCTCATTGGAAAGCTCTACTAAAGGGTAATACGCAGTTGATATTTTCATTTCCATAGCTTGTAGATTTTTAGATTTATAAAAGATCAAACTTTGGTGTAAAAAAAAAAAAATCATTTTCCACACAGTGACAGTATTGAAACGGCGAATTGTTTTGGTCTTCTGGTCTTATAATATTACGTGTACATCCTTATAAAACCTATATTTTCAAATTGTGTGCAACTAGAGCTTTAATTCAGTCGTTATTTTACAAAAATCGGTCAAAGCACTCAAAAGTTATGACTTTTTGAACATTTCATTTGGCCATCGCGAATTCAGTTGTCTGCGCGTGCCGGTGAAAGGTTCAATGGTTTGCCGGTAGATCGTTAATGGTGGTGTAGATAGGCTACAGTAAGGATGCAGTATTTTAAACTAGAAAGAAGGGAATCAAATATGACATATTATATATCACTGGAAAGGTCTTTTAATGAATAATACGAATCTGATATTTTTGTTTCCATAACTTGAAAATTTGAAGGATTTACAGAGGACCAAACTTAAGTAAAAACAAGTCCCCAGTTTACAGACACTGTCAGTGACAAGTGCAGGAGCAATTAATAAAGCAGGTTTCATGGTCAATGATCTCACTTTCAGGAAACATTGCAATATTTCAATTTTATAATTATCTTTATCAGACATGAGACTGAATATATCTTGTGCTGTCCAAAATTTAATGTTAACCGTCACTCAATTTAGCAAGTATTTATTCATATTCAAAATTCCCAAACGAAGTGGACCATATAATTCGACAATTTTACTCCTTGTAGTATAATTGTGATGAGTAAAATAACCAAAGTTTGTTTGGTCTAAAGCATCAAAATTATTACCAGTGTCTTTAAAGAATAATTGCGACTCAATGTCACTGGCGTTTAGTTCAGACTCATTTAACAAAACATCCAGGTATGCTTTGTAGGGATAATTAACTCCCCCTTCAACAAGTGTCTGATTCAAATATACTTCAGCTTGTCGGAATAGTGATGATAAAGGTAAATTACAAAATGTAACTTTATCTGTCTGTTTTAAGTTAGTACCATCTTTCTTTTTAATACGGACTTGGAAATTAACAGACACAGATGATCTATATTGACAAAGAATTCACATTTATTTCTACTAACCTTCTGTAATAAACCCTATAATTCCTTACACTTTACTGTAGAGAAATTAATGTAAAGAAGTGGTGGAATTTGTCAAAATCTATATTAGGGTGTAAGTTGCATCCTAGCATCCCACCCCTCATCCAAAATGACAACATCATCTCTAATAATTCTGAGAAAGCTGAAGTTGTTAACCAATATGTTGCTAGCCAGTGCAGAACACCCACAGACGACAACTCACCCCCATTACCTGCTTTTATGTATCGCACAGATGCCAGGCTAGACCCCTTTGTTTTGAATGAAAATGATGTCCTTAAAGTCATTACCTCGCTCAAAATTAGCTCCGCGACAGGCCCTGATGGCTTGAGCAACTTTCTTCTCAAACAAACTAGTCCAAGTATTTCCGAGCCCCTTACTAGATTATTCAACATTTCTTTAACCAATAGTAAATTTCCTACGCAGTGGAAGAAATCAAATATATGCCCGGTTCGCAAGAAAGCTAATACACAATTAAAATCAAACTACCGACCAATTTCCCTATTATGCAACGTATCTAAGGTCTTCGAAAGATTAGTTTACAATAAATTGTATGAGTATTTAATGATTAATAATCTCCTAACTAGGCGAAATTCTGGCTTCGTTTCTAATGATTCCACAATAAACCAGTTAATTAGTATAGTTCACAAAATCTACAATGGCCTAGAACTAGGCAAAGAGGCCAGAATGGTTTTCCTTGATATTTCTGAAGCCTTTGACCGCGTGTGGCATGAAGGCCTCCTTTTTAAAATGCGTCAACTGGGCATTTCCCCACCAATTATTGAATGGTTTGATAGTTATCTCAGTAATCGACACCAAAGGGTTGTCATTCATGGTCAAAGTTCTTCGTGGTTACCTATCGAGGCAGGCGTGCCCCAGGGCTCTATACTCGGGCCCCTCCTATTCTTAATTTATATTAACGATATTGTTGATAATATTACGTGTGACATCAGGCTCTTCGCCGATGACACTAGCATTCTCGAAATAATTTATGATCGTGAAGTCTCTGGGACCCGCATTAATACTGATCTCGGCCATCTCTCTATGTGGGGTCGGATCTGGCGCATGACATTTAGTGCCATTAAATCACTTTCGGTCCTGGGTGTTTACTGAGGAGATGAGTAAAAAGAGACGTGAAGGATACGAGCGAGGATTTATAATATTGTTAGTTCTCACTAACAATATTAATCCATTCAATAAAATCCTCGCTCGTATTCTACACGTCTCTTTTTATACATCTCCTCAGTAAACACCCAACAGTCATCCTTTTCATGTATAATGTCATGATTCCAAGGACACACATTTCGTACTGATATTGCTTTATTGTTTTTCGGTCTGTTGTTCTTCCCCCTCTTTGTTTTTGTTTTTTTTTTTTTTTTGTACCTCTTCCTTTTCTTGTTCAGTTGCTGTCCTCTTTCTGTTTGTCTTCAAGTTTTGTTCAATTCCATACACATTTGTTATAAGCCGCGTCCATTGGACTATCTTTACAACTATCACAAGATTTCTGTACCCCTACAAAATTTGCTTCGTGGATCTGTTTTCCACATGTCAATTCGCTACAATTGTTACATCTTTTACATTGACTACATGTTTTCTTCTTTTCACTACATTGTTTACATCTTACTTTTTTCCTAGGTTCGTATCCTGCTTCACACTGTGCTACTTTGTCCTGACTACACTCAAAATCAAAATAGATATACTTTCTAGGTTTACCCGCTAAAATTCTATCTGCTCTCACATAACACAAATGCTCTCCTACTACATATCTATGATTTATCAGCCATTTTAATTAACTCGAGTGTCAATCATCATTAACGGTACGGTTCCAGGCACACTAAGTGATTCATAATAATAGATCTCGTTGGTTTAATGATAAGTAATTGATAATAAACATATCTTCAAAGAAATAGTGCTTCATAAAATAAACACCGCATTTGGTTTTAGTAAATAAAATTTTAAATACAGAAATATGAACAAGATATATTACACAATAATATGTATGTATTAAAAATGTTTTGGAAATTTTGCTTCATTGTAAGCTTTATTAGTCTTGTCGCTGACTATATAACATTAATTATAGTAATTTTTTACAGCATTTCAAATCTTAAAGATTGTTTGTTTATTTATCAAATATTTATAGGAGTTGTATCTCCTGGCACTCTAGTATATCTAGAAAAATGACTTTCTATGGCAGCCACTTGTTCAAAAATAAATATTTCCTATCAGATCAATAATCAACATTTCACTTTTATTCCAAGCCTTCGGCCTGGGGTATTTCCTATCAGATCAATAATCTACACTTCACTTTTATTCCAGGCCCCACCTTTGGGTTTCTGCTTTGTTTTGATTATTTGTGTGTGTGTGGATCCTGAAATTTATTTGTTTGTTTTTGTTTGTTTTTGTGAGTTTTGTTTTGGGATGCTAGTATTTGTGTAAGGAATTATAGGGTTTATTACAGAAGGTTAGTGGAAATAAATGTGAACTCTTTGTCAATATAGATCATCTGTGTCTGTTAATTTCCAAGTCCGTATTAAAAAGAAAGATGGTACTAACTTAAAACAGACAGATAAAGTTACATTTTGTAATTTACCTTTATCATCACTATTCCGACAAGCTGAAGTATATTTGAATCAGACACTTGTTGAAGGGGGAGTTAATTATCCCTACAAAGCATACCTGGATGTTTTGTTAAATGAGTCTGAACTAAACGCCAGTGACATTGAGTCGCAATTATTCTTTAAAGACACTGGTAATAATTTTGATGCTTTAGACCAAACAAACTTTGGTTATTTTACTCATCACAATTATACTACAAGGAGTAAAATTGTCGAATTATATGGTCCACTTCGTTTGGGAATTTTGAATATGAATAAATACTTGCTAAATTGAGTGACGGTTAACATTAAATTTTGGACAGCACAAGATATATTCAGTCTCATGTCTGATAAAGATAATTATAAAATTGAAATATTGCAATGTTTCCTGAAAGTGAGATCATTGACCATGAAACCTGCTTTATTAATTGCTCCTGCACTTGTCACTGACAGTGTCTGTAAACTGGGGACTTGTTTTTACTTAAGTTTGGTCCTCTGTAAATCCTTCAAATTTTCAAGTTATGGAAACAAAAATATCAGATTCGTATTATTCATTAAAAGACCTATCCAGTGATATATAATATGTCATATTTGATTCCCTTCTTTCTAGTTTAAAATACTGCATCCCTACTGTAGCCTATCTACACCACCATTAACGATCTACCGGCAAACCATTGAACCTTTCACCGGCACGCGCAGACAACTGAATTCGCGATGGCCAAATGAAATGTTCAAAAAGTCATAACTTTTGAGTGCTTTGACCGATTTTTGTAAAATAACGACTGAATTAAAGCTCTAGTTGCACACAATTTGAAAATATAGGTTTTATAAGGATGTACACGTAATATTATAAGACCAGAAGACCAAAACAATTCGCCGTTTCAATACTGTCACTGTGTGGAAAATGATTTTTTTTTTTTACACCAAAGTTTGATCTTTTATAAATCTAAAAATCTACAAGCTATGGAAATGAAAATATCAACTGCGTATTACCCTTTAGTAGAGCTTTCCAATGATATATAACATCATATATGTTTATTGTTTAAAGTTGATAAAAAAAATCACCTCATCACTACTAAGGGTAAACATCTTCCGTGTCGTACCATTTTTTCGGAAGCTATAACTTCTGAGCGAGTCGTTTACACCTGTTGAAGGAAATTAGAGATATTGTCGCACCAGGGGTTCGCTCAAGCTTAATGGTCCATGTAGCTAGTGAACGCTTGGTGGAAATTCTGTTATATGGCAACACAGACTTTACACTTGAAGTTAACCAACAAATTTTTTCAAATGTACAAAAATTCATAATCAATACTCGGAGGTTTCACTTTTAAGGTCTGGTGTGTCATATGTTGCTGAAACTAATTTGAATCGTTAATAGATGGGTTATTTGTACATTTTATGTGAGGTATAAACTTGACGATGTATGCTTTATTGTGATATATAGGACTGTAATGCTTTCCGTTTAACATATATCTTTCATTGTACTTGTCCAGTGCGTCTTGTACATAGACCATGTGTTGCGTTGTATGTCTGGAGAGCCTCCAGATTAGTAATTTTGTACTACCTAGGCAATCCAGGTAAAATAAATGTGTTTATAATAATAATCAATAATCAACATTTCACTTTTATTCCAAGCCTTCGGCCTGGGATATTTCCTATCAGATCTACACTTCACTTTTATTCCAGGCCCCATCTTTGGGTTTCTTCTTTGTTTTGATTATTTGCGTGTGGATCCTGAAATTTATTTGTTTGTTTTTGTGAGTTTTGTTTTGGGATGCTGTTAATTTGGTATAGCCGGTCATTATCTGCGCACGTGCTCTTTGAGCGTGAGAGCTGGTGAAAACTGGTAAGGGACTTAGGGCGGAGTCAGTGTTGTCAATCGAGGGGGTAACATAACTGACTTGTCCCCGTTATAGTTCCAGAACATCCCTCGACATATCCACCACTAGAGTGTCTCATTTGACATGCACCAGTTTGCATAAAGTTCCTTGCTGCCCTTACAGGGACAGCCCCAATATATTGTTGGGGAGACTTGCTCACACACATTTACACAACAAATATACATTGTTAGCCACAAAGTTTCATATTGTTAGGCAACTCTTTATGCTAAAAATATACCTGTTAGGGTTTAAAATGTGATGATGACTGACATAATGACATGGATCAACAAATTTCTTTGTCCACGATAGCCGTCTGTATGGGTATTTACGCTGGACTGCTCTGATGAGAGAGATACAAATCCTGTACATAACGAACCGCAACTTTGACAGTGAGAATGCGATTAAAAGTCATTTTCACGACCAAGAATCTATTTTTCTTTTCCCATGTGCTTGAAAGTAGCTTATGACTGATGAAATGGACATTATTATCATAAATTATCACTCTTTGCATAAAAATTATCCTGAAATTTACTTATGTGATTCTCAAATCATAAGGGTCCTCTTTCCTTTAAATGATTTCATGTTGATATTTCATTCAACTCTTTTGCTCACATATTTGCATTGTCTAGTGTCCATTTTGTGTGTCTTTCCTTGATAATTGTTCTTCTTCATGCTTTATGAATTCTGATTATATCTATACACCACGCAGGCCTTTTGATAGGTAGATCACCTGCATGTACTATTAAAAGCTAATCAGGATCGCGGGGTGCCACGTCAATCAACAATAAAGCGCAGTCCTTCACATAACACATGCCCCTCAAACAGATGGTTGTTTAGATATTTGCATTGTCTAGTGTCCATTTTGTGTGTCTTTCCTTGATAATTGTTCTTCTTCATGCTTTATGAATTCTGATTATATCTACACCTGCGTTACTCTGTGAATCTCCCTGAAAGCGTCTGTGGATACCCATTCAATGTATGCTAAGTGTTACCCGAAAACCAGCGCTAAAACCCCAAGTTATGATCGTCAACATCTTTCCAATTTTTTATTCAGTAGCAGAATTCGGCAAAAATGATGCTGCCTTCTGGAATATTTTGTTGATTTGCGGTCGACAACATGGATATAATTTTGGATAAAAATGTCTGATTTTACATGGGACCATATGTGATGTGGAACGTGTTTTCACAGGGCCCGCTCATTTACATAACAACATCGGCCAGCTGATAAGCAGCTTATGACGCGTTGGCGGATCTGAGAATACAGAAAAATGAACAAGATATATTACACAATAATATGTATGTATTAAAAATGTTTTGGAAATTTTGTTTCATTGTAAGCTTTATTAGTCCTGTCGCTGACTTTATAACATTAATTATATTAATTTTTACAGCATATGAAATTTGAAAGATTGTTTATTTATCAAATATTTATAGGAGTCCCATCTCCTGACACTCTGGTATTCCAAGAAAAATGACTTTCTATGACAGCCATTTGTCAGATGGTATTCTCAGATTTAGTTAATTATGTATGAACTCTTTTGTCGGCACCCTTAGACCACCTGTGATTTATCAGCTATTTCTCGACTGTCAATTATCATTAACATATGACTAATCAAAGCCAGACATTATACTGACGGTTCTCTTCCTAGCTAATTTAATTAACTCGGCTGTCAATCACAAAACAATACAGTGAGATTCAATATATATATATATATATATATATTCCAGGCCTTCGGCCTGTTTTGGATGGAGGGGTGCTTTGCAGAATGGGACGAGACAGTGGACAAATATTTCAAAGATGCCAAGAGTAAAATATCAGCTGTGCAGGTAGGGAAAGCTTGGACAGAATAATGTATAAACTAAAGATACATGTGAATATGAGTGCATCGGATTTATTGACTGAAGTATTGAATGTTGGTATGAGAGAAGACATCATGAAAAAAGAACTGACAAATGAAAAACAAGATATTAGAGATGACTTTTATGTATTATTCACTGAACTATGTCCTAATCTGAGAGAATTTACAATTATGAATGTTTAGAAGTCTATAAATAAAAAAGTTACATAGATAAAAGAAAGTATGTGATGTAAATTTATAGTTTGGTGTGAATGTATGTTAGTATTTGTGTGAATAAAATGACTGAAATGAAATTTTACCTTGTTTATATATTTTGTAACTCCCTAATGCTGTTTTAATGATGTTTTACTTGCTGTTTTACGTTGTTGTGTGTGTTGTTGTGCTGTTTTGTGTGCTGTTTTATGCTGTTGTGTGTGGTGTTGTGCTGTTTTGTGTGCTGTTTTACGCTGTTGTGTGTGGTGTTGCGCTGTTTGGTGTGCTGTTTTATGCTGTTGTGCCGTTTTATGCTGTTTTGTGTGCTGTTTTATGCTGTTGTGTGTGCTGTTTTATGCTGTTGTGTGTGGTGTTGTGCTGTTTTGCGTGCTGTTGTGCTGATTTGTGTGCTGTTTATGCTGTTGTGCCATTTTATGCTGTTGTGTGTGCTGTTTTAAGCTGTTGTGTGTGGTGTTGTGCTGTTTTGTGTGCTGTTGTGCTGATTTGTGTGCCTTTTATGCTGTTTTGTGTGCTGTTTTGTGTGCTGTTTTATGCTGTAGTGTGTGGTGTTGTGCTGTTTTGTGTGCTGTTGTGCTGTTTTGTGTGCTGTTTTATGCTGTTGTGTGTGCTGTTTTATGCTGTTGTGTGTGGTGTTGTGCTGTTTTGCGTGCTGTTGTGCTGATTTGTGTGCTGTTTATGCTGTTGTGCCGTTTTATGCTGTTGTGTGTGCTGTTTTAAGCTGTTGTGTGTGGTGTTGTGCTGTTTTGTGTGCTGTTGTGCTGATTTGTGTGCCTTTTATGCTGTTTTGTGTGCTGTTTTGTGTGCTGTTTTATGCTGTAGTGTGTGGTGTTGTGCTGTTTTGTGTGCTGTTGTGCTGTTTTGTGTGCTGTTGCGCTTTTTTGTGTGCTGTTTTATGCTGTTTTGTGTGCTGTTGTGCTGTTTTGTGTGCTGTTTTATGCTGTTGTGCTGTTTTATGCTGTTGTGCTGTTTTATGCTGTTGTGTGCTGGTCAAATGCTGGTGTGTGCTGTTGTATGCTGGTCTGTGCTGGTCTGTGCTGGTGAAATGCTGGTGAAATGCTGGTGTGTGCTGGTGAAATGCTGGTGTGTGCTGGTGAAATGCTGCTGTGTGCTGATCAAATGCTGGTCTGTGCTGGTCAAATGTTGGTTCAATGCTGGTGTGTGCTGGTGAAGTGCTGCTCTGTTCTGGTCAAATGCTGGTGAAATGCTGGTGTGTGCTGGTGAAATGCTGGTCTGTGCTGGTCAAATGCTGGTGAAATGCTGGTGTGTGCTGGTCAAATGCTGGTCTGTGCAGGTGAAATGCTGGTGTGTGCTGGTGAAATGCTGGTGTGTGCTGGTGAAATACTGGTGTGTGCTGGTGAAATGCTGGTGTGTGCTGGTCAAATGCTGGTCTGTGCTGGTCAAATGCTGGTCAAATGCTGGTGTGTGCTGGTGAAATGCTGGTGTGTGCTGGTCAAATACTGGTGTGTGCTGGTGAAAAGCTGGTGTGTGCTGGTGAAATGCTGGTGTGTGCTGGTCAATGCTGGTCTGTGTGCTGTTGTGCTGTTTTGTGTGCTGTTTTGTTCTGTTTTATGCTGTTGTGTGTGCTGTTGTGCAGTTTTGTGCGCTGTTGTTTGCTGCTCCTCTGATCGGTTACAAGTCTATCCATTTTTAGACTGATCTGTTCTCCGATTGGCTGGGAGGTTTCAACTTGTTTCTGCTTGGTTGTTTGAGTTAGGTACATTTGTGATTACTTTTACTCTGACTCATTCTACATTGAGACACTGAACTGTTCACATGGTAAGTGGCTTTTTGTTATAATACATGAGGACAAAGTGTGATTTATAGATCAATGGAAGAGTGACTCCATGACGTCATGGAAATTCCCCACAGTTATTTTTAGATCCAACTCTGCTCTGATTGGTTCAGAATATATTGTTGTCTTCTGATTGGTTGTTGGGGATAGGTAGTCTTTGTGTTGTCTTGATCCAGTCTCATTCCTCATTCAGACACTGATGTGTTTGCTTGGTGAGTAGAGTATTTGACGGGGAGTGGGAAGTTATGTTTATTTTGCAGGTTTTAATACTTGTTTTGTTTGTGTATTGAAAATACTTGTTTATTTTGTGTGGTGAAATTAGTTGTTTATTTTGTGAGGTGAAAATAATTGTTTATTTTGTGTGGTGAACGTGTTTATTTTGTGTGGTGAATACTTCTGTGTTGTTATCATGGGAAGAGTGGCTCCATTCTTTGACACAAGGACCGGACCTTCAATGTTTGCAATGTGTCTTAGAATAGAGATGGAAAAGTCAGATAGTTCCGTCTAAGGGTGCTTCCTATTAATCATCAATAACCTATTAGAGATCAATATAGTTGCATTCTAAACATAGTATATGAGAAGACCTTGAAGCAGTAGTGTCACAGACTGTCATTGGCCGAATAATGTGGTAAGTACCATCTCATTTAATTTCTTGCAGATATAAACATGAGACATATTTGCAAGTCTTGGGAATTTTGGTCTGTGGTGAAAACTGGTAAGGGACTTAGGGCGGAGTCAGTGTTGTCAATCGAGGGGGCAACATAACTGACTTGTCCCCGTTATAGTTCCAGAACAGCCCTCGACATATCCACCACTAGAGTGTCTCATTTGACATGCACCAGTTTGCATAAAGTTCCTTGCTGCCCTTACAGCGACAGCCCCAATATATTT
Organism: Hermodice carunculata; assembly: GCA_964020975.1. NCBI lineage: Eukaryota > Metazoa > Annelida > Polychaeta > Eunicida > Amphinomidae > Hermodice > Hermodice carunculata. Next base: position 8,303,194 of record OZ026620.1, read on the forward strand.
TTGGGGAGACTTGCTCACACACATTTACACAACAAATATACATTGTTAGCCACAAAGTTTCATATTGTTAGGCAACTCTTTATGCTAAAAATATACCTGTTAGGGTTTAAAATGTGATGTGGTGCTAAAAACATAATTATATGCCATAAACATAGTTGTGGAGGTTTCAAACTGTGGGATGGTGTAAATGATGCTAAAAATAAATTTTGGAAAGCTTATATGTATTTTGGTCTCATTTTGAGGCAAGACCCTCATAAATCCCCTGCTTTTCCCCTAAATCCTTGCAATGGCGCCAGCTGATCAATATTTCCAATCAATCAATAGAGATCAATCCCCTATCACAGATTTCCAATCAATGACTTGTCAATACCAACTTATAACCACCTTAGACCGATCCCCCAGCATCCCCTATTTTCCAATCACCTATCAGAAATCAATTAGCATTTCCAGTCACCTCCCTGAATCGATCAGAGATCAATAAAATTGAGACCATAATTAGCATTTCCAATCACCTATCAGAAATCAATTAGCATTTCCAATCACCTCCCTGAATCGATCAGAGATCAATAAAATTGCCCCCATACGGACATACATGTAGTTAGGATTAGCAGAATACGGAATCTATTGTATTTGTGTTTGTTCTTCAGATACAAACTTGAGAAACGATATGTTTCAGGATGTATTATTTAATTTTGCAAATGTGTCAGTACTTTCGGACAGTAAGAAGTTTATTTATGTACTATAGATCGATTCTTTGAAAAACGTTCCGAAATATTGTACCATCGGATGGCGTAGAGAAACAAACATTCTATGTGGGGTGAAAAGGCGTTCAGTTTAAAGAGGTGTTCTGTTTATATCATTTGGGGGAGATTTTACTATATTTGACCTTCTCTCGAATTTGTATGGAGCGGCAACAGCAACATCATCGACGGTAATAATTTGCAGATATATTTCCTCAGAAATTGATCTCAAGTTTGCATTCAATACCTTTATTTTGAATACAAAATTTGATTTTCTATTTGGTTTTAAATATATTTGTGAGTAGCTATCATTTAAAGGGTAATGTTTGCTTGTGTACAACTATTTTCAATAAATCCAGTAACAAGGGGCGGGGTTTCAGATATTGTGTTGCATATGTTAAGTTCTTTATAGTGAAGCTAACGCAAGACTGGATCTTACTATCAGTGTAATTGTATCCCCTGGGTTCATGCAAGTATATCTATTGCTATTCATTTCTATGTAACTGCCATTATATATTTCTTTGATTAACTAAGTTTGTATCAATTATACGTATAGTATAATTTGATTATTCTGGCTTCAAACTTAATATCCGAAAGGCAGGACATGCGTTTTTAGCTCTGCTGACTTGTCAGTCAGCAGAGCTTATAGAAACCGTTTGCGTCCGTCGTCCGTCTGTCCGTCTGTCTGTCCGTCCGTCTGTCTGTCTGTTGTTAGACATTTTATATTTTCGACTTCTCAAAAACCGCTGCATAGAATGTTTTGATTTTGTACATGATGATCCCCAGGTGGACCTCTACCAAGTTTGCAAAGGACATGATGATGCAATAATTTTTCTATTTTTTATGAAATTTTTAATTTATTTTTTGAAAAAAATTAAAAGTTCTTCATCTTAAGAACTATTAGACAATTGCTTTGAAATTGCACATAGGGGTCATATGGGGTCAACTAGTTCTTATTTTGGCCACCAGGTGGCGCTGTGATTTTGTCCTATTTTTTTTATGAATTATTGCCTGTTAAGGCTATTTTCGACTTCTCCAGAACAGCTGAACAGAATTGCTTAAAATTTTATCAAAATATAGTTGGACATTAGACAATGAAAGTTTGCGAAAATAATATGGATATGTTAATTTTAAGCAAAGTTATGGGATATCAAACTTCGCAACTGTAAGGAAGTGCTGCAGTTGTATATATATATATATATATATATATATATATATATATATATATATATATATATATATATATATATATATATATTTATATATATATATATAAATATATATATATATATATATATATATATATATATATATATATATATATGGCAATACAGTGCATATATTACACTATTGTATTTACCCTTTTGACTTCTTCTCAAAAACCGCTCTATGGAATGTTTTAATTTTGCACATGGATGTTGCCCAGGTGAGACTCTACCAAGTTTGCGAAGGAGATGATGATGCAATAATTTTCCTATTTTTAATGTATTCTTTAATTTATTTTTGGAAAAAAAATCTTTATCTCAAGAACTAACCTGGCCAATTGCTTTGATATTGCACATAGGGTCACCTGGGGTCAACGAGTTCTCATTTTGGCCACCAGGTGGCGCTGCGATTTTTCCTATTTTTCTATGAATTTTTGCGTGTTAAGGCTATTTTCAACTTCTCCAGAACAGCATGATTGAATTGCTTAAAATTTCATCAAAATATAGTTGGACATTAGACAATGAAAGTTTGCAAAAATAATGTGGATATGTTAATTGTTGACAAAGTTATGCGATATCAGACTTTGTGACTGTAAGTGAGTGCTGCCACTGCACATCGGCAGCCATTGACACAGCAAGGTATGTCAATTGATAATACATTTACTACCATGGACAAGTCAGGTCGCCCTATTCAATTTTGTTTCCTGAAAAAAAGCAGATCCAGTCAGCAGAGCACAGGATCATCATGATCCTGTTGTTGTTAACATATGATGTGCTGTAGGTACTCTCTGAGCCCAAGACGCTGGTTACTTTGTTAAATATTTGCCCAAACTCATTCTTTTGTCTTTAAATTCATTGTTTGCTTGTTACATTTTTTTCTTTCTTTCCGGCTGCATCTTATCCGCAGCTTTTCTCGGAGACGGCTATAACTAGAACTCAAAAACTGCTGTCTGGCCAGAGCCCTATGTTTGATATTGTCCCCTTATTTAGAATAATATATATATATTTGAAATCACGCAAATTACAGTTAATTGAACAATCTTCCATGTCTTCAAAACTATTCTAGATAAACGGGCTATTCCCAGCTCAATGCATGGGTTAATGACATGGAAAGCTCCGGATCCTTAAGCATGCTACCCCTTCTTCAACAACATGTAGACGCTAGTTACTTTTATCTACCTCCATGCTCTGATGCAACCATTTTGCATGCGTAATTAACCCTTTCCCCCTTGAATTAAGACTGAGTCAACAGCTTTCCTTGGCAAGGATTGGGTCAAATTGAGCCCAGACAAATTTGCCCTGCGGCATTTTTTATCTAAATCTATTTTCCTTCTCGACGCATGTCAATAATTTGTAGGCCTATAAGTCACTTTAATTCTTTAAGTGCCAACTTTTGGAAAGAGTCAAGAACTTTTCTCGGCGCGCATTAGGTGCAGTGCGCAAAATGCACGCCGAGGAAAGCTGTTGACCTGGGTTATTTACTCTGGAACTATAGGATACCGGTACTTGAATGAAAGGTCTTTTACGAGGAATACGAATCTGGGATCCTTATGAAAATTCAGACTAGTTTGACCGAAGTAGATCGATTTTAGACGTAATTGTCACTGAAAGAGTTAATAGAAAATACCATACGATACCCATACAAGCAGCCCTTAACCCGGGTTTTTGTGCAAGAGTCCCAGCAACAGGACACACAAAGTACATCTGCCGGTATAAAATCAGTCCACACGTATTTTTGCGGAAGGCTGAGATTGCTGGCCGGCCCTATTGGCACATGTAAATCTGAACAGGCTTTGCATAAAATATACGTCGATCCACATTTAACCATGTGCCACATTACTATTGTTGGTTTTGTCACAGTTGTCAGAGTCATGATCATGATCACCATCATCGTCATCAGGTAGTAGTAGTGGAATATGATAAGTGTGAATATTTAAAACAAAAAGTGTTATCGTTAACGTCCTCACTGAAAATTATCCACCGCTAAATTGAATCATAACCAAATTCAAAATGGGAAAAAGCGAATGAGATTTATTGACGAGTGTTGCATAGATGAGTTCTTTAAGTCATAAAAGTTACAAGAGATCCAACAAACATTAACGGGCATTTACTTTGCTGCCAGGTAATTTCGTCAAAAAATTTAAAATCATCACAGCAAATGGGACAAAAGTTGATTTTTTTACTTAGTCAGTCAGTCAGTCAGTCAGTCAGTCAGTCATTTAGTTAACCATTCATTTTATTCTGTTACCAGGGTAAGCCCATTTAGTGAGAGTTACTTATTTTCCACTTGGTTCTTGATGATACAATGACTAAATTACTGAAAGTCGTGGCATGAAATACTAGAAACTGAATTAAAACAATAGTACATTTAAAATATATACGTGTGCAATAGCTTTGCTTTTAGAAAGGATATTCTGTCCATACTGCATTCGTAACTCTTGAGTGCATGATACATGACGCGTGGACGAGCCGCTATTCTGAGCTAACATCCCACATTTTGCGAGCCCACATCTATCGAATAACTTGTTACATCCGAAATTTGATGTCTGTGAGGTACAGTTAAACCTAATAGGACCACCAAAAATTTAAAAACTCCAGACTTTGAAAGCTTAAAATTTTGTGATTTATCTCGAAATAACTTAATTTCCTAAAAAAATTAACTTTTAAATTTCGAAACTTCGAGTTTATCCCGATATTTCGATTTTTTTCCCACAAATTATTTTTCTCTGAAAATTTTGACATTAAAAACGCGCACTTATCTTAAAATTGCGCGGTTTCCCTCAAAATTTCGATTTACAAAACTGAAATTTACACAGCCCATCACAATTTGGGCTTAAAACTCGAAATTTCGCGATTTTTCTCGAGTGTCTAAGTTTCTATTTAAGTTTTTCTAATTTCTAAGTCGAAATGTCGAGAAAAATTTTGCACTTTCAGAAAATTCGTGAATTTTCGCAGTTTAGAATGCATAAATATGAAATTTATGCCTAAAAATTTTGAAAAAAAATCCACATTTCGAGATAGTAAAGTCAAAATTTCCAGACTTTTTCAAATTTTCGAGGTTTAAAATAAAGTTGAAACTCAAATTGTGGGATTTTTTCCAGATTGCATGATCCTCCTGCAAAAAAAAAAAAAGAGAGATTTCAATCTCGAAATTTCGATTTTGTCTGGAAGTTGCGCGATTTTTCTTTAAGTTTGGACTTAAAAATCTCGAAATTTGAAGCTTCTTCCTATCAATTGCGTGAGAAGACAAATCACAAATCAACGGTCCAACCCAAATTACAGGTGCAGAACTTCACATAAATAATTTACGCCATTGTCAAAACAATGCATCATATAAATATTACCAAATATAATACACTTGTTCTTCATAACCTTGGCTTAGGCTGCCAGGTCACTTTGGGCAGAGTTTCACATGAACCCATATCAAGCTCACTCATACGTACACGACTTGTGTACTACTGTTTGCATGTGTTGTTTTCCGAAGGGTTTCGTTACGGATTGGGGCCTCGCGTCACGGAGTATGCTGCAGCAAAAGTTTAGATACACCCAGCTGAACATGTGTATTATTTTGCTGAAAAAATCACTTTATAATATTCCGTGAAACACTGCTTTCCCTTAATAGAAACGTATATCTCACTTTCTTTCATAAATGACCATTTTTAGGGTGACGTCTGAACACACTCGAGCAGGCGGTAGTTGTGGAGAAAATCTGGACACCATTGACACAGGTTGTCAAACCCCAAAAGATCGTTTGTACAGAAAGTCCTATGCAAATAAATACAGACAAAACTGAATTTCTGGCTGAGCAGTTTTGAAAAGACACTTCAAGTTGATATGACCGATTTTGCAAACTCCGTTTTCTTCCAGGAGAGCGAAATCATACACGATATACCCAATGCTTAATTTCCAAATCTACTTTGTTTTGGCTTGTCGCCAAAACGCGGCGCTTACAGTTAAATAAAACAGCATTGTACTACGACATGTACCCTTTCGTCAGAAAATATAACAGCGATAAGTTACACACACACACACACACACACACACACACACACACACACACACACACACACACACTCACACACTCATGTATGTATGTATGTATGTATGTATGTATGTATGTATGTATGTATGTATGTATGTATAATTAAAATTCAATGATCACATATCATACCTGTAAACAGGCAGCTAAACAGATAAGTATCTTACAAAGGTTCTCAAGAATTCTGTCTGAGCATGAGAAATTTCAAATCTGTAACGCTTTTATCTTATCAAATTTCAATCACTGCCCACTTGTATGGCACTTGTGTGGACCCACGGAAAGCAATAAAATGGAAAGAGTTCAAGAAAGAGCATTTCGCTTTGTCTTAAATGATAATGTTTCCACTTATTCAAATCTATTACTGAAAGCGAGGAAACCTTCTCTATATCTAAGTCGCTTAAGAAAGCTTTCTTTAGAAGTGCATAAAGTACTAAATACATTTGGACCATCTTTTCTGAACGTCCTCTATACGAATAAGAAAATCAATTATGACATACGAGATAACCACAAAGCTGAGCTACCTGTTTACAACACAACAACATATGCTAAGAATTCTCTAAGCTACCAAGGGGCTAAGCTATGCAATAGTCTCCCACATGATATAAAGAACTGTGCGACTTTCAATCAATTCAAGTCTTTAATGCATGCATGGCTTGTGCACGTGCTCTGTCTGTGTTCTATGCCAAACCCAAATTTAATGCACATGTACATGGATTGTTTGTATCTGTTTACCCCACCAGAGTTTCATCGTACATATCATTTTCATTCAATTTTTATCTTCCTTAAATTCACTGTCGAAAAATAGTGCCTATGCGCTAATGTTTTATATTGGTCAAACTTGACTTTCTCGATTATGTATGTATGTATGTATGTATGTATGTATGTATGTATGTATATATATATATATATATATATATATATATATATATATATATATATATATATATTCGTATACGCGTACGTGCAGGCAACCTCCAACACTATGATAGGCCAACAAGTGCCACGCATCACCGTCCATAACTTTGCTGTCACGCCCTCTTTGCACACTATCGCCGACAGTGAAACGTTTTATTCTAAACAGTTGACAAAAGCTCCTTTTAATGAATATCCAGCATATTTTTGTTAAAAAGTGTTAATAATTTTTAGATTAATGTACATATGAAAATTGTATTGCCTTTGGTGTAATAATATGCGTCTGATTCCCAAGTTTTTGCTGCCATTTTTGCCTGTACAGTATTGAAGACAGCCACCGGTGATTACAATCAATTATGAACTTAAAACTACACGTATAACCACATTGCACGGTAAAACCATATGTGAGACATAACATAAATGAGCTTCCTGTGGCCAAACATTGGCTAAGTGTACATTCCTTACGTTAACATGGAGGGTGCTAATACGTCAGGCAATGTGGAGCTTATCGTAGACAATGGCCGTTGTGAACATATCTGTCGCACGCTTATAGGGGGCAGGCAGCCGGTCGCAGTGGTGCTTGTCAATGAAAATTGCAACTTAAATCTGATTCTGATATCAACCAATTCCCAGAACGTGCTCATATTTGACATACAGGAAAACGCGGAACTGGTGGAAAGAGGCTTGAATTCTCTGCTGGAGGCAGAGAATATTACCAAGGTACATATTTTTTTCTCAAAATTAAAATTCAAACAAAAAGAAAACAAAATTATATATTTTAATTTTACCCCGCTTAACATAGAATTATGGGTTTAGTTGTATGAGACTAGTAAAATATCTGCGCATAAAACTAGAATGAGCACCTGTGCTAAATTGAAAGATCAAAGTGAAAGTGCTCTTTTTCCATGCCCAATTTTTTGCCAAAACAGGAAGTGCACTGTTATGCACGTTAGGCAGTACAGAGGTAAAGTGAAAGTAGAGGCACCATACTACAGAGAAATATTCCCAAATCAACAGCTTCTTTCGACACGCATTGGGCGCTGTTGAGCTCAGAGCTGTTGACTCAGTCCAAAATTTGGCACTTAAAGAGTTAGAGCGCTGTCAATTTTAGCACTTGGATGGTGTTTGTTCGAAATCATGTTTTCGAGCTGCTGTATTGAGTCCCAATAATGGGATGTATTTTTGTCAAGTATTTCATTTAGCGACCGGATAATACTCTGTTTAAGCTGGCACCTTTGGATAACCTCTAATCACTTTTTCTTATTTTTGGATAGTTTCACACTTAAACTACACGCTCCCAAAAACTCAGATGTGTGAACATAAAATTTATATGAGATAATTGATCTTAAAACTTTTGTTTTACAATGAAAAGTTTAAACAGTGCCGGGTACATGAGTTTGTTTGCATGAGAATGATAGTGAACATGTCATTGTTCGCACTGTCATTAGTCCATGATCCCAGGGAAAAATTGAGCTATTGACAAGGGTCACTCACAGGAAACCATTAGCCGTGGAGATAAGAATGGCCCAGTTCAGACTATTCACTGCCAGTGTTCTTATTACTGTGAAATTCTCTATTGATGTAAAAACAAATTAGCACAATCCACTTCCTGGTCCCCAAATATGGAAAGCCGCATGTGAACCCACACCCAAACAAGCCAAGTGTGGTGTTCCCAAGTTTAAAAAAGTCGAGATTTAGGCCACAAAGTATACTTTTGTTTAATGCAACATCACAGAGGTAAAGCTATAAATTTATTTCACACAATAATTAAAACACAGGACAGAAGAAATGAGTATGTGTCATATTACAGCCATAAATGCGCAAGAATTTTCTTTCAATGCGATTTTCTCGGAACTGTTTTTTGCTCAAGCTCTGCAATTTGTATCTCGCCTCACAAAAGTACGAATTGCCTTATCACATTAAAATCAACGGACATGCAAAGGGAAATATCATAACCAGGAACGGTTGCCAGGATATTTATTCTGACAACCCCTTCCGTGACTTTTGGAGCAATTTATAGAATGAAAATGAACAACCTGTCAGGACTAAATAAACAATATCATAACTTTTTATCTATATCATTTCAGGACTAACCATTGAATTCGATCCTGGACATGGATACATATTTTAAATTTCTTCTGATTTTAACTGGAAATAAGAAAATGTGTGACTTCTGCGCGAAAAATTTGAAAATCTAACCAAGTCAGAAAGAATGCTATAAAATCTCAGAAAGTTCCAATCCTGCAAAAAAACTCTATGGATACAAATCTATGGATATGTAGTAATCAGAAAATATGTAGGTTTAATGTACTTGTGAAAAATTAAATGGGTTATATCGATCCAAAGTTGCCAGACTCACTGCGCACCAGCTTCACAGCTTGCACCTTAAATTCTTTTTCTTTACGTTTACCGAAATTCTTTTCTTGTCTTATGGTAAGTTTATTTCAAAAGTAATTACGCGGCTCAGTGGAGCCGCGTAATTGCTTTTGAAACTCTTGTTAGTTTTTTTTTTTTTTTATTTCCCAATAGGTGGTGTAACCGTCATTGTCCGCTCAATGCGGAAGACGTTTACGTTTTTGCATACCTTGTTTTCTATATTTAATTGAACTTGCCAACCTGATGTAAAATCATAGTGAAATCAGCAGCAGTTTTTTTCTATAAAAGCTCTGTCATCTATATCATAATGTGGGTTCATAAAATTCTCGAAAATTTTCTTACACACGGTTTCCAGAGCCAATTTAAAGCCATGAGGGTTTGATATTGACCAGTTTGGCACTGCTGGGATGGGCTCTTGTGCACGTTACGTGCCCATCTGGAGGTCATCTAACGAAAATTGCTCTCTATTGAGTCGAAGGTCAAATGAGTTAATAACATGGTCAGAATACCAGTTAGAACCGTGAACTTCCATACAAGCTATTAAGGGCAAAAAGGTGTGATCTAAAAGAATATAATCGACTCAATGGGGTTGCCTTGCATTATGGCTATAACAAGTACATCTACTTGACCAGTCTGCAAGCGTTCTGCCATATGAAATACGCAACCCGGCCGACTTAAAAATCCCCAACTACTTGCGACTTGTTCGTCACTTTTACGGTTTTCCCGATTACCTCTACAGAGGGGTGTGTCTATGTAATTTTTAACAGGCTGTTTAGCTTAAACATATTTATTTCAATTGGATCGCCCTATAGTACATCGAGATGTCACTCATGGGGGTGGGTGGTGGGTGGGGGTTCTCCAGAACATGCAGTGACACACAAAATGTATATTACAAAACACCCAGGACAAAACAAGAACAAAGTTACCCGATTAACAGAGAAGCTGTACACATGTTTCAGATTGGTACCCATATGCAAAACAAAGCAAAATAGTTCGCTACAGGTAGAATGTACACATAAAAGTCCCATTTCATAATTATACGGACTGGCGGTAGGAAATTTTATAAAGGACACTGAAGAAATAAGTTTATGTAAATCAGCGACTAACTCAATTGAAAATTACTGCTTATGCATAACAGAACCAAAATATGAATTGTCTTGTATCCACGATGTACCTGTGGAAAGCATGACAAATTTGTATGTTGAAGGGAAATGACAATTCGTCTGTACCAAAGAAGAAGAATATGAGCTAGTCTGTCACTCGCTGTGTGTAAAATCAGGTTCGGGTGGACGCCGGGAGCAATAATAGGGATGATGGAGTTGTGAAGTGTAATTCTATAAGTTGAATACTTGCAGATCTTCAGTGGGGTAAGAACAAAAACATGTGGGTTGTGGGATAATGTTGACTGTAAAGAGATCAAAGTTAGATCTCGAGAATCCAAGACGCCGCTGGGTATGACAAATGTTGGCAAATCTGTGTCATTGGGTATAGTAAACAGGAACATGATCCACTACTAGTAGTTGTCGAATTTTAAAAAGGACAACACGATTCCAAACTTTATCAAACGCCTTGGACACATCTATAAACATCATTCTGTTTTTTTTTTTTTTTTTTTTTTGACTGTTTTAGGCTGTTGTAAATATTGTGAAGGGTGTAAACAAGCTGATTGATAGTAGAGTCATTGGCCTTAAAGCCAGAATTTTTGGAAGTGACTAGGTTATTTTGTGTCAAGTATTCATAGAGTGCATTAAAGACCAGTCGTTTAAATACCATTTAAACGTTACAGAGCAATAAAATAGGACGATAAATGTTTTTAATCTGACTGTTGGCCTTTTTGAAGACAGGACATATGTTGGATCTCTTCAAAGCATCGGAAAAAAGAAAAAGACCAAGAGAAAGTTGGAAGATTTTTGTAAGTGGTTTACAGATCAAAACTGCTGTTTTCTTAAGTAGGATATTCCCTATATTATCTGGGCCTGACGCAAATGATAGTCTCAGGGAAGACAGAACTTTCTTAACACTGTCTTCATTGATGATAATATTATGTAAACGTGCCTCAGTTCGAAACGTGAAATCGGGCAGGGGTGGGGCATTAACATCAGGGTGTGTTTTACACCGGCTGGCAAAGTATGAGTTGAACATTTCACATTTTTCCGTGATGCATGATACGATCTTCTTATCGTCAATAATTGGGGGTATATCTTGGTGAATTTTGCATCCCAGGACAGACTTGGACAAGCTCCACCATTGTTTAGGACTAATGTCTTTTTCATCAAGTCGAAGCTGCAGATTAGAAAGGTAAGAGGATACAGATTTCCTTATTATGGTTGCAACCTTATTGCGATATGTTTTGCAGAATCGGTATAACCTGTCAATCTTGAGGTGAAGGTCGTAATCATGGGGGCGGGGTTTGTTGGATGCTCTCTTAAAGCGTTTCTATGCACGATTTCGACGTCGAATATGTTTTTTAATGTCTGCATTTATCCAAGGTTTTTCCTTAGGATGAATGGTGACTTCCTTAAAGGGAATAAAGTCCTTTACAGTAGAAGTAAAAGCTCCTCATCAAATTTTGACACGAATTGACCAGAGACCTAATGTCTGTGGCCATAAATGTTCCATTGCATTATTTTAAGGAAATCCATAATGTTGCCCAGATTACAATATATACCCTATACACAATTATGTGTAGTTTACTTTCGACGATCATATCTGCACCAGGGATCATCGCGTCTATCGCTATAACTGTTACTCTCACCATTTCATTGAAGTTCTGACCTTTTCCGACTTCACTATTTCAAGTTTACTTTCCCTATGTAGGTCTTTAAGTCTTGTTTCGTGTCTTGCTTTTTCATCTGCAAGACTTTTTCTAGCTTCTTTAAGCAAAGTTTGCAAAGTCTCTGGCCTCTCTTTGTTGCCATCTACGCATTTTTCGCCATTTATGTTGAGAACTTGACCTTGCTTGTTCAATCGAGCACAAAGTTTTTCTTCTTCATTCAGTTTTTTCCTTGTAGTCTTTGATTTTGTGAGATTAACGATTTGTTTTGTTTTTTCTTGGTTAAGCTCATGTTCCAGTTCATTCAATTTTGACTCATTGTTTTCTAGCTCTTTAGCTATAGACTCCATTCTGGTCGCAAGAATTTCTTCCTGGCATGTTTTGCACAATTTGAGCTTCTTAAGGTGCGATAATGGTCGACGAACTGTTGTAGTCTTTAGTTCAATCTTGTAAACTTGCTAGGACATTGGCGCCCTTTGCTGTTGTCATTGTATTTTTAGGTCTTTAACCTCTTTGAGAACCAATTGTACTTTTTTGAGCATGTCACGACAGGAAGAACAAGTCCACATTGCATATATATCATTAACCTTTTCATTGATAGAGTCAAAATGGTACCATACCATGCAAACAATACACTGGATCATTTTTGTTTTGTATTCTCTACCATATGTACAATCCGCTCGACAAAGACCAGTCTTGTTGGTTTTGTGTTTGCCCTTGTCTTAGCCAGTTTGGCCACCTTTGTTCTTTCTTTGTTTTCTTCACTTTTTATTTTGTTTCCTTCACTTTTTGTGCATTACTGTTTTCAGTTAACAGACCGTCATTACCACTTGTACCATCACTATTTTGCTGTGAGTTCAATCGATTGTTCTCTCTTTTATTAGGTTTCTCACTTTGTTTACTTTCTTACGAATTGCTTTTATTACCTAGTTCCTGACCACCAGCATTGTTTTCATCTTGATTAACCCCAAACACTCTATCACCTGTCTGTACCTCTTCATCGGCCAATGCTTCTAGTAAGTCCAATGTTACTTCCTTATTCAGCACACTAGATTCTGCTACGTTGCCATCATTTTGCTAAAATCTGGGAGAGTCAGGATTTATAATGACTTTCTTGGATCCATTACTGCTAAGGTCTAAGTCGCTTTCTGAACTAGATGCCGTAGTTTTTAATGTACTGAGCAGTTCCTTCTCCACCTTTTTTTAAGTACTTAAGATTTTTTTTAACAGTCGTGATGATGTTGGGGTACTGAATGAATCATTGGAATTACTTGCTGACACAAACTACATATGCCCTGAATTAACTTCAGTCACAGGGATATTTGAGGTCTTTATTGCTTGAGCGATCAGCAGCGGGAAATACAAATGTTCTGTAAACAACCAATGTATCAGGTGGTTAATATCCATACCTTTTGGATCCTATAGAACTACTGAATGTTAATGTACCATCCTTGCCATCAATTGTAGAAAAACTCCGACTTTAAAACAAACAAAAAAAAATCCAAAGGTTTCAGGACTATGGAATAATAACTGGTCAATAGAAGGCATGTGACGTCACATCCAATAATGAGAAGGTAAACTGTCCAATATCTTGCCTCCTTGTTACAATAGCGAATTGGTCCCATATGCTATGGTATTGTAAACAGCTTGTTTCTTTTTTGCTTAAGTTATCGCATAAGTTATGTTTGATTTCCATTGTCATATACAAGTCATTAAAAATAATGCGCTGTCACGAGATAAAATTTCATTGACTTCAAACCAAAGGTAACGTAGTCTGTTTAAATACAGTGGTGTGTCTTTCTGCATAGTTTTTAGGTTTGGGTACGAGGATATACAATCATTATAGATGAAGCAAAGAGCTCTTTGTTGAATCTTTTCTGTCTTTATTGTATCAGCAGAACCACACATGTGCCATATTGGAGGACATCAATTAAAATTTGGTAAGAAAAAGGCAGTAAAATTCGGAGATTTTCATTTTGTTGCTGAATATGAGCGTATCTCCCGTTGACTGCCGCCAGTCTGGATTTTCGGTGACAAAGAAAGAAGACTGGTGAGGGCACATTAATGAAAACCTTACCTTAAGTTAGATATATTTTCTGACAGGTGTATATTGATAATATCCTGCAAACACCAACTGTGGATTTGATGTACATATATTGATTTACAGGTTTGGCATAACTGTACAGCAGATTTGCGAGCACTGATCAGACAATACCCACAGTTTGCACAACCCATAAATGTTTTTGACCCACAGGTACGTATTATCTCTTTCCCTGCATTTATGTCTCACTTTTTCAGTTTGAAATCAAACTGAGTCAACATGCTTCACTCGACCCACCTTTTTGCTTTAACTACACTGAGACAGGTTCTTACTGAGGAGGAGGGTTAATCCTGGAGAGTCAGGAATTAAGACCAAATGGACTTCTCCTGTTGTGATTTATTAAAAATTGATGTTAAAAGAGCTACATATCAGCCACGTATAATTTTATGTAGGCTTTATATTCCATATTTAATCTGCTACAAAGTTTAATATTACCGAAATGGGTTTCCTCGGGAAAATTTGGGAGCATTTATTACTCGGTGTTTGGATCATCCATGAAGAGGGGCATAAGTGAACTGTGTCATGTATATGAATGAAGCGACAACGAACAGGTATATTTATGGGGAATTCATACTCTCGGGGAGTCCTTTTCTCAGCACAACAGATAATAAACCACATGGTAAATAGAAATACTCAATGAAACTAGTCATTTTTGGGGAGCAATATCAGTAAATGTGTATATCTTTCAATGATAATTCCAAACTTAGAATCTTTCTCTCATGTAACATAATACTGTCCATGGAATCTTTCCTTGACCTGGATAACTTGTGTAAGTCGCTGAGTTTTCAGCAGTGAAGTTACAGTTTTACTCTGCAGCTAAATGGCTCATAAAAGCAGCTATGTCACAGTGTTTGCTCAGAGGAGTGCAACAAGTCAAACCTCTATGATAACCAGTATCTTTTTATCAGATTGCTGTCTGGCACATCCAATGGGAATTTCTCTTTCGTCATGGTATTCCTGTCTGGCACATCCAATGGGAATTCCTCTTTCATCAGGGACACTGATAAATATCTAATATCATACCACTGCTTTCTGCCAGAGACTTGTCTTTCTTAATGACCAGTTCTAGTGGGATAGATGGCAATTTACCCTTTCACACTCAAATAGCTCAAAAGTGCTAGACTTATATGACCATCAATGAAGCAACTCTGATGCAGGGAAATTGAGTAAGCTAACTTTACTTACACTGAAGCTACAGCATGCTGAAGACACAGTACTTTCACAATTATGGACTATCTCAGTTGGAATGTGCATCCATCCAATCACAAGTGTGGTCTAGGACCTATGATAATAACATGCTCTAGGTCAATAACTTTCCTTGGTGCACATTGGGCAACTTCCACCAAAGAAAGCTAGTGACTTAGTCTTATTTGAAGCATGCAAAGATTAAATTTGAGACATGATGAATAATATAGAACATTCGCATAAAGTCAGCGTCAACAAAAGGAACTAATGAATTGTGGCCCTGTCTAGCTAGGACAGCAATATTTTGCGACACCTGTACCTTGAGAGTCTGTTGGTTCCAAAGCTATTAGCAATTCATTAAGTTGCAGGAAACGTATTGGCATCTCTCGTCATAAAGACTTCTGTGGCTGGCTTTATTAGAAATCAAAGCTTTCTGGTACCCAAAGTTTTGGCTGTAAACAAACAATATTTTAATTAATTTAGGACCTTCTCATTGGAGACTGGTGTGCAAGGCCTCTCCAAGACTGGATGGTTGAATATGCCTCAGAGGACGCCCGGGTTCTACTATCATTGTATCACCATATGGTCACGTGAGCATATTTTACCTTTCCCATTGTGATCAGTGTATTATTAATAGTGTTTTACTTACACTGTTGATCATTTTGCAACAGGTAGAATCAAGCAATGTTTCTATTTGAATTATGGAGAACCATGATTTTCGTGCAGTACAAAAAGTGTCTGCAAAGGAAGCTGTGCAAAAAAAAGGCCCCAACTTAAATATTCGCATTCTGAGTCCGGAGTGGAAGAAAATAGTAAAGTAGAATTACAAATAAGTCGGAATGGAATGATCTCTGCTATGCATATGAAGGTATTCAAGATTTATTTGCTTTTTGTAATATGCGATGACATAAGTCCGATGACATCAGTCTCTGCTATGCATATGAAGGTATTCAAGATTGATTTGCTTTTGTGATGTGCGATGACTTTTGTTCAATATTTATTGAAACTGAAAAGACCAATAGCACATATGTACAAGGTGGACTGAATTTTTATCTCTTGTGTGTTTGAAGATGTAGAAGACATAAAATTTAAATTCTCGTTATTAGTATAATCAAAAATGTTGTACGTGTGAAAGTTGGCTTGGTGTCCTAATGTAGTGTATAAGTATGCTAGGTATTCATTATGTTAAGAAGTTGCCTTTAACATTCAGATTGAAGTTGAACGGCATCTTTATTTTGTAGCTTTGATGACGTTCAAGAAAACCAATTTGGAAAGCCCCCCAATTTTCATTTGTTTTCAATGTTTTTTCTCTTCCATCTAATAAGACACATTTTCATACATGAGGCTACCATCCTGCTTAGGTACGACACCTGGTGGTTGAGTCATAGCGATCAAAATTAGGAATCCAGTAGAAGCACAGCAAAGGGGTCGGACGAGCACGTTTTCCTATAATTGCAGGAAACTGGAAGAAAATTGTGGATGCATACAAGATCTTAAGAGAGTGTACAGGACCGCCCCCCCCCTCACAAAACAAAACAAAACAAAACAAAAAAAAAAAAAACCTGAAAGTAGGTCGATTTGACTTACCTGGTAAGGGTCAGTAAAAATGAAGGGAACCTTTAGCTGGGGTGGAAAAACGGTGAACTACAAAATGTTGAAAAGTTGCTATGAATCCAGTAAAGATTATGATATCCACGAAAAGGTCCTTTTATTGGACTGAGTCATCACTTTTCGTTGGTGTATGCGTTTGCCAGCTGTTGATTCTTAACATGTTGTCCTCGTTAGTCTGATTTGATTTTCATTGAAAATATATTGAGAAGGGACAATATTGCATAAAAAGGATGAGGCGGGTGACTTTTGAAATAACCTCTCAATATGGACCAGCATTAAACCATTAGAATTGGATTGGAATTGGTAATGGAACTAGGAAAATGCTTTCAAAGTTATATCATACCATACATTTAGTTAGACAATGGCATATTGTGTTTCGGCAAATTTACAAGTTAAGTGTGTGACACAGTTATTTGTGTATTGCAAAATATAATTTCTCACAACCTTTGGGAAAAAATATTAAATGCTATATCGTTTATTATGCATATGGATATCGTAACAGAACAAAACACCACCACCCCCCAAAAAACAAGATATAATAATAATAATAATAATAATAATAATAATAATAATAATAATAATAATAATAATAATAATAATAATAATAATAATAATAATAATAATAATAATAATTAAAATAAAAATAAAATTCGGGCTGGTGTAAAATACAAGTATAAATAATTTATTTGCAAAGAACAAGTTAAAACATTTTGGTCAAAAAGAGGTATATTTTATGTATTATTCATCAACTTTTCTACGGCATTCAGTAGTTCCACATGAACACCTCTGACGCTATATAATAAATTAAGACGTCGACACACACGGTAATGTAACAGAATGTAGTTTCTGTGCAGAAATATAAAGTATATTAGACATCCTTCGGGTAGAGTGTGTTTTATAATGTTCCAGATTCATTAATATCGCAAAAACGATGTGGGCCTACTTTTTTCTTTTGTCCGAAACTCAGCTGACTGACAAGTCAGAAAAACAAAAAAAGAGGCAGGCTATCATGTCTCTTTTTACCCTTAGCACAAGTGATGAGTTTTAATTGGTTAGGTCTATATATTTTGAAGTTAATCTGCAGTTAAGGAGGAAAGTTCGAAGGTTGAGAGGACAGGTTTAAAGCCACCATTTACTTTTTATAAGGGACTGCCTGTCTCTGAAATCAGGAGTGAAATTTGTTTCAACGCATTGGTATTGGAAGATAGATGTTATGTTTTGGTAAATCTTGTATCCCTGTGTCGTTATTTTCGGGTTGAAAGTTATGAATAGGGGTGGCAATGTTTTTCCGAACTATTTGGCTTTAAATCGTGTTTATGTATTTGATATGGGTTAACAGACTTTTTTCATTGTCATAAAGGTACAAAGCAGACAGATAAATAAGAATAAGACGCATTGTTTCTAAACAATCTGGTATTAATGCGTCTTACTGAAATCAGCTGATGTAAAATCTATAACTAGATACTAAGATTAAAGGAGTGTCCATGGTTTGTCTTTTGCTAGTTTGAACAATTATTTGTTCACTGCAATTATCAATATTATGCCCATGTAATCAAAGTTTCAGGGGATTGTTGTATTGTCATGGAGTAAACGTGTGCATAAAAGCATAAAAAAAAAACAGAATTAAAATTAAGGTGATGTTATCATACATTCACTGCCATATCTGTACTTTACTGGAATGTAACCCATATAAGAATTGGGGCATTATCATGCCATTACGAATGTGTACACAGAGATGTATTTATTCCTGGGGCAAAGTTAAGCTTTAACTAGATTTCACATAATCAGTTGACTGATACATAAATGGTACTTTAAGGATTAATAAAATCCTATTTGTAACTAGCCATTCTATTGTCAAATTATGACCCCTTGTGCAATAGAAAAACGTATTGTTGTGGTAACACATTGCTTTTTGATAAAAGGAATCTGCTTAGCCAAAGAAAAAAAGAAAAAAAGTTTTGGTAAATCCTTTTCTGAAAACAATATTCACCGATGGTATCCTTTGTTGGTTCATAAGTGTAAACGGGCACAGGCAAGAGTTTAACAGGTAGAAATGGGTTAAAAGAAACCTCTTGGGAATTATCAAACTTTGAAATACGTTTCAGTGACAAAAGCATGTCGATGTAACAGAGAGCACAACAGCTGCAGAGATTAATCACTAAGGTTAAGAAACTGTCTGCCTTACGAGCCTCTCCGCCCAAGGGTCTATGTCTTTATATGCATGCACTGACAGGCGAACGGCCTTTTTTTGAGGTACAATTTTTATCTATTGCATCCAAAAGTGGAGTTTGTTGGTCTTTTAGGATGTGAGAAAACCGTCAGATATGTGTCGCCTGCAAGAAGAAAGAGAGAGAGAGAGAGAGAGAGAGAGAGAGAGAGAGAGAGAGAGAGAGAGAGCAAAATCTTACAAGAGAGAACTGTTTGTATTGACACAAAGACCCAAAGACAAAAACAGTTCTATTGAGCTCTATGATCTATTTTGTTCAACCGCACCCACTACTTAAAATAAACAGAATAACTTGTGATCCTTCTTGGTGAATGTTGTTTTTGATTGCAGGATATTGGAAGAGAAACAACTGGCAGATATGGTCGGTCGCGAGGTTCAGCGATGCATCATCAATGAGATGAAAGCAATCGAACCTTATCGCAACAGAATGTATGAAGCAAGTGGTGCTACCCCTGGGCTTCAAGTGCAACAAAATGACCACTCTTGGAATTTTTATGTCGTCATTGTTATCTTAGCCTTATCGTTATTTATATATGCCATGAGACCCAAAGATGAAGCGTATACGAAATTAGTTTAACTCATGTCTCGAAGTGGCTGAGCAGTGTAGACATCCATATGTAACTTACAAATGATTAAACATGGTTAAAACATAGGTACCAGACCTGTAATTAAAGTCCCTGTATACAAAACTGTCAATCCGGCAACGTGAATGACTTGCAATTAGGAATGAGTTATTCAACCAATACACAAGTAAACATAATTTATCCTTTATGTATCTTGAGGACACATATACAATATAGATTGATTCGAACGCATTTATTAAGTTTGGCATTGAATAGTCATACAAGCTGCTTTACATTTATATCTATAGTAAAGTATTGTTCTGATAATTCTTAATGTATTTCTTCGTAGAGAATGCCATTAAAGTCAGTTAAATTGTATATGCATATATATTATGCTCCTATTTACAGAGACCAGGCCAATTGCAGGAAGAGTTTGTAAACGATCAGACCATTTTGTCTAACTGCTTCATGAAATATGTTTCAACCAACCAGATCAATTGACATCAGTCACCAACACAGCAATTCTACATGCAGCATTTTAGTTTCATACTTAGATAAGTTTTTTTTATTGAAGCAGGCGTATTGTTTAAAATTATTCTATTGTACCAAATGATGCTCTACGTACACTAATTTCAAAAGGGCCTAAATACCGTCAACAACAGAAAATTGCTTGGGTTAAAGAGAAGAAAATATCACAAAGCTGGTGAAGAATATGCCAGAAGATGGGCACAGAAACATACGTGTGATATTTCTGTCTCTGATGAGTGCATCAGTGAAATAATACATATCGTTATAAACAGGATTTCAAAGTAACAGAAAACAAACAACCAACCAACACATCCTGTTATGACAAATCCAGAAGTTGTTCAGTGCAAGAGATGCATGAGTAAATATGTTTTTACAGCTACTGATGAAACATCCAGTAGAATTATTGTCATATGTAGACAGGTTTATTATAAGCATCTAATTGACGAATTAAACCTGTTGACCAACTCAAGTTCTCCCATATGTGGAAAAGTAACTCCATCACTGGATTTTATTTTGAATAAACATAAACTTTATTTTCATTTGGCCTGGAATTTTCTTATATACATGCCCATTTACCCAAAATTTACTCACTTCTAATACTGCATAGAAATCCTTATATGTTCCTATCCACAGCAAATTCCAAATTTTGCTCTACTATAGAATTGCCAGTTTTGTTGCCTAGAGGTTTGAAGAAAGTACCATAAAATAGGTTTAATTACCGAAGGCAGACAGAAGCCTTTTCCAGTATTAACATGTGTTGGATTTTATCTAATTCGAAGATTCTTTTGGATAAGTTGAATGGTGCTGATAATAATTTACTTTTTAAACAGATTTCTCCTCGGAACATCTCTGCTTTATATTCAGCTATTCCTCATTCTGATTTGAAAGAATGTATCAAGTCTCTCATATTTAGAACAAACGGGAAAATGACTTTGAAAGAATGATCATATCTTATAAACTTGCATATTTTGGTGATGATATAAAAGATGGCCAGTCTCTAGTTGAATACGATCAGTTTGTTGAGTTGTTAAACTTTTTTATTGATAACATTTATGTCATTTTTGGATATTCCATCTTTGGACAGACAGATGGTCATCCAATGGATACCAATTGAGCACTTATTTTGGCTAATTTATGTATATTTTACTATCAGTACAAGTTTCTTTGTAAATCTGTCAAAAGAAAGTAAATTTCGTGATAAATATTTTACATTGACATATAGAAACATTGATGACCTATTGAGTGTCAATAATATACACTTTCGAGAATATATCTCATATACATACCTTAATGAGTTGGAATTATAAGAAATACATAAAACGAAATGGAATGTTCACTTTTAGACAAAATAATGTAAAACGATAATAGCAAATTGAACATTAAATTTGATTTCACAATTTTCATACATAGTTCATCATGAAAGAGCGTGATTTGCCAAGGTATGTCTGCCTTGAGCTTCTGGATTTTGACTCGGCTTGTTTGATGACTGAAGGTTTTCGAACATAGATAGTTCTTGTTTATTCGGCTTTTCGGTGCGTCATCTCTAACATTGTTGGAAACTGTGGTTCACTTCTATTTTTCATCACAGTCATTAATTCTATGTTAAGAGTATAACACCTCATCCTCTTTAGATATTCATCAAGTCTTGCTGTTGTGTCTGGTGATGTTTATGTCGATAAACGTTTCAGAATTTGGTTTTATACTTGGGCTGCTTTTTATTACGATATTGACACGTAATGGTGTCCCTACAATTTAGTCGCCTGCACCTTCTAGACTTAATTTCTGTGCATGGCCCAACCAGCAAATACTGTCGATACCTATATTATTTTTTTAAATATCACTTGTATGGTATTTTCATTATGTTCCATTTAAATTTCAGAACCTTTTTCAAGATGTAGGAACAATGCATTTTGATAGTATTTTGTAGTACTATTAAAACAATCCCGTTTGATGGACACAACAACCTCAGGTAATGCTTTACTCATATAATTGTGAGTGCTAAAATTAGCGTCTGCACTGTTCTGTTGTTCCATTTAGGGAAAATGACAATTGCATTTATGTTGTCCAGACTATCTTATTGTCCTGTGGAGAGACGGTGACTGTTACAGTGTTCTGTAAATGCATTGTCAATGTTCTATTAGTCTGTCAGGGATAGCAATGGCGGACCACTTTACTCTGACGTAAAATGCTATGCTAAACTTATGTCCGGGCTATTTGTGTGCAGCAGAAAACCCGGAGAGTCTACATCAATTCACAGCAGTAGAAATGAATATTTGGCATTTAACCTGCTTTTGATTTGAGACTGTAGCACTTAAGGAAAGAGAGAGTGCTTTTCAAAAGACATAAAAATAAGATGTACAGGTAAAGGTTTGAAACACATGAATGTAGTCTGAATACAGCAAACTGTGAATGAAACAATGGGTACTATTTTGAATATTTTAGTAGTTTTAGTGGTGCGAACACAGCATAAAAAGTCGAGGGAAATGAATCATCAGAAAGGATGGCAGCCGAGATCCTTGGTCCATTACTTCTGACGTTAAATGAGAACTACAATTTTTAAAGATATACTGTAAGGGTAGACATAACGAATGTGACAATACAGACAATCGAACATGCAATTCAAGAAGATATAGTTGTGGCTTAGAATGTTGCACTGAGTAAATGTTCTCATACATGAGCACTGGTTCAAGGATAGTGGCAATTTTGGAATGGTTCGTGTGTACTTCAATACATAATTATATATATATCAATGAACAATGCTGGTGGTACAATCAGACCTCGTTTATCCCACAACTTTTCTTTAATGCCAAAGTATCATAAAAACAAACGAGTTGGTGGTTCTTCGAGTACAACCACTTCCAAGAAAGAGTGACTACAAATTGAAGCACAGTGATGAATTGTTTGAAATTGCACACTCCAAATATACCTACCAAAACATCAGAATCGCCATGTTCGTAATGACACAGCACGCTCAACTGGACTTCTCGGTGAATAATACTTGTATGTAGGTGTCTGTTACATCCCTGACTTGAGACAGGTCTCAATCTATAAGAGACGGATACTTTCAATCAATCCTCATCTTTCTGAAATAGAATCTTCATCAATCTAAAGAAAAGTGAAAGGCGTATACAACAAACTAAGAACCACATTTTTATTAAACGTTTATGGACTACGTTTTATTTAAAAGGCCAGCAACATTTTTGTGAGACCGGTATGAAGCTAGGCAGTAATAAAGACAATCCACCACCAGCATCCTCCTGATGCATCGTCAACAAAGTCCACATCTACCAGCCCATCAATCAACATCTGAATAGATTTGTGGTTTATTTCACACACAAAAAAACACTCCGCGAAAATATATATATCCAACACCAGAACTGTCAGCAAATGGTAAAACTGTCACTACATCTGAATTTCAAATCTCGTTTATCGTTATTAGACGTGACCACAGAGGACCCGCCACGTGCTGCCCTCTCGATCCAGTATATGCATGGCTCTTGAAGGTATGCTTACCTTCAGTGGTTCCTGTAATATTTCGATTGGTCAAAACACTACCCTTGAACAGTAAGATGCCGGCCAAGGAGGCCATGGTATCTCCCCTAATATAAATGTCCACACTAGTTCTGCACATAAAACATCTTCACCCTGTGTCACATCTGGCTTCCACATCTAAGCTGATTGAGCTTGTTCTTGCCACACAGTAAACCAGTCGTATGCAAAGCCATAGTTGTCGTGAGAAGCTTCAGTCAGCATATAGCCCACCCCATAGTACCGAAACGGCACTACTGAGAGTTCAAAATGACTTACCTCAATGTATAGACTCGTGTGGGGGAGCAATATCAGTTGGATATCGCAGCTGCTTTTGATATCATTGCCCATGATGTCACTAAGAGGACAGATGGGTGTCGCTGGCAGTACTTTATATTGGCTGCATTTTTACCTGAGGAATAGATATCAAGTCATTAACATCAATGGCGCTGTACCAGAACCAGGTGAAATATGGTGTAGTGGGACCTGCACTATTGGGACCAGTACTCTATGGCATATACATCAGACCTCTTGGAAAGCTACTGGAGCAACTGGGTCTTTGGTTCCACAATGATGTTCATGTGTATGTGCGTATTTTGAACCAACTTCCAAATCCTCGCTTCACGAAGCCATCATCTTTCCAGTACGTGCCTCATTTGTCATTAATGCTTGAATGCCACAACATTTTTGTGCTTGAATGAGAGCAAGACAGAGATCAATATTACTACAACCTAGCACATCCTTCAGAACCTGAATTACGTGTCTGTCCATGTGGGAGATAATAAAGTCACTCCACGCTGCTGTATTTGAATCTGTGATATCAATGAAAAAGCATGTGAACCCTGTGTACAAACAGGCCTACGTTTACCTGCGAAATATCAGACATTTTAAACAATGCCTCGAATACAAATAAACAGAAAACCTTATTCATGAGCATGTAATCCTCCGCTTGAATTTCTGCATTTCTCTTTTTAGTGGTTTACCACAGTGTCATCTGGAAAAACTTCAGTGAGTGCAAGACACTCCTGCTCGAGTACTGATTGGAACAAAATGGCGTGTGCATATTACACTATTGCTCACCAGATTGCATTCACTGCCAATACATTACAGTACATTCCATTACAGTACATTACATTACAGTACAGTACACTACAGGGCAGGACTGAATTTATCGGAAAGCATTGCCCTGAGTTCCACATATGTGAACAATAGTGCACCTGAAAATGTATTAAATTGAACTGATTTGCCCCTCCCCGGTCTGAAGACAAATTCTTATTGTCAGTTCCATGCACAAGACTTTAAACGTTTGGGGACAGATCTTTTAGTAAAACAGTCTTTGTACTCTGGAATACTTCATCCATTGATTAGTGTAGAGCTCCTAATCTCAATAGTAAGAAGCGTAGTTTGAAGAATCACTTTAAGTGCAAAGCCTTTGGATAATACTTTCAGTCATATTAGCTACATGCGGACGTGGTGTTTTAATTGAGCTGACAGTAATATTAAGTTCAATTCGGATATTTTATATTCTGATATTTTATATGCCAATGTGCAGAGTTTTTAATGGTCTTCATTTTACCTTATTTATACATGTATTGTGCAATAATGAACATTTATGTAAAGTGCCAGCGAGTGACCTTGGGGAAAGTTAGTGGCATTACATAAATCAATACATTATTATTATTATTATTATTATTATTATTATTATTATTATTATTATTATTATTATTATTATTATTATTATTATTATTATTATTATTTTAAAATATTACTGCTGTTCTGCTGAAATTCTTGGAAATGTACAAAATGTGATGTTAAAAGAATCATCTGCAAATAACATAAAGAACACGTCTTGTGATATTTAACCTAAATTATTGATGTATCTTGACAATCATCGTGGCAAGAATAGACCCTTGAGGCACACCACATGTAACAGTTGAAACTTTGAAATTTATATTTAGATAATTGACATATTGTATTCTATCACTTAAGCAACGTCGACACAATGGCTGTGGAATTCCCCACATTCCACAGAAAGATAATTTTCACATAGAATACCGTAACTTGCCGTGCCGAAAACCTTGGAGAGATCCGGGAACATGCTGACTGAGAGTTTGTTCTTTTCTCACCAGAGGTGCGACACTTTATATGTTAAATAACTCCCCGCCTATTAGGTGCTATACTTTATTCGAAAAGTAAATTGACTCAAGAACATCTTATCTTAGACGTTAAAAGCTGTTTATAAACAATACGTTCATCAATGCTGACAGGGTGATGAGGACAGATAAACCTATGGCCAAAGAGGAGTTCTGCGTCTCCCTTCTCAGCTCTGCTGACCACAGATCACAGAGCTGATGCGATCATTCATGTCTGTCCGTCCGTCCTTCTGTGCGTCGTATAACTTTTTGCTTATGAGCACGATACAGTCCACGGTATTCTAGACAACTCCATATAACTTAAAGGACTCATCAAGTGTCTGAAAATGTAGGTCAGGTTCGATATTGGTGGCACCACCTACAGTAGTATATAATATAAAGGTCAAAATGTGAAAATCTTTGGATCGCTCTTGCACCCTTAATATTTAATAGATCACCATGAAATCTAGTGAGATTATGGAGGTCAAAATCTCAGTTGTTCATGATAATAGTCTATGACTTACTTTAGTTTGCTATTCGGTCTGCCGATTGCTGGGAAACGTTTGACGTAATTTTTTCCACGCATGTAAGAGCGTCACTCCCAGGCGATGTGTTGTTGATTTGGTAACCCAAAGATAGACACGCCTACTTGGCTCCTACCACAAGGAAACTAAACGGAGAGGTTTCATGTAAATAACGAGCCGAAAACTTCTGCGAATTAAACTATTATATCAATCCCAAGCTTAGAATGGTGATTGACCTTATAGAGAAATGAAACACCTGGTTTGGAATAGCTGCCATGTTGAAAATTATGTAAATTAAAGCCATTCGAAAATTCAGCCGTTGAATATCTTCTTAGCTATTTAAAGTGAAGGTACCATGGCAGTTTCAATTCATAGGTTTTTAGTACAGAGGTGCATCCAATGGACCACAAACAAAACTTATAATAAATTTTAGATTTTTGCGAATTAAGAGCATTTGAAAAGTTTAAAGGTTGAATATATTCAAAATTATCACAGGTAGAAGTGACATTCCAACTTCAATATATAGGGTTGTGCTATAGTGCTATATGCGCATTCAATGAACCACAAACAAAAGTTCAGGAATTATAACGTATGCTAATTAGGAGCACTTGAAACGTTTAAATGTTGAATATCTTCAAAACTATTACAGGTAAAAGCGCCATTCCAACTTTTAGAGGTAAGGCCTTACTTATATTTTCATGAATTTTTTTTGGTTAAAATATAAAAACTCTTTTTCTTCAAAAGCGCTTGACCAATTACTATGAAATTGCGTAGGCCACTTCTGGGTATGAGGGCGAGACTTGTATAGTACGAGGGCATTCTTGATTTTGTTACCCAAGTCACAGGGCCGCCGAATTAAGGAAAGATATTGTTCATGTGACGCCTGAGAATGTGTTAGGAATTTGATGTAGAGTCACTCTCGTGAATGTTACTCTTCACTGCATGGCATGGAAACTGTTTGACCTAAGACCTTGACTTTGCACCCGGGTTGGTCTTCTGCAAAGGGCAGAATCAGACATTCTAAAGCTGACTTTGACTTCGTTTTCAGGGTCACTGGATCACTTACGCGATTTTTCCTAGTACTAGGTGAATTTAAGTGCACATTCAGTCAATAACTTGAGAATAATTGGAGGATTCTGATGTTGCACATTGTGGTGGTCCTGCACGAGAGCCAGTCAACGGGTGACTTTGGTCTCGTCCCCGTAGGCCTGCGGCATTTGAGGCTAAAATATGAATTTGGTCTACCCGGCTGCCTTATAGCTACAACATAGCCTACCTGATGTAAAATTTTGTCTACTTTTAGAAAATGCCTGTTGTGGAGCTCTCAGGTGGTCCAGTTTTATGCTATGAGCAAAAATAGATACCTATGTCTGAAAAGCAAAACCATCACCTTGATGAAATAGAACAGATTTCTTCAATATGGGTTTATTATTTTAAATTACAGAACTGTATCTTTTAGGTTCCTTGAGGCACCAGAACTATCTTACAAATAAAGCTGTGTCTGTAGATTAATGTCATATGCATATATTTGCATTATACAAGTCTTTTTGGCACATGCAAAAAGACCAAAATCGCCATTTCCGATTTCAATATTGTTAAATGTTCAGTTGCTACAAATCACTTCGTTTTTCAAAATATTTTGTCTTTACTTACACAGAGTGGGAAACTGAATATATATATATATATATATATATATTAGTGTCATCCCAGACATACTGCTTTCTCAAAATTTCTTCTTTCTTTCTTTCATTCTTTCTTTCTTCTTATTTCCACCACAAAATTTGTCTGGAGCTTTTCTCAGACACTGTGCAGGCTACAATGTTTAAACTTGGCATGGTAACAGAGCCAGTGAGCAAGCTGACTTATATGACTTGGAATAATCGACTACAAAAATTAAAAAATTTAAAGTTTAAGATTATGCAAATTAGGGCCTTTCTAAAATTTTAAAGCTCCATATCTTTCAAACTTTTGCAGATAAACACAAAATTTAAATGGGCACATCGAGGTTTGTGACACCTGCCACTATGATGGACAATAAATGAAAGTTGTAGAATTTCAATTTATGCTAATAAGGGGCATTAAAAAAATTAAAAGTGGAATATTTCCAAAACTATTATAGATACAGATGAAATTCCAAAGTCAATATAATGGTTTGTGGCAAAGCCACATCCAATGAACCATGAACCAAAGTTATAGGATTTTTAATTGATGCAAATTAGGTGGATATGCCCAATTTTAAATGTTGAATAGCCTCAAATCGGTTATAGATAGAGGTGCTATTCCAACTTCAATTTTGGGATTTGAGAGATAGCTGCATACAATGACCCATCATCCAGAATTGTACAATTTTTATTAAAGCAAATAAGATGAAAACAAGAAATTTAAATCTTGAATAACTTCAAAACTATTATACATACAGGTGCCATTCCGACCTCAGTTTGTAGATATGTTGCAAAGCCGCACCCCATGAACGATAAACCAAAGTTGTAGGCTTTTAATGTATGCAAATTAGGCAAATCCACAAAATTAAAGTCTTTCAGCTATCAGAACTATTACAGATAGTAGTGTCATTCAAACTTAACTTGTAAGTTTGTGACATGGCCACATCCAATGAACCAAGAGCCAAAGAGTTATAGCATTCTAATGTTTGTAAATTTGCATAATACACAAAATTTAGACTATGCTGAACAATAGCAGAGTGTAGCATGTCAAACTGTTCTCATTTTGAAGGTACCCCGACAGATTTGCTGTGAAGCGAATTTTTTCTAGCCATTTTTTGTTTTCGACTTCTCAAAAATTACTGACTGAACTCTATTCAAATGTGGTGGGTATTACTTTGACTTGGTGTCCATCAAAGTCGCTAAGCGATGCTTCCTCCCGGCCCCGGATTTTTCACAAAAAAAATCAAGATTATGAATGAGAGTACACATTGCCATTGGTACAGTGATAGGCTGCTGTGAATACATGTATACGTAATGTTCCCAAACACAGTTTACTGGATCCACTTCAGACTTGGCTCTGCTGCAGATGTACCTTGGATGGATCTCTAGCAAGCTTTGTTCTATAGGACACGCGTCAGTGGCTTTTTATGTCTGGGTGCAAACCCAGACATTTTGTTTTTCAAAGATTTATTTTTTCTGTCCTTCCTTTCTTCCTTCTTTCCTCCCTCTTTTCTTTCTTTCTTTCTTCCTTTCTTTCCTGCTTTCTCCTTTACGACCAAATTTGTCTGGAGTTTTTTCGGACACTGTTATACCGACAATCACAAAACTTGCCATGGTGACTCACCTACCGGTGAAATTAAGCACCTGACTTGGAAGAGTCATGGTGCTTAAAATTAAGCAAATTAGGGACAATTAAAATTTTAAAAGCTCCATATCTTCCAAACTATTTTAGACAGACACAAAGTTCTACCTATCACATGTTGGTTTGAGACATCTGCCAGTGGGCAGCGAACAAAAGTTCTAGAAGTGCAACTAAATGTGGCAATTTTGAGGCTTTTTTGCCATGTTAATTGTCTGAATATTTTCTTGTGGAAGGGGGAAAAGGGGGGCACATTGTGTTGAATATAAAATGGTTGGTTACATTGACACAAAATAATTTAGACAAAATTACGCTGATTAGGTGCGCATGCGCCAACTGCGATAAGGACGTTCTTTGGGAGCTCTGACAATTTTACCATCTTTTTGCTGGATATGATCAGTAATATATATGCTTGATAAGTATGCGCTCAGTGTCATGAATACCTTAAATTAGAGGTCAATGAAAAATATATTTGAAAAAGGCACAAAATTTGCAACAAATTCTTGAATTTTATTGTAAAAAAGACATAATAATGTTGCTTTAGGACAGGAGTAACTACAGGGAAATATGGAAAGTTTATAAAAACATCTACTGGTAGTATTATCACATGTATCATCGCTCAGCAGTTTGCAACATTGTTGATAATACATGTCCAATATCTCCAAAAATCTGCTTTTAAATAATCTTGACATTTGGAGGAACTTTGCTGGGTGACCATAAAACACTCCTACTTGACTCAATTTACATCAAATTTAGTGGAGAAAGAGTCTCTTTACATTTAACAGCACATTTGATGCAAAGTATTCCTAAAATTTGAAGCTAGAAACAAGCTTCTGATGTTTGATTGCAAAATTATGTGATTTTAGTAACATTCCGTTGCCATGGCAACCAACTTTTGACACTTACAATCTCAAACTGGTTTCTTTGGAAATGGCTGTATAGTAGGTGTGCTGATGTAAAGTTGTGAAGTGGTACCTTGTATTTTCATTACATAATGCTTAAAACTGTGTTTTTCCCTGGATAAAAAAAAAATGTCGTTACCATGGCAACCAACAAAAACATATGTTGCCCATTAAATCGATGGTACATTCTACCTATCCTTCAATTACAAGTTCCTGTCTTTTAATTAATACCAAATTTAGCTAAGTATTTTTTTGTTTAAGGACAGATTTTCTGGCAATATTATCACATGTATGAATCATTTCTCAGCAATGCGCAGCACTGGCCATCGATGACCAATTGCAATATCCACAAAAATCTGTTGATTTTGAGTTATGTAAACATTTGCAAGAACGTTGCTAGGCGACCTAAAATAGTCTTCCTTCACTCAATTGACCTCATTGTCAGTGCAGAAAGAATCTCTTTACATTTTAACATTGAATGTTATGAAAATTATTGCCGATATTTAAAACTATAAATATGTTTCTAGTGTTTACATGGAAATTTAAGTGACTTTTACCAACATTCTGTTGCCATGGCAACCAACTGGTGACACTTACTATCTCAAAATGGTTTCTTATGAAACACCTGTATAGAAGGTATGTTGATGTAAAGTTGTGAGATGGTACCTTGTATGTGTATAAAGTTATAGTTAATAAGGTGATTCTCCCTTCATTTCATGAAAACTTAATTTCGTTGCCATGGTAACCAATATAAATACAAATTAACCATGAAATTGATAGTACACCTTACCTAACTTGAAACTTCAGGTACTTATCTTTTGATTGATACTAAATCCAGCCGGGTATTATTTCCGGTTGAACGAAAACTGAAAATAAGCCTTTGTTGAAAATTTCGCTGCTCGACTATATAGGTTTCTTAACTTGCATATATCGTAAAACTGGACCACATGGGAGCTCCACAACAGGCATATTTGAAATCTACAGAAGATATGCAAAAGAATGAGGTATGTTACAGCTATAAGGCAGACGGGTAGACCAAACTCCTTAAATAAGGCCCGTTTCTCAGATTTGCCGCAGGCCTACCGAGGTCAAACGGCTGCTGCCGTTACTCTACACGTAACATTCTGATACCCTATCTATTTGAGTTACGAACTTGATGTTGCAAATTGCGATGGTCGTATGTGAAGGATAGACTCAGACTGTAGGTGGTGACCTTGACCTCATTCCCAAATTGACAGGATCGCTTACGAAAAATTAACCGCTCACGTGATAACTTAAGAACTATTTGAGTTAGGGCTTTGACCATTAAGCCAGTATGCTAATATTTGTGCATGAAAGCATTCAAGACATGTGACCTTGACCTATTTCCAAAGGTCACAGGACCACTTTATTTTGTGCATGCAAGTTCCGCTGAGCACAGAACCGTCACTGTCCTCTTGTTACACACGACCATCACTGTCTTGCGTCTTAAAAGTACTTATGTATGCTATAAGACCTAGTGATGAAATGTACACCAAGGTAGTTTACCATGAAAGAATAAAGACATTCATCCTGCGTACGTTAAACTCTTCCTAGCAGTGATGGAGTCAACTATATGGGACACCCACGTGCAGCTTACTCGACAAGATATTAACCCTTTTCCGGCTCAAATCCCCCAAAAGCGCCCGGAAGTAAATTGTCGTCTGCTTCGACGTTTCTATTTAAATTTCTCGTTGTTAGAAAACATTTTGTTGAGATTTGTATGCGAAACCATTCATAACGGCACGCCCTAGGTCAATACTAGTAACTGTTCTTGGCGCAGGTTGGCCGCATGCGCCCTAACCGCGCCAAAACAGCTATTGAGTCAGTCGTACTCTACCCAGTAATGGGTTAAATTTGATAAAAGCATGTGGCAAGCCTGTGATTAAGGTTATCTTTTGCAAAACTGTCAATCAAGAATCGGGAATCACTGGGAATCAGGAATGATTTTTTTCAGTCCGCATTTAAGTGTACATTTTTTTCTTTCAACGTTAAATGATTGAAGGAAAAATTAATGTATATTATTTGTTCGCCTTTTATTAAGGTCAGATGTTACCTTCATTTTATAAGTTATATTACCTATGGTAAATAATTAAACAGGTAGGTGTAGAGCCGTTTTAAGTACAAAATTACGTTCACGATACAGCAATAGATTTGCACTTGCCACAGATCGGGGGGGGGGGGAGGAATAAATATTGTTAAAATCGGTAAAGGGGGGTACAGTTTCCTATTATGTCGGGCTGGGATATGGCATGTCAAAGATAAAATATCAAGTAGAAATAAAATGCATACGAATATTACACATCTTTAGGTCAGTACCAATTTGTCATATGAGTTAGGGGATGTTCATAATTGTCATCGCTTTCACTCATGAACGAAACATTTTGACCGTCTCTGCCCAAATTATGACCAAAATCACTATGTTCCAAATGGCAAGCACACCATGCAAGACTGGATTCTGAGCAATCCATACTTCATATGGAATACTACAATAGTACTATATATAGATATGACATAATGAAAACCTATACACGGATTCTGTCAAAGCGGTATTTTATTCAAGGAAAACAAAATGTTGACTGTTCTTAAGTAGGGAACCTTTGATGGGAAACGTCCCTGAACATTTTTGAAAATTTCAAAAGTACTCGTGCACCAAAACTCTGAGCTGTATGTATCCTGTCAATGTTATAAAATGGTTAAAACGTTTGACAGGCGCATTCCCTAAAAATTGTAAACACGGTGATCTTATGTAATCGAAGCATGGATCTGCCCACAATGTCTTCAATCCGAACTTCCGTTTAATCACATGCCTGGATAATGATGATGATTTTCTCAATACAATTTCTGAGGTGTGGTCTTCTACACCACCGAACATCGACTTGAACAGACTTTATAATGATACCTTTATTCCCTTCGAAACTGATGAGGGTCGGAATTCGATTCCGATATATGACACAGATCCCGACTTCCATTTCTTCGCTGATGCCTCTTTTTTTAATTGTCGATGTAATACCCAATATTTTACAGTAGCTTCTCATGTCTCCATTTGAATTTCAGAAGCCTATAGCTGCTCATATGACCCAACTCGGTATTTTTTCATACGTTAAACTTCAGATTTAGTATTATTGCACTGACTGAAACTTGGTTTAAGGACTCAAATGGGTATATTTGCAATCTTGAAAATTAAAATCATGAGAAAAGGTTCAGGTTAAATAGAGACCATGGCGGTGGAGTTCCGTTGCTTCTTAACGAAAATATTCAGCATAACAACCGTCGAGACTATCCTCTTTGGTCGAACGGACCAAACACAGTATGCTACATATAGACCACCAGGGCCAAATTTGGACTAATTTAACGACCAACTTGAATCAATCCTAGAAAAGATAAAGCATGAAAAGAAAATATGCCATCTACTTCGTGATTTTAGTATAAATCTTCTACATTGCGATGGGCACGCAGCGGATTTCATGAACCCATTGTATGGTTACTTGTTTCTACCTTATATTAATATACCTACCAGGATAACCGATAGGTCTGCAATTCTCATTGATAACATCTTTACCAACGACATTAATAAGGAAGAATTGGTAATTAATGGAATAATCTACAACGATATTTCGGACCATTGCCCCGTTTTGCATCCATGAGATAAACGCTAATATGCCCAGCGATTTAAACACCAAATTAACTCCAAAGTCTTAGAAAACTTAAAATGGGACATCAGCTCACTTAACCTCAATACAATGTATCAAACAAATGATGTTGATGCCGCTATGTCTGCCTTTGCGCATGATCTTCATAAGATATATAACGCTAATATCTCAATACGTACTGTTACATCTTCATACAAATCAAGTAAACCCTGGCTCTCACATGGAATCATCCATCAAGAAAAAAATAAACTATAATGGAAAAATGTCGCTCCCCCAAAGCGAAGCAGAAATGGCTTCAAAGTTATTTAACTGATAGAACACAATATGTCAACTATTTCAATACAAACTCTGAAAATTTAACGATTACATGTGCTATTCCACGAAAAAGACGCTCCGGCTATATGGACGTGTTATCAGTGTAGAACTGTACCCATAACAATCAAGCGTATTCAACTTGAGATACAGACAAATCACAAAAACTTTGTCCGTGACATCGAGAGCCTAAAGGAAGACTTGACAAATATCAACAAAACCAACAATGATCTGGTCAGCTGTGTTGCTAGAAAAACAGCTGAGTGCCAGGAGCTCTTTAAGGAGAACCAGGAGCTACGTTATAGACTAAAGCAAAACGCTGAGAAACTAGATAACTGTGGTAGCTGCGAACATGAACCGCCTAGCCCAGCGACTGGGGGGAAATCAGAGCCACAAGGGCGCACACGGGGTAAAGATCTTCTTGTAGGTAGCTCCTTGTTAGTCGTGTGGACCCCCAAGACTTGTAAATACTGTGGTTCGATCAAAACCGGGGGGCAAAGTAGTTTGAAAGCCTCAGAGCAGCACAAATTCGACAATGTTGCTATTGTTGTAGGAACCAATGATTGCTGTGATGGTTGGCGTAGTGCTCATGAACTACTAGAGGACTACAAACTTCTAGTGAGGGGAGCAAAAATATTAACTGGTGAAGGCAATGTAACCGTTTCCAGTGCCTTGCCAAGGGTTTTTGCCACACAGGAACCTCAGTAAACGCATAGATCAGTTCAATGAGGGTCTAGAGGCTCTGTGCAACGAAGAGTCATGCAATTTTGTAAATCAAGATTACTTCTTCGAACTTAAAAATGGAGAGGTAAACAGTGGCCTTTATGAAAAGGACGGGATACATGTAAATGAGCAAGGTCTTCTCATGCCGGTACAAAATGTGGGTATCAGTATAGAGACAGGCATTACTAACATTGCTGCCAGCTGGGCACAGGTAGCCGGCAGAAAAATGCGCCAAGGGGTTTCCTTCCCCCAACTGAAATCGTATATTCACTTTTCTCCCAGCTTATACTATGTAATGTTCATGTGCAAAGTGTCTTCAGTGGTAACTTATGTTGTGTGTATAATTATGTAAATTAATTTCAGCAAATAAAGCAATACCATACAATACAATTCTTTTAATGGACGTATATGTTATCCTTCTAATTTTTGTTGGACGGCCTATCTTTAATTGTGTATTTACCTTGAAGCCTGGATCACAAGGTACACATAGAAGGGCATATTCACGCCTATAGTATGGCTATAGGGTGCCTGTTTGTAGTAATAACTTTCTCTTTGTCTTCATTTCATTTACTTTTAATCTGAAGGCTGAAAACCTTGATTTTGTCAACCATTTTTTGAAAAAAAGGCCCCCAAAATGATTTAATTCTTACCCCTCTCTCCTAATGAATGTTTTATTCGTTAAAGAACATTTCCATAATTATGGACGCCGTTTACGTGATTTTAATTTAACTTTAGGCCGTGATACATTTCACAGCACTTTACACAGAAAATACGACCTGCTCCAACCGTGTCCGTATATATACAATAGACCTCTTATTTGAGATCATATTAATTATATATTTTTCTAAAAGTGCATATTTGAATTAAGCTACTTAAAACAATGAAATCTCTGTACGTGTTCAACAATTGAATTTTAATAGTTGAATTAAAAAAAACTTTAATTCTTGCCTGTTCTTTTTCTTTTTTTTTTCTTTTTTGCTTTTTTTTGGGGGGGGGGGGGTGAAAAAAAAAAACAGCACAAACACCAAGAAAGAACATTATTTTCTTACGGGAAATGAGACAGCACACTTCTGCAGTATAACCGTATTACAAATTTTGGATAAGGGTTTTAGTTCAAAATTTACGGGATGTTAATTTTTTTTTTTAATTCAAACAGCCATAAAATTAGAAATAAGCCCTTTCTCTTAAATTTGAAATACTTGTTTTGGAGAGCGGTATCTATTCTTTCACTTCACAATATAAATCTTTTCCCTATTTTTAAAAATGCTATCTTAAATTTTATGCAAATTTAAGAATTTTAAGTAAAATTTAATTGTATCTATATTGATATTAAAATTTTATATTCAGTGCCAGGGTCAAACTTGATATCATGTTTTCTTTCTGAATATATTACTTTTTAGGATATTAGATGTTAGCCATATACAGAAATCAAACATTTTTTCTTTCTTTCCTTCTTTCTTACTTTCTTTCTTTCTCTCTTTCTTTCTCTCTCTCTCTTTCTTTTTTTCTTTCTTTCTTTCTTTCTTTCCTTTTCCTCAATGTTTTGCTTGTCGGACGGGGCGGGGTCGGTGTGGACTCCTTTGATGTTTCCAGGGTACCCATCCTCCGCTTACATGAATGATTCCTCCAGACATGAAAAATCTATGTAAGGGTGTAAGAATCGTATTTAACGCCCAGTTCCAGGCCGCTGAACGTCAAAATAATTCTTTTTTTGAACGCCACATGTAGGTAGGCCAACTTAGAACGCAGAATATGACTTTTTGTATATTTACGAAATGGAGCTCACCTGCATATTAAGATAATGAATGTCGAAAATTGATTGAGAATGTATAGATGCGCAAAATAATCGACGATGAATGTGGATGGATGGATGAATGGAGGCTAATTTCACATCCAGCTCAACGTGCCACCATGCGGATAAAACATGTACTACTTCTGGTTTAAGCGCTGACAGTTTTATTGCCTAACTTTTTCTCCGTTTTTGAATCCTGCATTTATTGATGTGGATATGACTGAATGATATATGATCGCAAGATTTGACTCGTCTTTTTCAAAATGAAGATTGTATATTCTCGAAGTAACAAGTGGTTCATCGATACAAAACAGGGACATTTTGTATGGGATGATATATTTGATGCTGACACAATGATCCGATAACAAGCTCCAAAGCCAATGGCAATGCCCACTGGCAGAGGAACAGCAGACGAACCAATCACGTGATGTATTAAACTGTGCGTACAAATTAAGTAGGTGACCTTCATAAATATTCATGAAGTGCATGCTAATAACATGGCGGCTGCAAATTTTGTGCCGAGATGCAGCAAGCAAACCGGGTCGCGTGGTTTGGAGTTTAGACCAGAAGACTGACAAGAGGGGAAGTCGAGGGCATTGAATGCCATTGTAATCCCTTGCCAGTATCCGGAAGAATGGTGCTGCTGGTAAGTTATACCATGGTCATACTATGGTGGTAACATGGGCCATGGACCTATAGTATTATAGTAGTAGTACTAGTACTATCAAAGTATCAGATAGTGGTCCATGCATGTCTTCGAGAGGAGTAACTGAGTCTGGGGCAGCCAGTGGACTAACTCAAGACAAGTTGCTACAGACCGAATTGCTACAGTTTTACGCGTCTTTCAATAAAGTTTCACACTTTCAGATCATTGGTGTGGCGTATAAATGAAGTGTTTATGAGCTGGTCAGTTGTTAATGTCACTCCGTGCCCATCTTGAATCTTCCTTTCCGGGGGCGGGGGTATGATTAAAGATTATGGTGAATTTTGCAATATTATCAATAATCCTGAAAGCCCAACATGGCCATGCAACCTTATCAAAATGCAACTATAGGAGGCTACACGAACACAAACTTACCCACCCCCAGCCCGGGGATTTTAACAGAGACTGCCAGGGCCAGTTTCGAAAAACACCACTTACCAGTCGTTCTATAATTATGCATGTATAATATGAAATTATCTTCATTTTTTTTCATACTAGGTTTTGATGGAAATTGTCTGGAAATTCTGAAAGCGTTGTATGAGGAAAAAGACTGTACACTTTAATTTAATTAATAGGAAAGGTGAAGTGGCTCTAGAATGCACGTCTGGATATAGGCCTAGGCTAAAGCAGGGATGTAGGCTGTACCCAATTTTGCAGGAATATATCATGACAGATATAATTACAACAACGGAAAACAAATTTCACACTAAATCACAGTTTATGGAAAACGAGGTTGCAGAAAATGAGAAATTAGGTGTCCCAAGACTTTTGAATGAGGAATTTGGATTGAAGTAATAATGTTAAAAGTTTCATATGCATGCAAAAGAAAATTGACAAGACTTTGTATTCTGGCACACCAGTTATACTTATTGAGAGAGGACGATATAAAAAAAAATCAACAGAGATTAAAGGATCTGTAAATTATGCACGCATAAACAAATTGACACCGTGGTATGTTTCCTAATATATTGTATAGCCTATAAGGATATACATGAACAGCTCCTAGAATCCCATATTAATGAAGCCATGAAAATGATAAATGATGGTACATCAGAGGATATATTTGTAGATGTAATGAATATTGCTGATTGTAGGGAAATTGCAAAGTACTGTTTGAAGGCCAGACAGGCAAGAGATAAACTTGGCCCAACTTAGACTGAATACATTTTTGGTGCTAGCATGCTATCTAATCTGAGGTTTCAGTTTGACTTTTTTTTTCAAATTACTACACTTTTAGTACTGTATTATTTAATTTACATTAGACACTAGTCACTGAAAGGCATGAAACAATAACATTGCAAAATCTTGATGGAGCATGTGCTGCGCTTTTTCTTGCATTGTTTTTTATTTGTAAGGGCCCCAAGGGGTGCTATATACAATAAACTTATAGTATCATTAATGGAGTGTGATAAGGGAATAAAGGTATGCGATCTAAAAATCCCAAGTTTATATTTTGCAGATGACACTGTACTAAGTAAGTAAGTACTGCTGGCAGAGTCTCAGAGAGAACTCCAGTGGTTCCCCTCTTGTAAGGCTTATCTCACAGAGGCCACCCCTCTTGAAAGGCCAGCATTCTTGAGCAGAAAGCATGGTATTTCCATTATATTCACCCCCTCAAGAGAGGCCACCCCTCTATTAAGACCACTTTTTGGCTGCATTTGGGGTGGCCTTACAAGAGGGGGACCACTGTATGTACAAGATATGCTGAACATATGAGGGGAGTATGGGAATAAATAGAGGTGAGAATTCAGTAAGGACAAGAGTAAAGTCATGACTTAAGAAGAAACTGGATGGTAATAAGAAATGGAGAATTGGGCAGTTCCAAATTCCAGATGGTAGAGAACAGTTGATCAAAATTGGGGAGGTCAATGAATATAAATACATGGGTGTTAAGATAAAAGCAACAGGTGGGGGGGGTAAGGAGTTTTCCGTATTAGAGTACTGGGCATTTTTATTTACTTATGTACTGGAATCCCTTTAAACCCTAGTACTGCAGGGCCTGTGTTTATACAGTCCAAAACGCAGGTTAAAAAAACAATTCAGCAGTACTAGGGTTAATTTCCGTACTTCATACCAACAATTATTTGTACATTTTCTTAGTTTCTGTACCTTGACTAGGGCAAAATTATTTTCAGTACCAGTCTGCCAGGGACCCCCCTTACCCCCCCCCCCCCAGTATAGCAGGCCCCCCCCCCCCCCACACACACACAGGGTGACACAGGGAAGATTGTAATTGCAAGGGTTTACAAGAGGTTGGGTGTTAAGTGGATGAGGAATGTGTAGCATGGGTTTTAGGTTTGAAGGATGGCTTTCTGGGAAGCAGGAAAGATATAAAAAGTGCACAGGACTACTTGGTAGGATGCTGGGAGAAAAGAAATGAAAGGACAGACCTATACAGCAACAGGTAAATTCAAATTCCAGAGTACAGGGAGGAAAGGGAAAAGTGGTAGCCCTTATAAGGGCTCCCATGGGAAATGCCTGAGCTTTAGAGGCGGGGATAGGGTGTGCAAGGGAAAGGTGTGGCCTCCTTGGGTGGACCCAGGTATGCCTCGGCTCTGGTTCTAGAAAACATGGCTGCACAAACTGATGAGAGTTACCATGGCTACCTCAGCCATATCCCAATTTTCTATTCTTATTCTCCTAGGCCACCTGTCCACACAGGACCACAGAATTGTAGTAATACTTGTAAGTGACAATGGTCACAACAGCATATTCCTGCTTTGCTAACTGTCAAGCCAGTTGTGCATGTGGCTGGTGGCCCAGGGTCCCTGTCCTATTGTCAAGGTCCCTTAAGCTTGGCTGGTGGCCCAGGGTCCCTGTCCTATTGTCAAGGTCCCTTAAGCTTGGCTGGTGGCCCAGGGTCCCTGTCCTATTGTCAAGGTCCCTTAAGCTTGGCTGGTGGCCCAGGGTCCCTGTCCTGTTGTCAAGGTCCTTTAAGCTTGGCTGGTGGCCCAGGGTCCCTGTCCTATTGTCAAAGTCCCTTAAGCTTGGCTGGTGGCCCAGGGCCCCTGTCCTATTGTCAAGGTCCCTTAAGCTTGGCTGGTGGCCCAGGGTCCCTGTCCTGTTGTCAAGGTCCCTTAAGCTTGGCTGGTGGCCCAGGGCCCCTGTCCTAATGTCAAGGTCCCTTAAGCTTGGCTGGTGGCCCAGGGTCCTTGTCCTATTGTCAAGGTCCCTTAAGCTTGGCTGGTGGCCCAGGGCGCCTGTCCTAGTGTCAAGGTCCCTTAAGCTTGGTTCTGCTGACCTGGCAACAACAGCATCACCTTGAACAGGGACCTACATGTGATGAATTATAATTGTGCTGCAAACTCTGAAAGATGTGATGACTCGGCAATACTCTCTGTCTCTCTCTCTTTTACACACACACACACACACACGTTTATATGTACAAATTATGAAAATTGTGACGGTTTTAGCCTGGGGAACAATTTTTGAACATTTTTGGCACATGTCATTATTGTTTGTCCTTTAGATAAGATTCTAGCAAATATTGTACTGGTACATTTATCCTTGAACCTTGACCTTCATTACAACATTTGACATATTCTGTTAATTGACATTATTTCTCTGTAGTGCTACGTGATTTTTTGCATGTTTAGCTCATGACATAAATCCATAAAAAGAAAACCTCTGTGAGAAAAGAATTTAAACTTGAGTTTCAGGGATTTTTCTCTCCAAAATTGGGAATTTAAAACTTTAGTGAAATACTGCAAATAAAAAAAAAAACTGTGACAATTTATATCCATGAAAATAAGGCAATTTACAGTATAGGTGTGTAAAAAAAATGGCCAGCCTCTGGGGCCTTGCCCTTGTTTATTTTTCTTTCTGTTTTTTTTTTTTTTTTTTTTTTTTTTTTTAATGAAGTTTTGTATAGTATAGCTATTTTCAACTTCTTTAGCAGGGTGACTAAACAGAATTACATGAAATGTTATCATAGTATGATCTGCACAAAGCTGTTGGCAAAAATAATGGGGATACATGTATATGTTAACTATTGATGAAGCCATGAGATATCAAGCTTTGGGAACATGTGCCACTAAATGCTGTATATGTGTATATTTTAAACATGTGGCAATACAGTTCATATATTACAATATTTTTTTTTTTGGTCAAACATTTGTATGGAACATTTAGATTTTACACACAGATGTTCACCAGCTGGGTCTGAACTGTCAAATTTGTGAAGGAGATGATTATACATTTTTTTCCACTTTTTAAAAATAAACTTTAAGTTTATTATTGTTGATATTATTTTTGTTAAAAAAAAAGTCAAAATTTCATCTCAGGAGCCATTGCGCCAGTTGCTTTGATATTGCACAAAAGTTAACCAGGTGGGTGTGACCTGTCAACTTTGTGAAAGAGATGATGATACATTTTTTTCATTTTTTTTTTTCATTAACTTTTAGTTTATTATCGTAATTATTGCTTTTGTTGCAAAAAATAAAAATTTCATCTCAGGAACCACTGGGTTAGTTGCTTTGATATTGCACAAAAGGCCACTTGGGGTCACCTAGTTTTTATTTGACACCAGGTGGTGCTGCTTTTCTTCCATTTTTTTTTTTTTAATCTGCTGACCCAAGGTCGTAGAGCTTATCCACAATTTTAAAGTTGAGTTCAGTATAACTTTCAAGACTTCTAGGGTGTATGAAAATCTTTGCCAAGTTTGATATTGGTAGTGCCACCTACAGTACGTATTATACATGTATAATACATGTATAGATGGTTGAAATGTGAAAATCTTGTGAACGTTCTGGCACCATTAATTTTTGGTGGATCATCATGAAATGTGGTGGGGTTATGGGAGGTCAAAATCTCAATCAGTTTGATAGTGGTGGTGCCATCTATAGTTGTACAGAAATTATTAGTCAAAATGTGTTCAAACTTACATAAATAGTGTATTCATTATTTCAGCAAAGAATGCAGATAGTCTTACCAAATTTATAGGATATATGTGTCATGGCCTAAACAAGAATGTTACACATTATGGATGACCTTGACTTATTTGCTCAAGGTCACAGGGACTATAAAGTTGATAGAGGTGATTAGGGAGTGGTAGGCCTTGAACATTTAATTGCCGTTATGATGTTATTCACCCATTATTCTATTATTTATCCATGTCAGCAGAGCACCATGCCTATAGACCTATTGTTTTTGTTTGTTTTTCTTTTTGATTATGGCTATATTTGACTTTGTCTTCAGAACAACTGAAGAGAATTTCTTGAATTTTTTTAAGAATATAATGTGACCAAAGATAATGCAAGATTCAGTTGCAAAAGTGATGGCACTATGTTAAATTTTTGGTGAAGTTGTGGGGTATCTGGGGAGCTAGACTTCAAAAATCTGTAGCCAAAATTGGATATATAGGTATAAGTTATGAAAATTCACTATTGCACTTTTAATAATTCATTTTAAGTATTTTAGCCATTTTCACATTTCTAAAGCTAAATTCAGGAAACATTAGCATTTCACTAATTGGCTAATGGTCAGAGCAGTCCCTGGATATCACACTATGGAACCAACCGTCAGTTAGTGGATAAGTGCTCCATAATTATGTAAGTGGAAAGCAGCAGCACAATACATGTACATGTACTGCAATGTTGTGAACAACTGTTCTATCAGATGCTTGGCTTTTATATGTGGATGCTCCTCAAGCGTACTTTCTTCACAAGTTTAGCTATTAAAAGAAATGTGTAAATACTATATAATCGTAAATTTTCGCGATGGATAACTATTCCTGAATTTTCCTGAGTAGACCCCATTCGGGAATATTAAGTTCAGGAAATTTTTGGCAGGTTCAATCTAATGAATTCACAAGACAAAAACATCTTTTACATGGTCCTTTAATTAAAATAGGGGGAAAAAAACAACTATGGGTGGTCTCATGCGATTAGTGCTTTTTGTGGTGGCCAATGGGGAAAATATAACTCGCAAAAATCTCTTTTGAGGCTAATGCGGGAAGTTTTATGCTTGGGAATATGAATGATTATACAGTGGCCAAAACATTTTTAAATGATTTATTATTTAAGGGAACTAACAGTATGTTTGTTACTGGCCGTATTTCATTTCCACTTTGGCTACAGACTTTTGAAGTCTAGATCTGTCCCTGATATACTGTTGTGGGTAACTGCTTGTAAAAATCATAACATCAGGACAATGGTAATACAGAGACCATTCAGCAGGGGGAACGCAATGTGTTAAGTGAACATGGCAATCATAACAAGGGAGCATACTCTGTGCATGGCAAGTTTCAGCGGTTCCTAGCAATTCACGTGAAATTTTAATATATATGGTCTTGTGCATAATTTTTTATTATGGGTATGACAAGTGTGCTGCGTGCATAGAAGAAACTGATATTACAGAATTGCTAAGTGTTCAAAAAATCAGAATAACCGTAATTGTGTAATTTTTTGGGGGGAGGGGGGAGCATTTGGTTGCCATGACATACATGGTGGTATCCCGTCAGATGCCTTGTTTACTTGAGATTCTGGTCAGCAGACACACCTGCTTCAGTGAAATACAGACCCCTAAAGGGAATTGATTAGTGCATATGAAATACAGTAGTCTGTGTCACCAAAGACCCATCATGAGAGACCACCCATTCATGATGGACTTCTGTACAAATGCCAAGTCCAGTACCTCCTGTGCTAATCTACCTGATATGAGAGACCACCTGTCTCATAAGACCTCTTTTTTGTTGCAGTAGGTGTGGTTTCTGGTGACAGGTTTTATCATGCACAGTTCTTGCTCTGAGCTTCAAAGTGTTGTTACATGCATGTAAGAAATTACTGGAACAAATTTATGATAACTAAATCAGAAAATGGGAATTTACCACCTGTGCATGTGCATCTGTTCAGCATGCAGAGCATGCATCCTTTTAGCATATGAAAAGAATCGAGATTGGTACAGGGAATTTCATGGCTTTAGCCAATTTTGGTGAAGCAGGTGAAAGATCTTTA
The DNA here is from genome assembly GCA_964020975.1 of Hermodice carunculata. Lineage (NCBI taxonomy): Eukaryota > Metazoa > Annelida > Polychaeta > Eunicida > Amphinomidae > Hermodice > Hermodice carunculata. The sequence goes on from OZ026620.1 coordinate 8,347,994, forward strand.
GCTTAATACATTTTGTTGCAATTGAAACCACAAGAAAAAAATCTTTCTCCTATACTTAAGTTAATAACTCTAAATAACCTAAGTTATTGTATATAGTGTGTTTCAATTGCTGAATAAAATTAATAACTCTAAATAACCTTAGTTATTGTAAATAGTGTGTTTCAATTGCTTAATAAAATTTAAAACATTAGTAGTCAATTTGGCTAAAGATTACAACATGTTATGAGCCAAATGACACCTTTTGAGCCATTGACTATTTTGCACATGGGTAGTGCAAAACAACTGAGGATTTTAGGTTCATTTGCTGGATAAATAGGTGATTTTTTGTTTGTTTTTTATTGGTTCAAATTTAATTTTTCATCCTGATGTAAGTTGAATGTTGCACCTTTTTATGGAACAAACTGAATGTTACAAACACGAATGTGTCATTGCAAGGTGCTGTACGCTCTAAGTTTTAAGTCATTTGAAGAGCTACTTTTGCATTTTCATTTTGCATTGCCATGCTGGTGCCAAATTAAAATGTCTGAGAACTTTCAGATTTAAGAAAAGTTGTAATGGCAAAAATATCGAGATGTATTGCCTGCACGTGTTACAATATTCTTTTATGTTAAGGGAATTTTTAAAAAAGTACAACAGTAAAATAAAGGAAAATGTAAATGAAGTACCACAGTACTTTTTTCATGGTGAGAAATTTCTGGCCAGTGCTAAAATGAGAAATAGCTGTGAGAATGTGAGAACCATTCATTCAACTTTTATTTAAATTATATATAAGTGCATCTATGGGTTATGTGGTTGCTCATACTGAAGTTATAGGGTATTCAGGTCTTGGAAGTCAGTATGTTTAGTGCCCTAAAATTTTTGTCGCTCTCATTATGGTGGTCTCTGACTGGTATGTTTTTATGAGTATGTGCATGCCATGATGGTGATGTCCCTTGAAAATTCATAGCAGTGTACTCATAGACACAGTCTGATTCACTGTTCATAGCATTGTACTCACAGACACAGTCTGACTCACTGTTCATAGCAGTGTACTCATAGACACAGTCTGATTCACTGTTCATAGCAGTGTACTCATAGACACAGTCTGATTCACTGTGGGATCTGATTCACTGTGGGATGCTCATCTCAACAATCAGCTGTAAAATTATTGCATTTTGTGACCAGAGTTCAAGTGAACAATGCATTTTTAATGGTGTATCTAATGAGTCGTTGAAATTGAGAGGCCCCCAACTCACTGCCCAAGGTGGATTGGGGGCGGGGTATGGCCAGAAAAAGGGAATGTTTGTGTGGCAGTACATGTATTTTGTAAACAAGGCACATTTTTACCCCATGTTTCAAACAAAAAAGGGCAGATTACAATCAGAATATAATTGCAAATTGGGACTTTTGCATTCAGTTTTCTATTAACTTAAAATTACAGTGGTACCTCTTTTGAGAGACCCCTCCAATGAGAGACCACCCTCTCTTGATAGACCATTTTGTAAAACTCTCAAGTCCTGTTCTTTCAATGTTATTGTACGTCTAATAAGAGACCACCTGTCTTGAAAGATCACTTTTATGATGCCCCAAAGGATGGTCTCCCAAGAGAGGTACTACTGTATTTAAAAGTACCTCTGGTCTAAAGTTTGGACAAGAATTCAATTAAAATAGGAAATTGATATTGAAATAACAAGCAAATGATCTCAAAAGAGGCAGGGTGCTTGAACTTTTTTGGAAAGTGCCAATATTGCTGGTAAGGAGGGGCAGGGTGGAGCATGTGCCCCTTTTAATGTAACTAGGGGTCTGCCAACTGAGAAGATGACTCTCCTTTCCAGATTAATTAGTTTTTAACTCTTTCAGTGCCAATCATGTCTAAGGTCGATCCAATAAAGTGAAACTAGTCTGAATTATTAGGATCTCAGATTCTATTCCTCATAAAAAGACCTTTCATTCAAGTACCAGCATGCCTCTAGCAGTTCCACAGAAAATATCCCAGGTCAACAGCTTTTCTCAGTGTGCATTGTGCCCAATGCGCACTGAAAAAAAGCTGTTGATTCAGTCTAAAATTTGGCACTTAGAGAGTTAAATGTAAATACAAAGTAATATATATTAAAGATGTTATCTTTATCTAGGTTGGCCTTTGAAGTAATTGTAAGAATTGCACAATTTGTCAGCTTACTGAAACCACCATGGTGAGTCATAGTGACTGTCTCATTTTACGCATTAAAGATGGTAAAGACTGGTTTTCATGCAATAGGAGGCATGCATATCAATTTCCCAGGACAATTGTGCAACAGGCTGTCTTTAATAGTAACGATAATCTCGCCTGGCAAGATACGGGCTGCTGGCTGTGTGTGGAGGCCGGATATCACTAATATTTTGGAAATAAAGAATACTTAGTACAGACAGATGGAAATTTTGTATTGTAAACGGGTTTAGGAAGAACTGAATGAATATAACTTTGATATTTGTAAACTTACACTTGTCTAAAAGACCCTAATTTTGTCAGAAAGGGGTATCAAGCCCTGTTTGTGACCGTGATATGCCAGTGTGTCCGTCCTGTTTGATTAGGCATGAGTTTCGTGCTCAGTGGCAGGAAATTAATATGCATGTCTTGTATTGTTGGTACACTATATAGGGTAAAGACTGATTTCCATGCCACAACTGGGACAGGAGTCATTTGAAATGACTTTCTCATTTAATGCTTTATAGGATGATTATTGGCTGGTTTCCATGCAGCAGCTGTGACAAGAGTCATAATCATATAATGACTTGCTCATTTGATACTTTACCTAGGGTAAAGACTGATTTCCATGCCTCAGCTGGCATGCGAGTCATTGTGACTTTCTCCTTTAATGATTGACAAATGGTAAAGACTGGCTTCCATGCAGCAGCAAGGACACGAGTCATAGTGACTCTCTTATTTAACCCTTTCCCCTAAAACTGGGCAATAATGTCTGGCAGTCAAATGTCATCTGCATCAGTGTTGTCAACTACATGTAATTTCAACAGTAATGAAAAACAATTTGACTGAGTATTGTAGATGAGACCTATTAAGATCACATGCCCAGGTCACCAGGTTTCCTTGGCATGGGCTGTACACTAACCCATGCCAAGGAAACCTGTTGACTCAGTCTTAACCGTTAAAGTGCTAATGACGGCTATAGTCATTTTCTCATAACCATTAAACATAAAACGGTTAAACGATTCAAATTCTTCATGAAGAGACCTTTCATTCAAATACCAGCAAGCTTAGTGTAAAGCAAAAAGTAGTCTTAGTCAACAGCTTTCCTTGGGGCACTTTTTGCACAATGCGCGCAAGGAAAGCTGTTGACTCAATCTTAAATCAGCGCTTTACGGGTTAATTCAAGGGGGAAAGGGTTAATACTTAATGCAAGGTAAAGACTGATGTCCGTGCCTCAAATGGGACATGCATAATGACTTTCTCAGTTAATACTTTATATGGGCTCAAGATTAATTTCCATGCCTCAACTGGGACACGAGTCTTAGTGACTGTCTTGTTTAATACTTTTATCAGACACTAAAGATTGGTTGCTAAGTAGCAGGTGAGACTTGTGAGTCACAGTGACTTTCTCCTTTCAGTGTTTATATATGATGGTACAGACAGCAGCTTGGGCAGGACAGGACTCGTGGCAATGCAAAAGCCACTGACTTTGGACTGCAGTACTGACACTGCCTGCACATGCTGTACATACAAGCTGCTTCTTCAAGTTTAGGGCCAATGATTTTCCATTTAAATTCCAAAAACGGAATGAAATTGTGCATTTTTTTCATCTCTGTAACAGAATTTGATATTTTTTTCTTATATATGAATTATATACATATATAAATATACAGCAGTGAATGGAATTTGAAAAAATTGTGCTGATTAAGCGGAATTTCTCTTTTTTGAAACCGGAAATCATTGGCTCTACAAGTTAGATTAGTAAACTGAATATTGAGAATAAATTAATTCCAGATTATACATATACAGTGAAAACTTGATATAATGACGCCATCTGTTCCCTTTGAAATATGTCCGACAACTGAATATATCAGATAAGTGAATCAAACAACAAAGAAAATGAACTTTTGCCATTCAAAAATTGTGTCATTATAATGAATATGTCAGATATATAAGTGTTCCACAAGTTATAATGAGGTTTCACTGTATATATATATATATATATATATATACATGAATATATATAGTGGTACCTGCTGTATGTGGCCACCCCTTCAGCCAAGAAAAAGTGGCCATATACAGCAGGTGACCTGTCACCACAGGTAAATTTTACAAAGAAATTGACCCCTATGTCCCAGGCTAGTGACCACAAAAAGCAATGCGGCTGCTCACGGCAGTGGTTGCATACAGCAGGTACCACTGTATATATATAGTAAAAGCTGTTTAGAGAGCACTCCTAGGGATGGTCAAGTTATGATCTGTCAAGGCAGTTGTTCTCTTACAGGAAGTATAATTAAGGTGACAAAGTGATGTACTGAATGGTGGTCTTTCAAGGCAGGTGGTCTTCTTGGAGTGGCCTCTCAAGAAAGGATCTACTGTGGGTTGCCATGGATAAGAAAGGTTCTAATCTGGTGGCAGGGTAATAAGTTGGTTCCAGCATGTGGTAAAGAAAAAAAAATGAATATTGTCCAGTAAGAGTAAGTAGTACAAGAGCTGGCAGTCAGCAGGTGGTAAGAGTATGACAAATACAATGCAACAGTATGCTAATACAGGCACAGGAAAAACCCTTATTACACTCCTCCCATGCATAAATATGAAGTCCAGGTCCGATTCATCACAATTATGGAATAAATGGAGGAAAACTCTGTACATGTGTTGGGAGATCACTGTCCAGCCCATAGAATATGTAGACATTCACTGAGGACCCCAGCTCCTACATTATTGATGATCCAACCTGGCCTCCAGCATCTCTGCATGCATAACAATTGAGCCAGGCAAAGCACCAGTCTGCATGCATAAACAGAAAGGCTAGATGAGCTAATTAGCATGACCTGGCCTCATGCATGTAATGTATATCATCACAATAATTATGCATTTAAGTCCATAGGCACTGACACAAAAACAGTGTTATTGAAATTCAAAAGTGGTACTGATAGAATAGGCTTCTGCTGGGCCAGAGTAATCGATTCTGTGCATAATGTGCAATGGTCCTGTGTTGTGGTATATATAGATTTTGGCTGCAGGATGGTAAATGAGCCAGACAGCATAATGTATATGTGTAGCTGGCAGAGATAATGTGATGCAGGTCTTTACTGTATAGTTGCTTTGCCAAAAAGAGAGTGATGAATCATTATTGATTTGCAGCATTGCCGTGTTGTTGTCAATTTTCTTTTTTGACTGGCAACCTCCACATAAATATTCATGATCTTGTATCCAAATAAGGTAAATGAGATTGGTATACCTATTATGTATCCAGGTCATTAGGTTGTATGAATTATTCTGTCTGCACAAGTCTAGCTGGAGAACCAGCTCTCAAATGTGTCCAGTAACTGGCAGTTTGATTTGGACAACTGTTGGTAGGGTCATGGAGTCTGGCGGCTGTACCTGGAAGGTACGTAAAGTCTTTTTGACAGATATATGTATCTTACACTCTGCATCACACTGTGCCCTTGTTGCATGTTGATAGACCAGGAATATTATGATGAAGGCCATATAGCTCAGATTAACTGTATGTAGGGTGCCTGCCGTATATATATATATATATATATATATATACATATATATATACATGTATATGTATATATATATATATATATATATATATATACATGTATATGTGTATATATATATATATATATATATATATATATATATATATATATACCTGATCTACCTGATCTAAAGACCATCTCTCATGAAAGACCGCACCAGTTTTTAAGACTGCCCCTTTCAAATTACTGGCCTTTAATTTCTTTGCAAGCATACCTGCAGTGAAAGACCACCTGTCATATGTGACCACTTTAGTCTGGCATTAAGGGTGGTCTTAAATAGGAGAGACCACCTGCTTTATAGAAACACTTTTAGACCTGCCCTAGGGGTGGTTTCTCAAGAGGGACTCATCATATGTGGTAGTCCTTTTGAGAAACCACTGTAAGAGCAGGTCCAACGTGGCCATATAGAGCAGGTGGTCTCAATGGAGGTCAAATAACATGGCAAATATGTCTCTAGGGACATGATAAATATGGTCTTAATAGGCAGGTGGCCTGTGGTCTCTCAAAGAAGGGTCACTGTGTATGGGCTTCTGTTATTGGTCTGCCTCACAGCCCTTAGGGTCTGCAGAGGTCAGATAGAGGTCACATCTCTTGACAGGTTCAACACAATGGAGCTTGTGCTTCTTGAAAACCACATGGTTTGGAATCTGTTGTCTCCACCTTATTTCTATGCAAAAAGGTGGTCACATACAGGAGGTAACCTGTCACTACAGGTAACCTGTCACCACAGATAAACTGAGATGGTGACTTCTCACAGCAGTGGCTGCAGCCAGCTACTACATGTACCACTGTACTTTATTATATATGATACAAGTTAGAAACCTCCTGTGACACCTAAGGTACTTAAATAATTTGTGAACCAATATGTCCAGAGAGACCACACGCACAACTGCTTTTTAGAAATACTTAAATGTACAATGGAAATGCTAAAGGTTCTGCAAAAGGACATGTACTTATGTTCCTGCTGTAAAGATCACCTCTTGTGAGATGCACATTTTGAAGAGCTCCTTTTCAACTCTACTTTAATCTTGTGTTCTTAGATAAATATTTTTTAAAACCACTAGCTTTATGGAATCTCTTTTAGTAGGCGGAAGAGGTGTGGTCTCCGAGAGCAGGTACAAGGGCTGTAGTGTCCTTTTGCAGACACATGGCCTTGGGCTGTATTGAGCATGAATCATTTCCTACTTATATCTCAAGAAAGCTGCTGGATGCACACTTAGGTATGGAACAATGTGTTTCCGCTTTATTTTTTATTATTTAAAATCTTATGTACATGTATATATTCCATGAAAATTGTAACAAGTTCCATCCTGATAGGAGGCCCCAGGTCAGCTGAACTTGACGCTAACCTGTGTCACCAAAAGCTGTTGATTATATTAATAAGCCTCATTCTATTGAGGAAAAGGTTAGATAGAAGTGCCCTCTTTGCTCTTGTATATGTCATTGATTTTCACATTTGACATTTTACATGAAAAGATCAAATGTGAAAGCGCATGATGCATACATGTAGCCTTGCCTGAACTCATTCCATACTATGGTCACAGGCCTTGGTCAGTTGTTCTAGTACTGCCTGGCAAGTCATGCTGCAGCTGCCCTTGCAGCAGCTGCAGCATGACTTGCCAGGCAGTGCCAGAACCACTGACTTAAGACTACAGGCATGTTAGTACTTGAATGAAAGCTCTTGACACTAAGCATTTTGTTACCCAATGTATTTAGAGCCAATATATCGGCTTTTAGGATCAAGGGGGTTAAAACAGGTAAATATATGGAAAAATTGGGGACTGGTGTGGAATGAGTTAAACTTTTGCCTGTTGAGCAGACCAAGTTGCATGCCTGAACAAGGAGCTCAGTGTGCATGCTTAGGAGGTAACTGGTGCTTGGGCATTGATGGGTTTACCTTGGAAATTTACAGATTCAGGGTACTGTCCTGACTATGTCTTCAGGTGGGGTGTCTGACACCACTGTATGGTTTATATTTTTTTTATAAAGGGTTGTTCTTCATGGATAGAAAGAGATTGATTTGTGCAAATTAATTTCAAATGTACATCATCATCTGTATGCTGCAAGGATGAGAGTTTTCATCCCATGGGAGAAATTCCTCCATTTTGCCTAAAAAATAAAGTATAAAGTGTCATAGATTTTATATAAAAAGCTCAAATAGATGGAAATTTAGGATGGATGGGGGTGTATGGGAGATGACTTCCTTCTTATCTGCAGTTTGCAAAGAATTAGGTATTCTTGAACTTTCCCTTCCAGTTTGTTATGACTGAATCAACAGCTTTTCCCAGCACACTTGGGGCGCTGTGCTGAAAGCATGCTGAAGAAAGTTGTTGACTTGGACCATTCTTAACTCATTCCATACCAGTCCCTGATTTTTCCGTATATTTGCCTAGATTTAAGATGATGATAGCATATCTAAATTCTTCATTAAAAGAGCTTTCCTTCAAGTACTAACGTGCCTATAGTCTTAAGTCAGTGGTTCTGGCACTGCCTGGCAAGTCATGCTGCAGCTGCCACAAGGGCAGCTGCAGTATGACTTGCCAGGCAGTGCCAGAACCACTGACCAAGGCCTGTTACCATAGTATGGAATGAGTTAAGCTCTCTGCTTTCTCGTGATAATTGTAGGCATGGCAATTCATGCATGTACTTGAATGTAAGGCTGGTTTACAAAGAATATGAATCTACGATTGTTGTGTCAATTCAGAGCTCATTGACCCTCGTCAAAACTGACAGGGAAGGTGTGAAACAGTGAAAGCCACTATGCACCTGATGAGTATCAGACAAAAATAATATTAGCATATTAGTTGTTTTAATTAGGTGTCTTTCAAATGTTGAGTATCTTGAGAGAGGACTTTCTGATATACTCTCTGTGTTCTAGTTTCCAGTGTAGGCTGCACTGATGTGTATGTATGTATGTATGTATGTATGTATGTATGTATGTATGTGTGTATGTATGTATGCACTATGTATGTGTGTATAGCTGGCAGAAGGAGTTATCTTTATGATGCAGCAAGTGCTACTGTTTACCTTTATCTACTGTATTCATTCCAGTTGTAGCACGTGCCCTAATAGAAGCACACACCCTAGGACTTATACCCCGCCCAGGAAGTGTGCCTGTGTGGGGTAGATGGTAACGAGCACCATCCATCCAAAACAAAATTTGTTTGGGCCATATCTTCTAAATTATAATTGCTAGCCCTTTAAAATTTATAGAGTTGGTAGATCATAGGTAGTAGGTCTGCATATGAACTGTTATGTGTGCCTAACTGCTTACATTAATTAATTAACAAAAGTTCATTAAGCAACCTCCAGATCAGAAACGATTTTGTCTGGACCATATCTTGGGAACTATAAATGCTAGCTCTTTGAAATTTTCAGTTTTGGTAGATCCTATTCTTAGTTAGGAAGTATGGATAGTCTTATGATTAAACTTATTTGGCTGATTACTTTCTTATGCTAATTAATTAATTAACAAAGATCATTATGGACCTCAAAATCACCTTCATCTGAAACAAATTTTGTTGGCCATATCTTCTGAACTATAAATGCTAGCTCTTTGAAATTTTCAGTTTGGTAGATCCTAGCTAGGAAGTGTACATAGTCTTATGATTAAACTTATTTGGCTAATTACTTTCTTGTGCTAATTAATTAATTAATTAATTAACAAAGACCATTATGGACCTCAAACTCACCTGCATCTGAAACAAATTTTGTCGGCCATATCTTCTGAACTATAAATGCTAGCCCTAGAAATTTATAGAGTTGGTAGATTATAGATAGTAGGTGTGCAGAGGGATTGTTTTGTGTGACTAATTGCTTACATTAATTTATTAGCAAAATTTCATTAGGCAACCTTAAGTTCAGGCACAATTTTGTCTGGGCCGTATCTTTGGAACCATACATGCTAGCCTTTTCAAATTTCAGGGTTGGTACATCAAAGACAGGAGGTGTGCATAGGATTGAATTTATTGGGCTGATTACTTTCTCTTATTAATTAACAAAGATCATCAAACACCCCCAAATTATCTGCATAGTTTTGCCTGGGCAATATCTTTAAAACTATAAATGCTGACCCTTTGAGTCAACAAAGTTTGTTAAGCAGCCTCCAGACATGAGACGATGTTGTCCAGGCCATATCTTTTGAACTACAGTGGTACCTGCTCGAAAGACCACCTCTCGTAAAAGACCACACTAGATTTTAAGACCACTAATTCAAGACACCGGCCTTTAATTTCTTTGCTAGCTTACCTGCAGTGAAAGACCACCTGTTATATGTGAACACTTTTGTCTGGCATTATGGGTGCTCTTAAATAGCAGGTACCACTGTATAAATGCTAGCCCTTTAAAATTTACTTGGTTGGTAGATTGCAGGTAGGAGGTGTGCATAAGCATGAATTTTTTGGCTGATTACTTTCTTTTACTTATTAATTAATTAACACAGATCATTATGCTGCTCAAAATCAGCTGCATAGTTTGTCCATGCATTTTCTTGGAAAGTGTAATAAATGACCTTTAAAAAATTGCAATGGTGGTACTTCTTATATTGAAGAAATGCATAAGCATTGTCTTATATGGCTAATTATCTTCCATTATCAATTAAAGAGCAAAGACCAAGAGGCTTCGAGATCACAGGGCTTTCAAATAGAATTCTGTTCTATGCAATATCTACAAGCATTTTACAAAAATTCATTAAACATGGTCACAACTGTTACATGTTTAAAGGTAGAACATGTGTATTTACCATTATGATTATCGTGCGCGGGGTATATGGCTAGCATCAGCAGCTGCTTGTTAATCAGGGGGGTATTAAAAATTAACTACTTCTGATAAAAGAGGAGGGTTCATTGTTGTTACTTTATGCTGTGAGGATTCTACAATAAACTTGTGTAATTGCTTGTGGTATTGTAAATAAGACATATCATTATGACAAAACTCCATGAAAACCATGTCTGCTCCAGGAAATGTTTGCATTAGCACAGCATGCTACTATTGGAATTAATGCAGTATACTGCATACATTTTGTGAATACATGTACTCATTATTGTGAATACATGTACACTTTCTCAGCTAGGATCCCAGGTGCAGCGTGCACTTGCCCCCTGTTCTGACTTTTGGGACTTCCCATTCAAACACAAAAAAGCAAAATTGCTGGTTGCCCCTGGGGCAAGTCATTTGAAATAGTGGTATTTACTTGTGCTGATTGTGGTGTTTGTGTGTACTGGGCCAGTGAACACGCACAGTGCTGGGTCATACAGCTGCAGAGAACTATTTAAAGACATTGCATTCCTGGTGCTCAGCTTGCCACCACCCATTGCATATCTGATGAGTATTGAAATATGTCAAGTCACATCATTTGTAAATTCTGCTTGTCGGGACTATGTTAAATTTGAAATCTTAAAAATCTTCAAAAGTATGATAGACAGAGATGACAGTGTATATATATAGTGTGTATCCATATGTATTATTCACAAATGAATATTGAAATATAGTTGTAGCATTTTGATTTATGCTGATTCAAGGGACTTTTATATGTTCAAAGCTTTGCCATGCAGAGGTACTTTTCCAACATTCAGTAATAGGTTCTTGACTGTTGAATAATGTACAGAAAGCCAAAGCATCTTTAATAGAATAAATGCTAATTTGCAGCATTTGAAATTACAAATCTTGGATATGTTTGAAAGTATGCATAGATGTAAAAAGGCTATTCCAGCTTCCATGCATACGTTCACTGTTGTGATCTATTAAATAATGAACAAAAGTTGTAACCGTTTATATTATGGTAGGTGTAATGAAGTGCTTTTCAACTTTTAAGTCTTGAATATCATCAACTATAGTGGCTAAGAGGTACCATTCAAACTCTCACAGGCAAATACTGTTCAGGAACACAGATAGATTTGCTGCTAAGCAAATATTTCTTATTTAGTTTTATCTTTCTTATTTTTGTCTTTGTCTTTCTTTGTTTCTCGCTTTCTCTCTGTCTTGTACATGTACATTGGTCAGCATGCCTTTCTTTACATGTATATCAAACTTCCTTTATCTCTCTTTTGCTTGATTTTTCGCCCCTTTGTAACATGTTTAAGCTATCATGAGTGTCATGTGGGTACCTTTTTAATTAAAGAAACCATAATACTAATCATAGGCTTCTGGCTTAGATTGTAGCATTTGAGTGCACAGAGCATCTCATTCATACATGCATTCACTTCGATGAAAATATCTGCGTTCATCACTGAAAGTATATGATGCATGGATAACCTACTGGCATAATCAATAGTTGTCTGTCACTGATACCGTGCCATAATACTTGTAGTCATGCCAAGCGCCCCAGACCACAAGGATGCTGGGTAATGAGATCGACAGTCATTCTTATGCCATATGATTAAGATTCAGGGACATACATTTATGAGTTATCAATGTTCTGTTTCTTCAATTAGCCACCATTTTGTATATAGTATGCTGTAGTATATGCAAGGCCACTGCCATTAGAGACCACCTGACTTTGGTGACCACATTTCTAATGGCACACCATTTTAGATTCTTGGCAAATTAACTGCAGTTTAAGACCACCTGTCACATGGTCACTTTTGCCTGGCCGAAGGGGTGGTCTTAAATAGCAGGTAGCACTGTATCTCTCTGTGGTAGGCCCGGCCGTCTGTCACCAATTATAATGCAATGACCCTGCCCTCATCCCAGCTGTACAGGGAACTTGCTGCAAGGGAGCTGCATTGATTACCACTGTTTAATACATATACATGAACCTAATACATTTCACCTTTGTTTCGATATGCATGGTATGTGTGATGAGATTTTCTTGGATGTTGAGCTGACAGCGGTGGAGGAGTGTGTGGCTTATGCTATGCCACTGACTCACAGCCCATATCACACCATCAAAAATGTTAGCGCTATTACAGTTAATGTATATTGGTATGACTGCATATGGCCCCAGGACGAGAGTCAAATGAAAATCTTTTTTGAATGGACATATGACCTAGGCCTGACAATGTTATGAATACACAGGGCAGACACAGGACAGAACTTATATTACCAATTGTTACCTCAGCTGGCATGGCTGACTTGTTAGTCAGCTGATGTTGTAGGATGGTCTGTCATATTTTGTCCATCACCCTCCACAATTTGTGTGCTTCACTTCACCAAAATCATCTTCAGACTTGGTGGGGATCTACTTTGGGTGGATCTGTGCCAAGATTGTTCAAATGGCTATACTCTATTGAGTTTCAAATTTTTTGTTCATCTAATTTTTTCAAAATCTTAAGTGATCCTCTCCACAACCACTTGGCTAACAGCTTTGAGGTTGCAAAGTGCAAACGGACACCTCTGGGCACCCCTAGATCTTAATTTGTTCAACATGCAGTGTTGCACTTTTGTCAATTTTTACCTCAGCCGACTTTTCAGCTGGTGTTATATGATTGTATGGTCCATTGTTTGTCGTCCGTCTGTCTGTCCACAGTTCACACTTTAGACTTCTTCTCAGTAACTGTTACCCAGATTCACTTCAAACTTTATGGAAATGCAGCTTGGATGGGTCTTGACCAAATTTGTTCAAATGGTCACGCTTCAATTATTTTTAGATTTTTTATGAACGTTTTTGTTCATTTTTGGCAAAATCTTAAAAAAACCTTCTTCTCCAAAACCGCTTAGCCCATTGCTTTGAAATTGCACTTCCCTCTAGGGACCCATAGACCTTTATTTGTTCAAGATGTGGTTCTGTGATTTTTTTTTTACAAATTTCTGTGTGTTTTCATTATTTGGGATTTATTCTCCCAAACCATCACTGAAATTGCTCTGAAACTAAGTGCATATGTAACTTGTGAGAGGGGTAAACAAAGTTGTTCACTAAGTAGTGATACTGGCGATCCCTGATTTTTAATGAATTTTTTGATGTGGGTACTGGTTGGTTAATGCATTCATGCCTATTGATAAGTATGCAAGTCAGTGGGGATTGCAGTGGAAATTCACACTTCTAACATCTGCAAAACCATAAAACAGATTCACTTCAAACTTGGTGGGACTGTATCTTAGGTGAGTCTCTACAAAGTTTGTTCAGAAGGTCATGCTTCATTGATTTTCATAGTTTTTTAGGGTTTTTTTTTTTGTTTTGTTTTTTCATTCTTCTGGAAAAATCTTGAAAAATCAACTCCGAAACTGCTCAGTCAATTACTTTGAAATTGCATGAAATTGCATGGGGACACTTCTGGGGAACCTCCAACCTTAATATGTGCAGGTGGCACTGCACTTTTCAATTACTTTTATGGGGTTTTTCCTCATTTTTGACTTCTCGAAAGCTGGAACTGAGATTGTTCTGAAACTTGGAATTGTAGCTTGTGGGAGGATCTATCAAACTTGTTCACCAGGTGATAATACTCTGGATCCTTGATTTTTAATTTAGTCAAAATGTATCATTCAGGGATGAGACTTGGTTGCCATTTGGCAACTTTCAGCCAAAATTGCTTTCCTTCAAAATAAAATGTTCTTAGTTTGGTTTAACTGCTGCAAAACTGTCAAAAACTTTTGGGTAGGGCATATGAGGTTAGCAGAGTTTGCTCTTGGGGCAGCCAAAATGCACTCTAACCATTCTCATCCCTGAACATTGCAAATTACAAAGTATCTTTTCACTTTTAACCCCCTTTCAACCCATGTGAGCTTGGCAGCTCTCATCAAATTGGGCCTAAAAAAATCAAGTACAGTCTGCTTTCATGCACAGACACAATATGTCAGTCAGGTGGGCAGCTGAGTTATTCACCTTCTTCGAAAAGACAGGTAGGAAACTAGCAATTCCCAGTGTAATCTGTTCATGCTGAAAGGAACACCTGTATATTCAGACAGTTGCCAAAATGACTTCAGTAGGATCCACACATAGGCCTGTTGTTGTAGGCTTGCTGCCTAACCATTCAAAACTTGTCTTCTCAGATTAATTGTAATGTGCAGATATTTGATATTTATGTGTGTAGTGGTACCTGTTGTATGCGGCCACCCCTTCTACCAAGAAAAAGTGGCCACATGCGGCAGGTGACCTGTCACCACAGGTAAATTTTACAAAGAAGTTGACTCCTATGTCGGAGCCTAGTGACCACAAAAAGCAATGCAGCTGGTCATGGTTGTTTTTGCATACAGCAGGGACCATTCATTGTAGTTTTATTAATAAAACACAAAGCTTGTACTTTAAAATTATACAGCAATAAGTAGGAAAACAGCAACTAGATGAGTCCTTGAATTATGAAGATAAGGTTTTCAAAAGTCCTTGAATTTGATATTTTCCAACCTGTATAAACCCTGTAGCATCTTGTATCATATTGTAACCAGTATATTGAGATATGTGTACGGAATCATGAAATAAATTTGTATAGTTGCACCCCTATTTGTAACAAATTTTTCAATTCGTGTACTTGTCAGTTAATGCATGTATACCAATTGATTACAATGCTAATTAATGAGGATTGCAATGGGAATTCACATTTTCAACTTCTCCAAAATCATCCATCGTATTCCTGTCCAACATGGTGGGGCTGTACATGTACCTTAAGTGGGTCAATATCAATTTTGTTCAAATGGTAACGTTACAATGATTTGCTATGAATTTTAGGGTACATTTTTAGCTCAGCTGACTTGTCAGTCAGCTGAGCTTATCTTATGGTCCTCCGTCCGTCGTCCGTCAACAATTTACATTTTCGACTTCTTCTCCGAAACCGTCAGCCAGATCCACTTCAAACTTGGTGGGGATGTGCCTTGGGTGGGTCTCTACCAAGTTTGTTCAAATGGTCACGGTCCATTGATTTTTGGATTTTTAATGAATTTTTTTGTTCTTTTTTGGGCAAATCTTAAAAAATCTTCTTCTCTGAAACCGCTCACCCAATTACTTTGATATCACACAGAAACACTCCCTGGGACACCTAGTTCTTAATTTGTTCACCAGGTGGCGCTGAAATTTTTTTCTATTTTTTTATGAATTTTTGTGTGTTATAGCTATTTTCGACTTCTTCTCCAGAACCGTCTCTCAGATTAAGCTGAAACATGGTGGATATGTTTCTTGTAGAAGGGTCAAACAAAGTTGTTCACTATGTGAGAATGCTGCAGATTCCTGATTTTTAACGATTTTTTCCATTCGGGTACTTATCGGTCAATGCAGCTTTCCTATTGATTACTATGGAAGTCAGTGAGCATTCTAATGCTAATTCACATTTCCAACTTCTTCTCCAAAACCGTCATCCAGATTAACTTCAAACTTGGTGGGGATGTACCTTGGGTGGGTGTCTACCAGGTTTGTTCAAATGGTCATGCTCCAGTGATTTTTGGATTTTTAATGAATTTTTTTGTTCTTTTTTTGGACAAATCTTAAAAAATCTTTTTCTCCAAAACCGCTTACTCAATCACTCTGATATCACACGAGAAGACACCTAGGGACTCTGTGTTCTTAATTTGTTTACCAGGTGGCGCTGAAATTTTTAACTAATTTTTTATGAATTTTTGTGTGTTCTAGCTATTTTCGACTTCTTCTCCAGAACCGTTACTTAGATTAAGCTGAAACGTGGTGGATATGTTCCTCGTAGAAGGGTCAAACAAAGTTGTTCACTATGTGGGAATGCTACAGATTCCTGATTTTTAACGATTTTTTCCATTCGGGTACTTATCGGTTAATGCAGCTTTCCTATTGATTACTATGGAAGTCAATGAGTATTCTAATGCTAATTCACATTTGCGACTTCTTCTCCAAAACCGTCATGCAGATGAACTTCAAACTTGGTGGGGATGTACCTTGGGTGGGTATCTACCAAGTTTGTTCCAATGGTCATGTTCCAATGAATTTTGGTTTTTTTATGATTTTTTTTTCAAAAATCTTTACAAAAGTTTTAACATAGGAATTTCTTGTAATGGTTATAACTTAAATAATTTTGGCCAGATTTACTTCAAACTAGGTGGGGATGTGCCTTGGGTGGATCTCTACCAAGTTTGTTCAAATGGTCACGCTCTATTGATTTTTGGAATTTTTATGATTTTTTTTTTCATTTTTTGGGGGCAAACCTTAAAAACTCTTCACGTGTGAAACTGCTCACCCAGTTGTTTTGATATCATTCATAGACACTCCCAGGGACACATAGTTCCCAATTTGTTCACCAGGTGGCACTGCAATTTTTTCTAATTTTTTTTTATGAATTTTTTATATGGTTTTGTTATTTTTCACTTGTTCTCAGAACTGTCACTCAGATTAAAGTGAAATGTGATGGATATGTTCTTGTGGAAGGGTCAAACAAAGTTGTTTACTAGGTGGCACTGCTTTAGATTCCTGATTTTTAAGTATTTTCAACTCGGGTACTTATTGATCAATGCAGCTTTCCTATTGATTACTATGTAAGTCAATGGGTATTCTAGTGCCAATTCACAGGACAACTGACACAAAATTTACTGTTTACTTGATAACTTGAGATCTGTTTTGAGTTAGTACTGTGATGTTGCACATGTTAATGTTTTTGTATGAAGGTCATGCTCAGACAGTACATGAATGACTTTGACCTCATTTCTGGGGTCACAGTGCAACATACATGAATTTTACTCTTCTTTATAACTTGAGAACTACTTGAACCTTGATGTTGCACATGTTAGTGTTCTTTTATAATGGTCAGACTTACTCAGAACATGGGTGACCTTGATCCTTTCCCAAGTTCATAGATCTGCAAGTGTGATGAATGTCAAGATCAGCTGAGCATGGGCTGTTCACACAGCCCTCTTGTTTCAGTAAAATCTTAAATATCTTCTTCACCAAAATTGCTGGGCCAGTTGCTTGAGGATTGTATGGGGACACTTCTGGGGACCTTCAGACCTTAATTTATTAGGGGACCGCCAAAGGTGAGTCCCCTATAGGGATCGCAGGTTCCTTGCGTCCGTCAATTTGGATCATTTCTGCATGATAACTTGACAAGTTTCTGAGCTAGGGCTTTCATATTGCACAGGATCTTAGTCCTCTATAAGGACTAAGATAAGTTTAAAGATGGGTGATCTTGACCCAATTACTAGGGTCATAGAGCCACATTAGTGAATTTGGTGCCCACATAATAACACATAAAAAACTTGAGCTAAGGCTTTCGTATTGCACTGGATTATTGTTCTATCTAAGGGCTAGGTCAAGTTCAAAGTTGGGTGACCTCGACCCAATTTCCAAGGTCACAGGGCCACATTAGTGAATATGATGTCCGCATGATAACCTGAGAAGCTTCTGAGGTAGGACTTGTTATTGCACAAGCTAATAGCCCCCTGTACTGGCTAAGTCACTTTTGAAGATGGGTGATCTTGACCTAATTCTGAAGGGCACAGAGTCTACGTGATTTCCGTATAACTTCAGAGGTTTTGGAGCTAGGGCTTTCATATTGCACGTCATTATAGTTTTCTCCTACCAAGGTGAATTTCAAACATGAGTGACCTAGACCCAATTCCCAATGTCACACAACCACTTTTGAGAAATTAAGTGTCTGCACAGTAATTTATAATCTTGTTCATTCATGGGTTTTATATTCTACATGATTATAGTCCTCTATAGGGCCAATGTTAAGTTTGAAAATGAGTGACCTTGACCCATATCTCAAGGTGAAACAGCCACTTGTGTAAAATTCAGTGTCTTGACAATCACTGAATTTTTTAAGCTTATTTGCTTCCAGATGTTGGATTTTAAGTGATTCTCCGTCTACTGAGGTCACCCCAAGTGCACTGGAAATGTGACCTTATTAGAGGGGTAAACTTCTAGCATTCAGCAATAGTTGCTGCCCTAAACTGTACCATGTTTGTATATGGTGGTCCCTCCAGTGGTGCAAGCACCACTATTACATCTAGTTCACTTGAGTGTCATTGCCATTATTTTTCACTTGAAAAAAAAAATTGTGCATTTTACTTTTCTTGACTTTTTCTCTCAAACCATAAGTTGGATTCTCTTCAAACTTATTGGAAATGTACATAGATTTGATCTCCACCAAATATTTTCACTAAATGGTGGTTCTGTCATTTTCTGGTTCTTAAGGAATTATCAAAATTCAGACAATTTGGTAAAGGTGATATGTACATGCTAGCAACTATGGTGATGATCTTGAACAAAGGCAACCTTGATATTATTCTGAACTTCACAGGATCATTTCAGTCTTCACATGTCAGCTGAGCACATGGATGTCACAATCCTCTTGGTTTACATTTTTTTTGTTCAGTTTGGGTATATGTCGGTTGATGCATACAATTCTATTACTTGCTATGCTAGTCAAAGCGGCTTGCAGTGATAATTCACATTTTTACTTCTTCTCCAAAGCCATCATTCAGATTCATTTCAAATGTTGTGGGGATTTACAATTATGTAGATCTGTGTTTAGTATTCGCAAATGGTTGTGCTCCCGTGATTTTGAGATCTTTGATTTTTTTTTTATCTTATGGTCCTCCTTCCAGCCAGCGTCAACAGTTCACATTTTGGACTTCTCCAAAATCTTTGGCCAGATTCACTTCAAACCAGATGGGAATGTACCTTGGCTGCATCTCTAATAAATTAGTTCAAGTGATATTTCGATTTTTTGTGAATTTTTTAACTCTTTTTTGGGGGGGCAAATCTTAAAACATCTTCTTGGAAGAAACTGCTCACCCATTTGCTTTGATATCACCCAGGAACACTCATGGGAACTCCTAGTTCTTAATGTGTGGACCAGGTGGTGCTGTTATTTTTTCTATTTTAGAAAAAAAATGTGTTTTTCCTACTTTTTGACTTCTTCGGAACCATCTCTTAGATTAAGCTGAAACTTTGTGGATATGTTCCTTGTGGAGGGGTCAAACAAAGTTGTTCACCAGGTGGCACTGCTATGGGGTACTGATTTTAACAATTTTTTCAATTTGGGTACTTAATGGCAAATGCACCTTTCCTGTTGATAACTGTGTAAGTCAATGGGCATTCCAATGCTAATTCATGTTTTTGACTTCACTGTCAGCCAGATTGACTTCAAACTTGGTGGCAATGTACCTTAGGTGGGTTTCTACTAAGTTTGTTCAAGTGGTCATGCTCCAGTGATTTTTTGGATTTTTCCCTGATTTTTTTTTGGGGGGGGGGGATAATCTGTAAAAAGGTTTAATAGGAAAGTTAAACATGGGAATTTCTTTTAATGTGTCAAACTTGGTAGGGATGTACTTCAGATAAGTGTGAACCTATTTTGTGCAAGTGGTCATGTTCCAGTGATGTTTGGAACTTGACCTCATTCCAAAGGTCACAAGACAACTGACATGAAATTAACTGTTCACTTGATAACTTGAGATCTATTTGGAGTTGGGACCTTGATGTTGCACAGGCTAGTGTTTCTCTATGAAGGTCATGCTTAGAAAGTACATGAGTGATCGTGACTTAATTTCTGTGGTCACAGTGCAACATGCATGGATTTTACTTTTCACTACAACTGAAGAACTTCTTGAACTTAGATCTTGATGTTGCATATGTTAGTGTTCTTCCATAAAGGTCTGATTTACTCAGTACATGGGTGACCTTGATCCTTTCCCAAGTTCATAGAGCCACAATTGTGATGATCTCTAGGTCAGCTGAGCATGGGCTGTTCATACAGCCCTTTTGCTCATGTTTTGGTATAATCTTGAAAATACCCCCCCGCCCGCAGCACTTGGCCAATTGCTGTGAAATTTCACAGGCACACATATTAAGGGAGTCCCTTAGACCTTAATGCATTTGACAGGTGGTGCTTGTCACTTTTTTCAAGTACCAGTATTTCAGGTATATAAAATGAATTTTTGTGGATTTTAGTCAGTTTTCCTGGTTTTCCCCAAATGGATATTGGATTCTCTTTAAACTTGGTGGAAGTGTACCCAGACTCAACCAGCACTTTGTTTGTTCACTATGTGGTGCTGCTGGCATTTTGTGATTCTTCATGAATTGTTGAAATTAGGAATTTTTTGTAAAGTGTACATTATAATTACATTGTAGCATTATTACAAAGGGAATAGCAGCAACTGTGGCTTTGTTCCTAATGATAGTGGACCCAGTCCCATTTCATTAAAACAATTTATGACTCCAGAACTGTGTGAGTGAAAAGTGTGATATAACAAATAGTGATGATATTGCTAGTGAGTTGACTTTGTTATTATTATGCAATTATTATGCATCCCCCATTGGACGGGATGCATATAGTGTTTGGTCTCGTCGTCCGCAGTCTATGCCACATATCTTATTTTCCTTATGTTTCTGTTCCCTCTTGACCTATTTACCCATAACTTGGCATAGAATTTCCCATATAATGATATATAACCTTAAGTCAAAGGTCAAGGTCAAATCCTTGTTGCATTTTTCTGCTGACTCAGCAAGTTTTACACATTGGCTTATATATCTTAATGGTGCATGGTAGGCCCAAGATTACTATTAAATGTAAATGGGAGAGTATCTATGGGCTTTCGGTTTCTATGGTTTATTTTAAACATGCGTAACCTTGAAAGGTTAAACTGCATGCATTCCTGTTGATTACTGTATGCAGGTCAATGGGGGTTGCAATGCTAATTCACATTTTCCACTTCTTCTCCAAAACAATTGGCCAGATTCACTTCAAACTTGGTTGGGATGTACGTCGGGTAGATATCCACCACCAACTATGTTCAAATGGTCAAGCTCCAATGATTTTTGGATTTTCATTTTTGGGGGGGGGGGGGGGGGGGGAGAGGAGGATTTTTGGATTCCTATTGATTACCATATAAGTCAATGGGGTCTTCAATGCTATTTTACATTCTGATTTCTTCAAAGCCGTAAGCCAGATTCACTTGAAACTTTTGGTACAGATGCTCCATTGATTTTGGTAATTTTTTGTATGATTGTGATGACCTTCATGTCATTGGTCAAGGTCTCAATGCTTTGCAAAATGAAATCATGGTTTTTGCTAGATCTTCAAATGGGTATAATTGAAGTCGATCAAACTTGCCATCATTTACCCAGGTGAGACTTCCCTTAAATTTGGTAAGAGGTGACCTTAAGGTCAAAGGTCAAAGTCAAACTTTCTGCATAAGAAGGGTGGCCCTCTTAGAGGGGTGGCTTCTGGTCAGAGGTGCATGATCAGGGGATGCATAATGTTTTTCACACAAAAAAACTTGCATCTAGTTTCCAAGGTCATGGGACCATTTCAGTCTGTGAATGTAAGGTCAGCTGAACATAAGACTGTCACGGTGCTGTATTTTTCCATTTTCTTGCAATTTTGTGTCTCTCTTTTCAAGTTCTTCAAAAAGCGTCAGACAGACTCTGCTGAAACTTGGTGGAAATGTACTTTGTAGAAGGGTCAAATAAAATTGTTCAGCAGGGGCTGTTGGAGTGGATCCCTGATTTTTAACAAATTTTCTTTTTGGGTACTGGTACATGTCCAATACACGTAAATATATTCCTATTGAGGAAGTGAGTGGGAATAACATTATGGTTAATTACATTTTAGGCTTCTCCAAAACTGTCATTCACTTCAAAGTTGGGCAGGGTGTAGCTTGAGTTAGTCCTGAAAGACTGTCTTCAAATGATCATGTTCCAGTGTTTTTTTTTTGTTTTGTTTTTTTCCTTTTTTGAATATTTCTTTTCTTGGCAAAATCTTAGGAAAAAACAAACAAAAAAACCAAAAAAAAAAAACAAAAAAAAAAAAAAAACAGTGAGCCAATTGCATCAAAATTGCATGGGGATACATCTGGGTACCCTTAGACTAAAGTGGGACTTACTGTGGGTTCAATGTCAGTGAGCCAGGGATAAGCTGTTCACACAGCCCTCTTGTTACCCCCCCCCCCCACACACACACCCATGATGTGTGTGTGGGGGGGAGGGGGGCAAGGAGGATATGGTAGCAGGTTCCATCTGTGTGTCCATCTGAGACTATTAACGATATCTAAGTAACTGTAGCAGCTACTTCTCTCAGATTTTCCGGGTTGATAGATCTTACATACTACATGTAAGTGTGCATGGGCATAGTTTTTGTGGCCCTTTTACATAGCCTTTGTTACTTAATGAACAAAGTTCTTTAAGTGCACAACAATTTTGTTTGGGCCTTTCTTGGGAACCATAAGAGTTGGCCCTTTGAAATTTTCAGGGTTGGTAGATCTTACATTTATGTTGTACATGTAAGTGTGCATAGGCAACCTTGTATGTGAGTAATAACCTTGAAGTTCCTTTAAAACTTGTGCTTAAACAACGTGTATATTGTTGTGTGTATATTGTGATGGAGTACAGCAGACAACCCTTGGACCTACCACTCTCAGAACAGTACCAAAAATGGCCACAGTAAGCAGGTGGTCCCTCAGTTAAAGTCCAATCACATGGTCTTTTCCACATTACTTGACCACTGCCTTACATGATCATTTTCAGGCTCACATATATGCAGACCATGGCCAATCCAGCATTTTATCGTGGCAGGTCCCTAGTGCTGTCTTCCCTATGTTATTACTTCTCCTGTCATTTGCCAGGTGCTTAATGTGATAGCTTTTGTGCCTACCCTGGGGTTTTTCTCCCAAAGGAGGGACTACTTTATGTGGTGAACAGCTGTAAACTAATTAAGTCTCAGGTTCAAAGAACTTAAATAGTCAGGAGATGAACTAAAGCAAATTTTTCCATATGCTCTGGAATTTATTAGATTAACTCTTTCAGTGCCAATCACGCTATGGTTGATCTGCTTAAGTCAGGCTAGTCCGAGTTATCATTAGGATCCCAGATTTGTATTCCTCGTAAAAAGGCTTTTCATTCAAGTATCAGTATGCTTATAGTTCCAGAGAGAATATCCCAGGCCATCAGCTTTGGTGTACAGAGAAAAGCTGTTGACTCAGTCCAAAATTTGGCACTGAAAGAGTTAAGACAAGATTCAAATTGTAAAATTATCGTGAAGCTTTGGCTCATGTAGTCTCTTATCCCTTATATCTTACAGATGCTGAATCAGAAGACTGGTGCAACTTGTGAGGCTTTTGAGGCTCTCTGTGGTACACCAGGGACAAAATGACATCAAAAGACAAACAAGAGCTCCAAGATTCAGGCCACGAGTGCATTGTCATCAAAGAGGAAGCAGCAGAGCATTTTTACTACACTTCAAGGGACCCGAAGCATACCAGGCATAGAAATACACAGCCACAATACCATCAATCTGATGTGAAAGGTGTCCTGTCTACATCAAAATTTACTGCCTCAAAAGCTAGTGCCATTGCTTCATTAACCGGGGAGGTAGTGCCAGCTACTGGTGATGTTACCAAATACACACAGCAACAGTCAGTACACCCAAGTGCTGCAATATTGTCAGCACAAGTAGTGCCACCTGGTGGTGGTGTCATTAGTGTGCCAATTCAGCAGATGCTACAACCTAGTGCTGATATCAAGATACCAATTCAGCAGATGGCGCCACCTGGTGTCCCTGGTGCTAGTGTAGGTGGGTCAGTTCAGACAGTAATGCAAAGTGGAGAGACCCACATGACACAAAAACTTTCGTGTGGGCATTGTGAGTACAGCACATGGGTATATATGGAGATGGTACAGCATATCATGCAGCACAATGTGGGACAAGTGAGTCAGACTGCCGCAGTCTCCAGTCCTAACAGCAGAAGTACAACACATTGTGGTCCAGGATCAGGTGTTAGTCAGAAAAGTTCAGTGCCAAAAGTGGACACAGCACAGGCTCGGCAGATGGTACAACTGTCAGGACAAATGACTCCAAATGTACAAACTGTAAGTCAGCTGCCAGCAGTAAGTGGCCAGTCATTTTCAGCTCAGACACCAACCTCTGCAGCTTCCCAAGGTCCAGCTGTGCCCACACCAGCATTGTTGAGCCTGCCCTTGGCACTTCGCACTGCCCCCCAAGCAGGCTCTCTGGGATCAGTTACTGCAACACCACCAACAACCTCAGTAGGTGTAAGCAGTGAAGCAGTTTCCCAAACTACTCAAGCCCAACCACTTGGAACTATGCAGCAACCACCAATTGCAGCCACATTTAACTTATCTCATCCAGCATTTCTTGGTCAGCTTTTAAAAGAACCTCTAGCAGCATTATTTCAGAATGGTCAATTACAAAACATGGCGTTGGGACAGCAAGGAGTAGTCGCCAGTGTCCCTGTCACATCTGCTCATGCTACAACTCTACAGAATGTTGGCTTGCCGCAGAATGGTGGGCTGACCCTGATCCCTGTGATGTCACAGATAGCAACCGGCACTTCAGCAGGGCAGCAAGTATTGGGCTCATTGGGACAGCATTTAAACCTAATGACTATGTCTAATGCAATCACTGCCCAGAGTTCACCGACATCAACAAAACCTTTGGATACCGTGCAGCAACAAGAGTGTGTAGCTGTGTCCATGAGTGCCCCCATTAATGCAGGCAACCAACAAATACATTCACCAGCACAGAATAGTCACACAGCCCCAGCTAAGGGGGCCACCTTGGAGAAGTGTGCAAAATCTAATCTTATAAATGTACCACTGTCAATGCAAAAGGGAGGTACAAATCAAGTAACAATGTTAAATATACCACTAGATTTACTGGGAGAGAAAAAAATACCATTACAACATCCCCTGGGACTGGCTGCAAATTCAGTGCCTGTGAGTGGTAATGGGGCTGGAGTTGGTGTAAATTCAGTACCTCTGAGCAGTAATAGCACTCAAGTGGCTGTTAATTCAACACCTGCTGATAGCACTGGTGTTTTGCAGCAAAGTAGGACTGATGACCCAATGGCTA
Source organism: Hermodice carunculata (assembly GCA_964020975.1). Taxonomy (NCBI): domain Eukaryota; kingdom Metazoa; phylum Annelida; class Polychaeta; order Eunicida; family Amphinomidae; genus Hermodice; species Hermodice carunculata. The sequence goes on from OZ026620.1 coordinate 8,373,403, forward strand.
CCATGGTTGCAGGTGTTGCAGAAAAGAGTGTCAATCTACCTGCAGGGGTGCATGTTCAAATACCATCAGCACATCTAAATGGCCAGCAGATGATGACTGTTCCATTGTTGTCTCTTATTTCTGGTATTCTCCAGTCAGGAGCTCAACCTGCCAATATGTTGCCAGTAGTGGGCAATGTGCAAGGTACTCCCCCTGTAATGACAGTGCCAGTAGGGGAACAAGCAAACAAAGGTGGTTCTCCACAGGTCACAGCAACACAGCAGCATGGAAGTCAACAGGGCTCAGTGCTGTTAAACACCATGACATCAGCTGGTAACACTTTGCTGGATGGTTTGGCTGCAAACACAATCCCTTTTGGTAGCACTCTGCAGGGTATAATGACAACAAACGTGCCACCGGCTGGCAGCACTGTGCAGGGTATATCTACAGCAGCAAACATGCCACCAGCTGGCAGCACTGTGCAGGGTGCATCTACAGCAGCAAATATGCCACCAGTGGGCAGCACTCTACAGGGTACATCTACAGCATCAAACATGGCACCAGTCGGCAGCACTCTGCATGGTACATCTACAGTGTCAAACATGCTACCAGTGGGCAGCATTTCCCAGGGTATATTAACAGCAGCAAACATGCCATCAGTGGCCAGTGTGGGGGAAAGTACATTGTCGGCAGAACACTTTATGCCAATAGGGGGCATCACTGTACCATGTACCCAGAAAACAATAGGCACAACAAATTCAGGGGAAAGAGTCACACAGAGTGAAGCTATGACAAAGAATGCCAGCAAATTGCCTGCGGCAGTAGCTGATATAACTGTCACAGACAAGAACTTAGAGACACTCTCCAGTAGACCAGGTGTTAAGATTGCAACACTGACTGCCTCACAGGCCATTACCACTGGGACCAGATTTAACACAGTAAATAGTGGTGTGTTAGCAATAGCTGAACAACTGCAGCCAGAGGCACTGAGTGCCTCCTGGGACATTGTGACATGTTTCATGTGTGCCAAATGTGGATACTGTGGGCGGCAAAGAGACCTGATACTGCAGCATGTAAGAGATACTCATCTGTCCCTGCATGCCTTCCAGTGTGCACTGTGTACCCAGTCATTTCAAAACAAAGAAGACTGTGTCAATCATGCAAAAACTGTACACGCAGGCCATGTGACTGACAGTAACAGTTCGGGGCTCTTCACTATCGATAATACTCAACAGAACTCTCTTCATGACGATCCAAATTCAATGTGTGAAGTTATCAAAATTGAGCCCCTATCAATTGTAGATGGAAACACTCAGCTATGCATAGATGGGGGCAACTCCAGAGTGAAGTATCAAATGTTTAATTGTGACCTGTGTAATTTTAAACATGTGAATGTTATTTATACGAAAAGGCACTGCCTGGGTCGGCATTTTAGTTCGTGCAACATCTTTTCATGTGTGTACTGCTCATATGGCACTGCAGACCGGCTATCATTAACAGCTCATGTTAAGTCTGATCACAAGGATAAACCATTTGATATGAAGTTCAACTCTGCTTTGCTGGCTAAAATGACCGAGATTGTTTCTCATTGTGTAACTGAAAGCGTGGTTGATCGAAATGAATTGGTAAATATTCTTGATGATTTTGACAAGATCATGCCACGAAGTGATGTTAAAGACTGTTCTTGTGATCCATCCATATTTTATGAGAAAGAGTCCCTTCAAGCTGAACCCACTGTAGTTCACAAAGACTTTTCAACTGCTGTTACCCCTGTGACTGAAAAAGCTTCCATGTTAAGCTCACAAGAGGCTGCAAATAATCAGCAGACGTTAGGGGTCCTGTTTTATGAAAATGCAAGTGTTAGCCCTTCAGGCCAAAGAGTGGTATCAGCCTCGCGGCCAGTAGCACAAGCTGCAAGTAATAGCAGTGCATCACAAAGTCCAGGTAACACAGAACTAGGCACAGGACAAGGGCCAAGCATACAAACTCCAAGCAATGTTGGTGTATTACATAATCAAGGGAAGGTGGAAGCTGGGAGCATATCATCGCCATCCAAACAAACATCAAGCCATCTATGCACTATTCAGAATCCAGAAACCATAAGAACTGTGGCAACACGTGCATCAGTTGTACAGGTGCCAAGCAAGGTATGTGCTTTACAAAATCCAAGAGACATGGAACCAGTATTAACGCCTTCGCTGGTTGCAGAGACCCCAAGCATTGTTAGTGCAGTGCAGAATCTAGAAAGCAAGGATTTAACTTCAATGCAGCCAATCCATGTTTCACCAACTCTCCAAAATTACAATATAAAATCTCAGAACCAAAATGATGGACAAGCAATCATCAGTACAGTGCATAGTAGTCCAGGTGTTACACCTATGTGTCCAAGGGCAGCTGCAAATGTGAGGCCAAACAAAAGGAAAGTCAGAGAAATCAGTGTTAACGACAAAAAAGGCACAGACAGTGATGAGGACTTCAGGCCTGATGATGTTGATTTGCCCAAGCGTGGGTCTCAGGATGCTGAGTCAAGAGGTCAGCTACGTCCAGTGACTCGTGCTCTTGCTCGAGCAGCAAGAGGAGAGGAGCCAGCCAAGCGTCCATGTCTGTGTCTGTCAGAAAGCTCGGAGGACAGCGAGACTGTTGAAGATTGTACAGATGACCCTGACCCTGGCACTGTTGTAGTTATGCCAACAACCACTCAGATAATAGGCACAGTGGCACCAATTGACGAGGAACCACAGGGTGATTTAGAAGAGAGACGTGCCATCCAGGAAATGTATATTAAACAGGAATCAGACACCCTGCCAAGTCAGGAGTCAATAGTCTATCATCAGATCCCAGTGAAAGAGGAACAAGTCAATTGTGTATCCAATATGGTAAAGACCATAGTTATCTCTGTAAGAGATATGAAAGACAATGACATTACACCATCAGATAAAAGTACTACAGTTTTCTTTTGTGCTATATGTGGAGTTTCTGCACCATCAACAGAACAGCTTCGATGGCATATCAGTTCCCGACACTCCACTCTCAGACCTTACAGGTGTAGTCTGTGTCAGCTGTGTCTTGCAGATGAGCAATGTGCTCGACAGCATTTAATCCAGCAACACCCTGGAGTTGAGGAGGTTTTTATGAAAGTGAATATTTGGAAGGCCAAAAATCAGGAAATTACTGTACAACAGCAAATCAAAATGATGGATGTAAGTAAGCTGGTCACTGGCTTTTGGAGAGAACTCAGGGTTCCAGCATTTCAATGTGGCTTCTGTATTTTCACTCATGTAGCAGAAGAGTTTGTGAGAAAGCACTTAGAAATGAGTCACTGTAATGAGATCAAACCGGTCTTCAGTTGTGTTCATTGTTCCTTTGGTAGTTTCAAATTGGGCATTTTTAAGCTCCACATGGAAAAATCACATTCTGGGACACGGTATAATATGAATTATGATCGGGATGCACTTCTCAATCTTGGTAACTTCATAAGAAAAAATATCCACAGAGTTAATATTTCCAGCCTACGTGCATTACACTCCTGTCTTGCGGTATCTTCAGAAATGATAGAAGGGACAGACCCAGAGGCTACAGCTACCAAATGGAAGCTGAAAGCAGCTGCGACTGAACCAAACATGATAATGCCCATGCAATCTGTACATCCCTCAGATAAATGTGTGTCGAAAACTGTTAAGAAGAATACTGTTGGTGCAATTATATCCGCAAAAATCCTCGATAGTAAGGCTCAAGATGCTGCATGCAGTGGTGGAGCATTGCAGCTCAATGCAACAAACAGTCACGATGTGGTCCATATTCGTGACTACTGTAGTGCTGGGGTTAACCGGCACGGTGTAGCCACTAATGAAGAGACAAGTATATGTGGCAACAGGAGTCATAGTGGCAACCTTAATAGTGTTCCCAGTGACCAGCAGATGGCATACAGTTGCATCAACAGTGGTTCTAGTGGAAACATTCAAGGTGCTTTGGCTGACCAGCATATGGTAGACATCAGTGGGAACAAGGATCATAGTGGCACACCTCCACTTCCCATTATGCTTATAAAGAATGTGGCGACGGGTCAACAGAACCAGCATGAAAACATTAACAATCACCCAGAACACAATAACATTGTAGAAACCTGTGATATTCATGATAGCTCACTGCTTCATGATAACAGTGATTGGGAAATAGAAACTGAAGCAAATGCTTTAGAGGAGCCTAGCATGTCTGATTCTGGCATATCCCCAGTGGAAGAGAGCCATGACCACATAAATAAAGAAGACTGTAGATTTGAATGCACTGTTTGTGGTTTCAGGTGTTGGTATGAATCAGAAATGAAGACACATGTAGGGCATTTACACACGACCATTGCGCCATACTCCTGTCGACATTGTTCCTTCACAGGCTACTCTAAGGAAGTTGTCCGTAGACATATTGTCAATGAACACAAAAATGCAGTTCTGAGAGTTAACTGTGATGAATACTTGTGTATGAAACTTAGAGAGCAAATGAAATCTATTTACAGAGAAGTAAAAAGATTGACATGCCCCCTTGACACAGATTCTGATGATATACTTCACATGTTTGGACTGAAGAATTGTCCTAAGTGTGGCCAAGCTGTCCGTAATTACCACGATTTTGTAAAACATGTGAAAAGCGCTCATGAATCTGGTCATCTTGAGGAACCTTATATGTGTCAACATTGTCCATATCGTAGCCAATCTCCATATAATTTGAGAAGCCACATTGCGGAACTACATCCTGGTAAGCCATTGCTCAGGCCTCAGCTTGTGCGTCATCTTATGAAGATGCAAGAATCCAATCTGAATATGTTGATTGATAAATATATCTCGGTGCATATTAGAAAGGTGTGCCAAGGATCTGAATATCCAGATGCTGAGAGAAACATGTTGGATCATTTGGCCAAGTTCAGAGCATCATCGCATGCTCCGTCTCGAGCTAGAAGAAAAGCTAGAAAACCTTGCAGAAAGGTTGCAAATGAGAGCACAATTGACAGTTCAGAAGAGTCAGACACGTGGGAGACCTATAACAATGGGGAGGTACCAGTCAATTGGGAAACGAGTGATAGTATTCAAGATAAGAGTGAAAAATATGCGTCGGTTCATGAGAATAAACCTGTTGACGGGAATGTTTCCATTAAACAAGAACCACCAGATCAGTATGAGTAAACATGCTCAGTCATGTACATAATACATGATGTCAAATGTGTCGGGCCATTCACAAGTTTTCTTTCGTATTTTGGATGTTTTTTAAGGACAAAATGACATCCAGGTTCAGTCAAATTTATAAGTAGGTATTGCGTTGGTATGTATGTCAACTGATTCTTAATTTGCTTGATTTTGTATTTTTAAAAAATGTCTTCAACAATGCCTGAATTCTGAATTAGGTGACTGACACTTTGAAAGCATGTGATTCATTATGGCATTTGATCAAAAAGAACGATTGTGTGGGCGTGTGAGTGTTTACATTCTTTATTATTGATTAAAAAGAGTGGTTTTGTGCTGATCTTGAATTTTTTGTTGTTTCTTATTGTGGTGCGTTGAGAAAGGGGACAGCAAAAGCACATAGCGATCCCAAGCCCCGCACTCGGGAATAAACGGCCTGACAACTGTGTCGAGGTATCCCTGAACATTAAACAGGAACAGGAATAAGGCTGAATGTGTTCATAAAACGGGTATAAAAGATTATGTTTATATTTTACTCTTTCTATAATAACACCCGTGCTTATCTGAAAATTAAAGTATAAAGGGACTAATCTGTATTTGTAATATACAGCTTTTGGTAAATTACATATGAAAATAAATTTCAACTCAGTGGAATTAATCTCATGTCTTGCAGTTAAATGTTAACTTGGTGACCTTTCAGTACTTTTCAAGTTCATATTAAAGTTTTACAGACATTTCTCAGTTTTCTGTGACATAAATTATATATGTAACTTTGAATGCAGTGAAAGCATTAACCTGAAAAATCGATTATTTAGTAAATCTACCTATTTATGTTTAATATTTCGCTATGGAGACACAAACTGGAAACTTTGAAGTATAATGGAGACAGGCTTAATTAAGCTTGTTGGATTGGCAGAAAGTTGACATGAGTATAGGGACTAACTCACCCCATACCAGTCCCAATTTTTTTCCGTATGTTTACCTAGATTTAAGACGACAATTGTATATTTAAATTCTTCATGAAAAGAGTTTTCATTCAAGAACCAGCATGCGTATAGTCAGTGCCAGAACCACTGACCAAGGCCTGTCACTATAGTATGGAATGAGTAAAGGTACTCAATTTGTATGGTTTCCACCCAATACTTTTAGGTTCCATGTTACAGGCACCCGCACATGCTTTTGGTTTCAGCTTATGCCCAGTGCGTCCATCTTGAAAACGAATGGAAAGCAGGCCTTAACACTTCGGGGAAACGTCCAGGGAGTGAGTAACGCCAAGGGCTTGGCGCAACCCTCAGAGCCCTGTCTCAATGCTTTTTCTATCACAAGAATATAAAAACAGTTTGAAAAATATATGAAAGAATTAACCAGAAAAATCCAATCTTTGTTAGTCCAATCGGAGATGTCACACGTAGTAGTTGTATTGCGGTGTAATTTTCGTTTTAGTTTCCTGGTGGGGCAGGGTGATTTCGTATTTTCTGCCGTTTCATGAAAATCTGAATCCCCTTTATCCATGTTTTTTTTTTTTTTTTTTTTTTTTTTTTTGTAGTTGTGATAAAGGCAGTGCGATCATATTGCCAGAGACTGTATTATGAAAAAAAAAGTGGCAAGTGACACGAGATGACCAAATACCGTTTAGCGGGTGGCTTCTCTCGCTTGTCTTGGATGACTCAACAGAACGTAAAGTAGTTTTATATTTTGTGCTTGATTACTTTTGCGCTCGCACTTTCTCACGCACTATTGAGCCACAGCAGTTTAAGTGGAGGAATCATTTATGAATAAGTTTCTTTAAAATATAAACAAAATTGGAATCCGCTAATGACAGGTGACACTATATATTGTTCGCCCGAGCTCCCTATGGGCGGTTCCATTGAAAAGAAAACATTTACAATACATGTATGTAATTGTAAAGCTCAAGACTGATTTTAGTGCTGACTTTATTAAAGTTTCGAGAAGAAGCGTTTACATTCTTTTAGTTGTAAATTTTGAAGTTCATAGGAAAATATTATTAAAGACCGGGGATACACCAAAAGCACGTTTATATAAGTTCCGCCCTTTGAAGCCCGTAAATCAAAAATACATGTATTGTTGCAGACCTGTTAATAAGTATATTTGGAAAAGGGGAAACCACAATTTTACATGCTTTTAACCGGTTAAAAAGAAAATTGGTGTGATCCAACTTTCAGTAAGGGCGAAATGAAATTCGATTACATGTTCTGGTATTCCTTGCGCTAAAGTAAAGTCGTTAAGTTCATTTTGCCTGAAAAGAGGACAGATGTCACATACTAAGTTTGTATCTGTCCCATGAGATAAAATTGTAAGGTGGAAGGATATTGACTATATAGCAACAAAACGTTTTGAGTTTTGTAAACATGAGGTTGTACTTACCAAAACGGAGGTTGTCGACCTTAAGCTATACATTTCCATACACATATTGTGAGCATTCACGTACTCAATAAACTGTCATAAAAAGATCAGGCCGTGTACAGAGAAAGTAATACCTCGTACAAGATTATCGGGTCGATATACTGTCAATCTTCCCGTTTTGATCGTATGACCAAGTAAGTAAAATCTAGTGTTCTAGATATTCATCTAACAAGACATTTTAAGTCCGAATATATCCCTTGTACCTGATTTAAGACAAAAACAAAAAACAAAAACAACAGCGATCTCGTCTGTACATGGCTTTGTCACTGAACCAGCCTACCAAGTTTGTACCCAAAACAGTCGACTTTACGTAAATTTTGTCAGAGACTTTAGTGAACTAGAATATCGAATTCGTGTACAGAAATTCGGTTCAAGCATAATTTTGTCTAAAATTTGAAAGTGCTTTCGTGGGTTTTTATTTGAAAGAAATACTTAAGCGATATATTCTTGCGATGTTCAAGTATAATTGAGGTACACGCTGGGCCCAAATGGCCAAACGTGCAACGTCCTGCATGTTCAACTGCATGGTTCCACATGGTCTCGTTCAATGATACTTTGCATCATTACGATATGTTGGGATACATGAAAATTACACATATTTATTGCCCATAAGGTGACCTATATATGACCTTCACTGACGAAGGGTAAGTAAGAAAAGCGACTTTTGAGCTATTTTTCGCCTTTTTGGTGACTGTTGATCGAAAAAATCGAATTTGGACCAAAAATGATTTTTTAAAAAGTACAGGGATAAGCTGTGATATTAATTCCAATATTACTGCCAGGCAACGCTGTGAAGAACAATAAGAATACAACTAGCAGGTCGGGCTTAAACAGAAGATACGTTTAAAAAAAAATCACGATATCTCAAATATAAGGGCAGTCACGCTTATTTATATCAACTTTCGGTTCGGCCAAGGAGGCGGCCTTCTGGGAGTTTGAAAATCCAAAATGCGGCTCTGTTTTTTAAACCGACCTAAATTCATTGAAATTTAATTACTTTTGACAAACTTTATTTTTCAGAATCATCTACTCTTTAAGCTGCATCTCTGATCACTTTTTTTTTCGAAACTTATCATGACATTTTTAAAATGACCATTTTTTTGGTAGAATTTATAAAAAAAAAGCTTGATTTTGAGTTCTAGAGCCACATGTTTTTCAGAAATAACCTGAGATTCCGAACTTATGAATTACTGTCATCATTCGGCAGTAGATGTACACATATGGCAGAAAATTTGGCCAGATATAAGAATATAGATGCGTTTTATACTTCAAGGTCAAATTTTAATTCCCAGTGCATATCCTACCCACATGACTATTTTCATGCATATATTTCATCAGGCCAAAGAGCTATCTTAAGAGTGTCGATGGGCCTGGAGGTCCCACAGTTGGGCCCAGTGTGGTATGACGATGTCAATGTACATTTACAACCTTGTCAGCATGGATAATATTAGTGTTATAATGATTAACACTTTGCCGCTCAAATCGCCAAAAAGCACCCGGATGTAAATTGTCGTCTGCTCTATAGTTGTGCCTAGATTCAATACAAGAGCATTTTTTGATGAGAATTGTACATAAGAGCTGTCATGATGGCACGTCCCAAGTGCAGTAGCTTCCTTGGTGCGGGTTTGGGGACATTGCACCTAAGCAGCACCGAGGAAACCTACTGACTCATTCTCGTTCCCCTTTTTTCATTTGCACTTTCACTCCATACGTACATGCCTTGCCCTAAAACTTTGAAACGGACACGGGCGTATCAGACGAAGCGTAGATGTTGCTCATATGTGTTGGTGGAAACACTGACACATGAAGACTCCCAGGTGACATGCCCTGGTGACCACAATGTTGGGCTTTTTGTCCCCCTTCTCCTACCTGCCCCCCCCCCCCCCCCACCGCGCCGTTCAATTTACTACAAGGAGCATGACTCGGTACAACAAGCCAATGAATTACCAATCGTCATCTTCAATAGCTTGACCTTTACCTTTACAGGCTTGAACCTGTATGAAACATTGTCACTTGAATCAAATGTCGTACTTCTAGATCTGTTCACTTCTAAAGTTAAGAATGGACAACTTTAGAAAATATAATTGAAGGAAATTATGTTACTTTTTTCCTGAAAACTCGGGATGTGTTTATTCAACCAAACAAATGCACAATATTTCACAATTATTCAATAATGTATATAAAGGTGATCGGGGGGACTCTCATTAAGACAATTATTTTGTCGCTATCATGAAAGCCACCCCAGATGACTTGCATTAATAGTCCTTGACAGATGACAGGGGTAGTTTATATGGAGAAGTATTATGGCGTTATAAATCTTAGTATTAGCACTTACAGGTAGAATATAATTTAATTTATTCAATATGCCATAGACCTCAGGCATGTCATTCATTCACTTATCTGCAATAATTCCCTTTTTTTTTCTGAAAATGTATGAAAACAAAGAGTTGTGATCTCAGTCCAAGAATTCAGAATTTGCTATTGCCTTGACAAATTCTAGTTGTTGGGGTCAGCTCTTGTGCAAATTCACTAATTTTGTAATTTCTGAGTGACATGCCTGAGACCTTGATATCTTATTTGATATTTTGTCAATATGAATAACTTTTGCAATTTTTAATCTTTCCGGAATTATTCCAGTTTGAGGCTTTGGTTAATCATTACGACAAAAGCATTTGTTATGGTAGTTTTGACAAATTCTAATATTTTTTGTAGAGATACCATTGAAACCACAACTAGTTTTGCCCTTCAGATCCTCTATCGCTCTGAGTATTGTAACCTCATCTATGTCATTAAATTGGAAAACGTTATTATTATTATTTTATTTTATTTTATTTTTTTGGGGGGGGGGGTATTGTTTATATTCGTTCGGTGACCAGTTTATTTGACTAGATAATTCCGGATCAATATTGGTAAGAGACGTGTTGAATCTATTCGCGACAGTAATTTTGTCTTCATCAGATTGCCATTATTCGCAAAACATTTCGGAAATTTGTGCTTCTTTTTAGGATTGGGTAACAATTAATTGTTTTCCATGTTTTCTTAACATCATTTTCGTGCCTTGAAAAGCAAGGTTCATAATACTGTTTTTTGATCCCTTTAAATACTCTTTTTCAAGATTGTTTTCTAAGTAGATAGATTGACTTTTAATGTCATATATAAGGGGTGTGTGATTTGGGTATACATTTAAGCCTTCTTTACAAAGCATCTCTGAATCTGATGAATAGTAGAATTCCAAGTATTGTCCAGTTTTCTTTTTTATGTTTTTACTGTCTGAATATGAGATATATGCGTGGTTAATACTTATCTCTTCCATTTTCAATAATCTTATCTATTACTTCATAATTTTCGTTTGGGTCGGCTACAGGATTTGTGTTTATTTTGTGGTGAATATTAGCATTTATTGGCTCATTGTTGAACTTATTTAGATGAGATAAGTTATGTCGTTTTAATCTGACCATTCTTGGGGATTTTAGTTTGTGTTTAGTTCGGTCTAGACTGAGAAAACATGGCTGATGATCCGAGAATTCCTCGACCATATTGCCGGCAATGGCATTTAGTGTCATGTTATTTATTTTGCATATTATCTTGTCTATGAGAGTACCTTTGTTATTTGAAAACCTTGTGGAAAACGTTATTTTCGGACAAAAACTATGAGACATTAAAGCAGATAAAAAATCATGATATACTGAACGTTCATTTGCTTTAAGCAAATCAATGTTAAAATTGTCACAAACGACAACTTCATTGTTTCCAGCTACTATGCTGCATACGACCTGAGTAGACTCCTTGATGAAAGATTGATAACTTTGCGATACAACTCTCGGTGGTCTATTTACATTTCCAAGTATTAATTTCTTTTGAAGATCATCACCTGATAGTTCAAAACATTGACCTTCCCATATATGAGATCTAGTATACAATGTAGGTTTAGTTATATGGTTATTTTAATTTTATACATATATATATATATATATATATATATATATATATATATATATATATATATATATATATATATATATATATATATATATGTATATATATATATATATCATTAGACATCCTTTGGTTGAAATATTTGCCCATGAGAAACACATGAATATCCAAGTTGCATAAGAGAAAGATTTCTTTTCTCGTGAATGCGACATTCTTGGAAACGCAGGTTGCTCCGAAACTGATAAACAATAGCCTCGACCTCAGCGAATTTAGCGTGAATTGAATTGATATTGGAGCTCAATAGTGTAAAGGTGTTTTGTTTGCCTTTTAGAGTAAGTTATGGAGAGTGTTTTAGCTTTTCACCCCCCCCCCCCCTCATATATGTAGTACGTTATTGAGAGAATTCATCTGCACACCACCAGCATGTAATAATATTTATTCAGTCACATTCATACTACTAGTAAAAATAATAATGAACAATTTTGAAGTAAGTAGATATTTTGATTCTAGTTACCATATAGTCACTGTCAGCCAGAACAGAAGTTATGAGTTTTGGGTCAGTTTGCTCAATTTTAAATCTAAGAAGCCAAGATATACTGGTCGCTGGTGCAGTTTTTCCTTGTGCAGTAAGAGCTAAACTATATCACACGGAGTTACAAGCAAAAATAAAAATAAAAAGATAGGAGCAACATACTCTTTGTACCGGTCAGGTAAACAAAACAGCCAAGTTCAGTTCAGTGTGTAGGGTGGTCAATTTTATGAAGTCCTGAATTCATATAGGCTAGATCTATTAATTTGAGTGCGTCGTGCGACTGCTTTCTCGTTGAGACATAGGCCTACTATACCGGTCCGGTGTACAATACGTATATTTGTCTACGCAAAATTAAGACTTAAGTGAGAGGCACGATATGCTCTTTCTTTCTTTCTTTCTTTCTTTCTTTCTTTCTTTCTTTCTTTCTCTCTCTCTCTCTCTCTCTCTCTCTCTCTCTCTCTCTCTCTCTCTCTCTCTCTCTCTCTCTCTCTCTCTCTCTCTCTCTCTTTCTTTCTTTCTTTCTTCCCGACCACATAGGTTTTCAAAGTCATTCCTCACGATGCCATCTGTCGGCCTGTATTTGTCGGACATCGTCCATCATCGTGCTGGCCAGGGCGGTCTTCCTTCATTCTACAGCCGACTGTATGTACTTGTATATTTTAACTCGTGGAGGTTTTATTAAACAGGCGTATGTGCGACCGAAGAGGCGCACAAAGATCGTTTGACCAGTCTTTCAGCTTGCCAGACCCCAAATCTCCCCCCGCCCCCGCCCCCCAGGTGTTTGTAAGGGTCACAGTATTCACAGGACAGAGTAACAGAATGCATACTTTGAAATACTCCATATATCTTTTTAAGTTCTATATGCAGTTCTTACCATCTGAAATAAATAAAGCAAAACGCATGTTTTTTACATTTTACTTGGGATGTGGACTTGGAAGTAGAACTTAAACCTCCGTCCATGCAATGTAGCCAATTTTTATATTTATGAGTCAGTTTACCTTCCCTACTTGGAATCGTTACCAGTGATCACAACTTCTTGTACTTGCTACAGATACTATGTAACATTGTCAGCAGCGGAATGTTGTCATTGACTCGGACCGTTTGCACTTAACTATTTATGGAATATCATTTAAGCCGTTATTTCAAATATAGATCAATATACTGTGAACAGGCACATAAATTCACATCATTATAAATCAACATAGCCATATCCCGCTATTCTATCAAGAACAATGCACGGATGTGGACGTTACGTGCCGTGCTTAACCAAACATTTGTCGCCACGAAATGGTATTTTATACTTGAGTTAATCGATATTGTATTTGAATCCACGATAAGAACGATTTTAATTTGTGTAGTGTTGACAAATATTGACAGTATGCAGGGCTAAAAAAGGTGAGCCGATGTTGCAGAAATATCACGTCCAGGATGTGACCACAATACATGAATGAATGAATGAATGAATGAATGACTTTTATTAACTGCACCATATACATACATGGTTTTCTGTCAGTCAAAACACACAAATATACACATGAATCACAATACGATACAATACAATATAATATAATACAAAACAACACATCACATCACAACACTAGACTACATTCCACTTCAACCTTCAGAAAAGGAAAAAAAAGAACACTCTTCACTACATCGCCGCCCTGCCGCCCTACAACGCGGTGCGGTGGGCTGGCCGGCGTTGGCCCCAAAGGGTCGCCTGCAGAACAAAAACTGCAAGTGGATGTTGGGGATATTTATGCTATTTAGGAAATATGTATCATCAAAATTGACCTCTAACTTTAGTCACTTGGTCGAAAAATGTCCCAGTATGTTTGATTATATCGGCATCTTCTAATTTCATAATAAAGATAAATTTTTCTGGGTTCGAAAAAGTAAAAAATGTAGGGAAAATTTCGGTTAGTTTGTCGAAAAAGGTAGTTCGTTGCTGTGTAATTTTTTTTACAATCGATTAAAATATGTGCCGCGTCTTCCAATTTTTCACAGGTATCGCATTTCCGCTCTTCTAAAGGTGTGTTAATAGGTCTTTTGTGTCTGCCAGTTTCAACTTTGAGGTTGCGTATAGGCCTATCTGTTGAACAGTGATGGATTTTGATAAACTGTGGATTTGTTTTTCCAAAATTGGGTAAAGAAGATCCCAACATATCTCAGGATGCTACTCAGATGTGACTGGCGCTGTTATAAATGATATTTTACTTGTGATTACTTTCTGTCGCTCGCGGGATGATATAATTTTGCATGATCAGGTTTTACATGGTACATTATAAGTATCAACAAACCCTTTTTATGGACTCACAATCCTAATCCCCAGTCCCTGTCAATTTCACTGAATTATTTATATACAATTAGGCTTAGGTCCAATTGGTATGTGTTACTATTGTTATGATATGTACTGTAATGTCCAATAAAATATGTTTAAACCAATTAAGCTGAGGCCTTATTCTATGGCCATTCTATACTATTCCCTGTTGATTTCTTGTCAATTTCTATGTAAAATTGTGAATTATTCCCCTGACCCATCAGTCAGAGAAAATAATATTCATAAACGGTAACATGTTGTTTATTGTTGATAGCATGAGGATAAAAGCCTGCTTCTTATTTTAACTACATATATACTTAATAAGTATATATATCTCCATGAACGTTTATAAATACTGTAATGAGACATTTTTTATGCGGCGATCTTACCATTTTGGACCGGTTTATCTGTGAGGACATTTTAACCCCAGATGCTTCTTGTACATGTGTGGTCCTTTTGGCCCTGGTCACTTCTTGAGGATCACCCAGTTATTAATATGAAATCATTAAAGCAGGGGTCCAGCTGCGCTCAGTTGTTGGCCTGCATTCTACTAATTTCCATCAACACATCAGGGACATGGTATTAAGTCTATAACGCGTCCTTGAACAAATCAAAGTTCGTCCTACTTGAAATGTATGAAAGTACAAACATGTATATTAATTGTAATATTTTATGAAGTTAACACTGTTCAAAATCAAAATCAACATTGATGCAACATGTGATTGATTGTTGAAAAATTGCGAAATTTCGTAGTAACATGTACAAAACTGCCGATGGAGTTGCATCATGCTGAGCCCCCAAATATCAGTATTATCTTTTATAAAAGACCCTCGATCGAGAGTCTTTGGTATAACAATTTTAACATGTCAACTCGTGACCGTAACCTGTAAGGCTGGATGACTGGAATTCAATTCCTAACAGGCTTACGGTCACGAGTTGACATCCCAAAAACAAAGCTAGGCACTTCGAGGAGTGATGTCTTCAACCCGCTCTGTTTTAGTTTTTATTTTTAAACCCATAAAACTATATATATTCTTGTTGCTTAGGATCTCTAGATTATATATACACCAGAAAAATTATAAAAAATCATTTTTTGGGGCGAAAAACGGACATTTCATGAAAGAGTCCGATTTGGAGATTTTTCGTGGGTTTCTCAGAAAATATAGTACTTAAAAACTCGAAATTTTCCAAAATGATACAGCGATATAGCTTAAACGTGAGGGAAAATTTATTTGATTGGGAAAAGAGTTCGAGCTTGCCAGGATTCGAACCTGGAATCTTCTGATCCGTAGTCAGACGCGTTGTCCATTGCGCCACAAGCCCACATGACATTGATGGTTTCACATTTGCGTCTAGATTTGATTTTGGCGCCAAAATGCATGTCGCACGAGAGCGATGCGGACCAGCGCACAGCGTGCCTTGTTTTAGAGCGCCCTCTAATGCAAATAAATTGAACCAATCCTGCACGATGTCTATTGTTTTGCACAGTAGGGCTCATCCCCGGGCACATCATAGAAAACTTCGACGTCAACTCTCCCGTTCCGACCATAAAGAGTTTTCCTTTCTGAAGACCCTAACATTACTCCAAAGTGACACTACTTTGAGCTTACATTTGCGTTTTTTTTTCTTTTAAATCCGTGCAGATTTGACATAAATGTGTCCTGGACACCCGGGCCTGGACATTGCCGTCAATCAGAGCCTGCATGGACCTACTGTGACTGAGTATTTCTCTTTACTTAGCAGTCCATGGCATAGGCACAGGTCCATGGTCTGAGGTATACAAAATTTATGTGGGCTAAATGCTGTAAATTTTCGAAAAGCCATTACGATGTGAAGTGCATTTTCCATTTTCATTTGTGAAGCATTGAACCAATTAAATATATACAGCGATATAGCTTTATCGTACATAAAGTGACTGTACCACAAGATCAGTACACACACACACACACGCACGCAAATATTAATACTCGGTTGTACCATGGACCTATTATCGGATAATAGGTCCATGGTTGTACAAAACAAGCCTAGGGATAACAAAATCAAGTTGTGATAAAAAAAAAACCTAACTATGTAACTAAAGTCGACGAAAGTATTGTTTATTTATTTAATACTGAACAATACTGGCATATCTTCCACTGTATACGATATTTTTGCACGGTAACAAAATTCGACAACACAACCGATACCGGTAGCATATTTTCATTTTTCAACATAGGCCTACGTTAGGGTTAAAAGCACTTGTCACAAACGGAAATGACCCAGCTTTATATATATATATGAATATGTTACAAAAATGTTCCTTACTGACAGTAGGCCTCCCATACTGTTTTTATCAGTTAAACATCTCCCTGTACTGTGAAAGATAATACATGTACTAAGATTAAGTGTGTATGGGGCTTTATCAACACCCCCACCGATCAGTTGAAGCGCATCACACACACAGACACAGACACACACACACGGGCCTATACTGTTGGTATGTATTGTATTTGTGTATGTATGTATGTATGTATGTATGTATGTGGGTGTGTGTGTATGTATGTATGTATGTATGAATTTGCCAAAAAAAAAAAATCCCTCAGAAAGGTGAGCAATATGAGGTGGTCATATGGATGTTAATTTCCCACCACAAAGCATGAAGTGTACGCTTGTCAGTCATGGGGAACACACTGGCATATCACTGTCATAAACAGAGCTAGATATACCCCTTTCTCACAAAATTTTGGAGTCATTTAGTGAAACCGAACGGGGGGGGGGGGGGGGTACTCCCCGGAATTTTTGGTGGGTAGGCTCCACCGAGGGTACAAAACCCGGACCCAACGGGAGCGGAACCAATGTGAAAATGGGGGTTCTTTTGGAGCTTGTATTGAAAAAAAAAATGAAATTTTACATAAAATTTGGTGTATTTTGGGGCAATTTGGAGACAGGAATTGAAAAACACAGGGCTCTTTGGGTGAGACAAGCGAAAAAGGAGGGTCTTTTAGAGCTACAACCAGGAAAAAGGGGGGTCTTAGAGAGCGACAAGTACCGAAAATAGGGGGTCTTTTCCGCGGCGCCTACCCGTATAGCAAGGTATAGGAAGTACCCCCCCCCGGGAACCGAACACACATGTGATATACAGGGTAATATACTAGTATCTGCAAGAACATAGCAGTGATTTCTCATATATATATATATATATATGGGGAGGTAAAAGATTAATTATACAAACATGGGGTTTTTAATATGGTAAAGTGTGCAGAAATTTCCAGTTTTGATACGTATTCTAAAGAATCTGACCATTTCTTAAAAAACCCTGATAGCTTTTGCCTTTAATGCTTTTTGAGTAAATAAGTTCCCGTTTGATTAAAGTCAGAAAAATTGTTTTAAAGACATGTCAACGTAAAAGGCCATGTTGGTCCATATATATAATAGCTATTGTTTATAATCTAGATCTAAAGGTTAGCATCATCCATAGACTACCATGTTAGCATTAATGTATATATGTATATATACATACACACAGACAGACAGACAGACAGACAGACAGACACACACACACACACACACACACATATATATATATATATATATATATTGTTATAATTGTATTGAGGGACCTCTTAGCGGAACCTCCTGGATAACTGACCGGCTTAGTGTATATACTTTAAAAGAAGCAATGTTTTAGAACTATATATATATGTTTTATTGACGCACCGTGGGTCGTACTCTGCCCACGTGTGCCCACGCTGTAAAGGGGTAGTTTTCACTCAATAAATTAAATTAAATTAAAATTATTGGGACTATATGTTGCAAATTTGGCTATATGACAGACAACATATATGTCTGCCAAAATATCTCAAAATTTCAACAACAAAAAAAAACATAGGCCAAAACCAACTGGACAGACCTTAAGCATGCATTTTGACGAATCTTATTAATAATCACATTCTCCACGTTTGTAAGCTTATAATACGGAGCATCATGGTCCATATATCAAGGTGTTGCAACACAAGGCGTGGTGTGATTGGTACATCTACAAAGACTGTGTGAACAATCATTTAACCAGAAAAAAAGCCAAAAAACCAAAACAAAACACCCACCCCCCAAAAATCAACAAAAAACAAAAAGGAATCTTAGCGCATCCAATGAATCACCGAAAATGTTGTAGAATTTTAATCTAGGCTTGTGCTAATTAGACACTTGAACAATTTATTAATGTTTTACAGTTACATACCTTCAAACTATTACAGGTAAAGGTGCTATTTCAAACTTAATTTACAAGTTTGTGCTGTAGGCACAACTAATGGGCCACAAACCAAAAGTACAGAATATTTATTGATGCTAATTGGGGTCATATGAAAAGTTCAATACTTCAAAACTATTATAGGTAGAAGTGAAATTCCAAATTCAATTTATAGGTTTTGTGCTGTAGAAATATCCAAACAAACGTTAGAGATTTTAAATTCATGCGCATTTGGAGCACTTGAAAAATTAAGTATTGAATATCATCAAAACTGTTCCAATTAGAAGAGCTACGCCAACTTTACTTTATATGCTTATGCTTTAGGCACATCCATTCAGCCACAAACACATGTTGTAGCATTTGAATTTACACTAATGAAGACATTTGAGCGATTCAAATGTTGAATATTTATCAATACTATAATAACTAGAGCCACTACAAGACGCATCCATTGAGCAATGAAGGAAAAGTTACAGAGTTTCAGTTTATGCTTATCTGATTGAAGGTTGAGTATCTTCAAAATTATTATCGATAAGGAATCAATAAAACTTCGATTCTCATGTGAAATTAATTCTTTATTTCGAGTCGGGTGATGTGCATGAATTCAACATGTAAAAGACCACTAGTGTGTTCTCCTATGGTTTCCTGCCGGCAACATCCATAGACATAAAATCAATATTGTAGGATTTAAACTCATACAGGGTTGGAAAGGACACAGACAGATTTGCTTTGAAGTAAATATTCTCTCCTTGTTAATATTTAATTAGGAGTCTGTTAGCTTCAAATGTACAAGTTTATGCATTGGGGTTACTTAGCATACAATCCATTGGGGGTCGACCCCTCTAGTCCACAGGAATGTTTGTGTGTCCACATGTGTACAAACGAGAGACTCGGCTGCAAGTTGTTGTTTATTTTAAGCATTCACAATTTACGATTTTTTTTAAAAAAATCGATCCTAGTTTTTCTTTGAATAAAAGGAACAGTTGCAGTTGTGAAAGTGTAAAATTACTTCTGACTCTTGTTATCAGCGTGTTTGCTATAGAACAGGATGCGTGACCAATCGGTGGTTCATCCCACCCAAACTATAAACAGAAAAGAAGATCTGCTTCACAGCAAATTTGTCTGTGTGTTTTCAAAATTTTAAGGACTGAAATTGGATATTCACCTAAGTTACACAAATTAAAATGCTACAATTTTGGTTAGTGGTTCATTGGATACAGTTATATCACAAACTTGTATATCAAAATTGGTACAGTACCTGTATCTCGAGCTACAATAGTTTTGAAGGTACCAAAAATTTGAATAGTATGTATTCACCTAATCTGCATAAATCAAAATGCTACAGCTTTGGTTTATGGGTAGTTGGGTGCGCAAATTGCACAAACCTATAAGTTACAGAAAGAACCGCACTTCTATATGTAATAATTTTTAGATATTTAAGATTTAAATTTCGTTTATTTGCATAAACTAAAATGACACACATTAAGTTTATAGGTCATTGGAAATCAAAGTTAGCTTTTTCTTTAGTGTGCACCTCTTGAAGAGAGGAAATCAATGGTGGCACAAATATATTTATTAAAAATGGAATGACACATATATCTACAATTGTTTTGAAGACATTGATTAAAATCTGTTCCTTTAATTAGAATAAATGACAATGCTACAACTTTGTTTTACTGTCCATTTGATTCATCACTGGCACAAACCCACAGATCACATTGGAATGGCACCTACCTGTATCTAAAATGGTTTTGACGATTTTCAAAGATTTAAAATTGTCAAGTGCCCCTAATTACCATGAATTAAAATGCTACAACTTTGTTTTACTGTTCATTGTATTTGTCACTGCCGTAAACCTGGAAACTCTGTCTATAATAATTTTGAAGATATTCAAAACTTAAAATTTTCAAGTAGGCTTGTTAGCATAACTTAATTAAAATGCCAGCTAAAGCTATGATTTACTGTGCATTGGATTTGCCTTTGGTACATTGAAATTGAAACACAACACCTCTATCCATAATAATTTGAAGATTTTCAAGATTTAAATTTCTGAAGTGCTCCAAATTATCATGATTTTAAATGCTATTTTATTCATATTCCATTTGCTTGGCAAGTATCACAAACCTACATGTGTAAGGTAGAATTTTGTGTCTATCTACAATAGTCTTGATGATGTGGAGCTTTAAAAATTTTGTTTGCATCAAAGTTGCATAATTTTGAACATTATAACAATTCCAAAAAGTATGCTCAATTTCATTGGTAGGTAGTCAATTTACCGACTTTGGTGGTGTTCGGAACAACAGAGTCCGAGAAAAGGGCCGGTCAAAATTTGGGTGGAAAGAAAGAAATAGTTGTTGGAAAAACAAAATGTGTGCGGCCATAAGTACTGAAATGGCATCGGATCAATAAGTGGCGGGCTGGAAGGAGGGTCATGACACACTGGTACAAGAAATGAAAACGCTTCAGTACGCTGTGTACCAAATGAGTTACCTCTATCAAGATACGCTGTACAGGAAGAGGGTCTACATACAACATTTTAAAAGGTCAGGATGTTTCATCATTGGACTACCATAAACAGATAAAAAAAAAAGTCACATTTGTTTAATACATGTAATTTACTGACGTCATTTCCTGCTGTATGCCATGGCCAAGGCACGGACATTAGCATGTCAGATACGTGGTAGGGAAAAAAATGCGAAGTACGGCATTTACTGTCAACACGTGATGCAGGCAATATATTTTTTCTCACTCTCCGTGCCGCATACAAACAACAAAAGATGGCACAAACGGAGTTGTGGCAGCCCCTGGCCCCTTCCAGGTGGTACAGTAAAATTGGTTTTCTTCTGATAATCATTTGTAACCCGAGCCCGTTAATACAAACAATTGATGCATGTGATTACAACAGGTTTTCGGAATACTTTAAATCAAATTTCCCGCGATTTTCACAATCACTATTTGGTAAACTGTTTCTCTTTTAAGCGCATGTGTTCGTGACAGTATGATAGGACTTAGGAGTGATGGTGGGTACCATGTTTGTAGATCTATTGAGTAAATATCTTGCATTTATAAATCTCATGGGGCAAAACTACATAAAAGCCAATTAACTATGTTGGGGTTTACTATTCTCATTAATAGTCGAAGATAAATAAATGGATGAGCCGATGAACGATTAAGAAAGTGATTGAGCGAGTAATGAATAGAGCATTTGCATTGATGCACAGTTATTGTTTTTTGTTTGTTTGGTTGTTTTTTTTGGTGTGTGTGTGGTACCAAAACTTGAAAGGCTACGTTAATTATGTGCAATGAACTGTCATAATCTGGCTGTGGTAACACCACCACAGAATACTTTGCCACGATCCTGTATAAATTAAAACCACTCCTGCATGCCTAGTCGCTGGCCCACACCGAATTTTCGGTCACCAGGAACCGTCTCTGCTCCAGTACGTCGGTATTATAATGTCATATTATATGACCAAGCTTTGATATTGAATTAATCATGATATTAACGAGTACACCTCGAAAACGAGACTCAATATGGCGACGGCTAGTCAGTGCGTGTAACTCAGGCAACACGACGCACCACGGAGAGTCGGGGCCTTTGTAGCACATGCAAAACCAGACTTTTGACATGTGCTGCTGTGTTGGGGAAAATATAAGGAAATGTGCTGATTGAATCGCTTAGGAAGGACCAAGAGGCAAAGAGAAAAAGGAAGTAAACACTGATCGCGGCTTAACAACACAAGGCAGTGGGTCACAATATATTGACATTTGTATTGAACAACCTGCAGAGCCAGGTCAATACTATGTCACAACATATTGAATACGATATACTCGCATGTCTATGATTTTCAAAATGTGACTTGAAAAATGTGACGATGTGCCCTTCCTGATTTTGTAATTGATACAAAGGAATGCCATACCGCTGATAGAAAATGGCAGATACAACGCTTGCATTTGGAGCTGTTATGACACTTTGTGATATACATAGTGGGACACGGGTCTAAGCCTGCATTGTCGTTCGCACCTGGCAAAGAGTCAAGGCCACTTAACAGGTGAGCTCGTGTCTTGATATCCTGTGGGCAGGTGGGATCTTATTGTAGAGGTAAATACAAAACCCAAGCTGCAATAACACATCGCCAAACACAGTGAACGCAAGTAATTAGTGAAATATGGAAACAGTTTGATTTCACTCACACATTAAGAATAGGCTATATATGCACACGCATATATATACTTTCCTGTGGGACTGAATTTGAAATACATGGCACGGGAATTGCCACTTGGTTATTCTATTTTGTATTTGAGAAATTAACTTTTCATTGATATGTTTGGTACACTGTGCAAAGATAACAAAGTATTATAAATTGTATCATGGAATTCAGGGATATGAGAAGTGCTGCTAACATTAGGTGGCTAATAACTAATGTGCTAATTCGGGAGTTCCAATCAAACAAGAGGTATGAATTTGTGGCCCACCAGCAACAGGTCCTCATATTTTGTAAATCCCCCCCCCCCCCATGTGTTAAGTCTTCCAACCAACTCGCAAAAGAGTTCAACTTCTGGTCCACTTCTAACTTCAAATATTGGCAACATGTCACATGTAACCCAAGTATACCATGTGACAAGTTACTTCTGAGCACTGCAGTGGCTTCTGTCCACCTGAATACATGCATAGTTTTCTCTGAGTAACAAGTGTACTATTCTCTGTTATTTTGCCCTGTCAACAGACGCCACCGCTCTCTTCAAATCCCTGGTACATTTGGGGTGTCTTTATAAGAAGAGAACCCTTAAACACACGCCATCACAAGCTGAAATCAGTATACAGCATGTTGAGATTTGCTCGAAGAGCAATTTAAAAAAAAATCATTTACCCATACACCTGGGGTAAAAAATGTTAAATTTGTACCAAGACTAAACTTAAGTCATTTACCCATACACCTGAAATCAAATGAACAAACGAATCACTTTTAAGAGCGCCCTTTCATTTACACAAAATTCACAAAGTCTACTTTTTGTGTGTGTTCAGGCTTCATACAAGTCGCTTTAACATATTCTTGGAATTGTCCATATAGTTTTCACTAATGCAATAAGACACTCCTATTAATATGTCACATCATTTCAGCGAAAAAGGACATACACGCATGCCACAGATCTAAACCATTTGACTTGTATCTCTCAAAAAGAATGACGTTTCCATTATTTACTCATACCCCTTGAACATTCTGCATCTGTGCACTTGTATTCCTACATATGAGAAAGTTTTAGAAATATTTTACTTGAGATGTTCATAAGTTTAAAGCACTGTAATACATGTGGTTGACTTCACTTAAAAACAGGAGGGCTGTCTGAACATCCCGTCCTCAGCCAACTTTGATACTTTCGACCAAAAATAAGTCCAACCTTGTTCCATGAGTACCTGTTTGTTAACAGTTTATAACCAATTGGCCAAGTGACCTTATAGAAGAAGATTTATAGGATTTCTAAACAAAACCAAATAAATAAATTAACAAATGAGTGAATAAATGAATGAATGAATGAATGAATGAATAAACAAATAAATAAATAAATAAATAAATAAATAAATAAATAAATAAATAAATAAATAAATAAGTAAGTAAGTAAGTGAGGCAGGAAGGAAGTAAATAAATACTAGTAAATAAATACTAGTAAATAAATAAAAATAAATAGATAAATAGATAGATAGATAGATAGATAAATAAATAAATAAATAAATAAATAAATAAATAAATAAATAAATAAATAAATAGATAAATAAATAAATAAATAAATAAAATAGTCATGAAAATGTCGAAAAATCAATGGCGCATGACCACCTGTGGGACCTTAATTGAGACTTGCCCAAGTTTCAAGTCAGTCTGCCAGACGGTTCTGGCGAAGAAGTAAAAAAATGTGAATCACAATTGCGATCCCCAGTATCTTGAATGGTGATCAACAGCAGTGTACGCATTGACAAACAAGTACCCGAACGGAAAAAATCGTTAAAATACAGGGATCCGGAAAATTATCAGTCGTGACATTTGAAATCACCACAATAATTAACAAACAAACACCAAAAGGAAAAGATAAGTTACAAAAATGTATTTGACAGAAGCTCAACTCATGTAACAAAAACGAAAAATGTAAAAAATAAATAAATAAAATAAATAAATAAATCAATAAATCAATAAATAAAAAATAATGATAATAATAATAATAATAACAACAACAACAAAAACAACAACAACAATAATAATAATAATAATAATAATAATAATAATAATAATAATAATAATAATAATAATAATAATAATAATAATAATAATAATAATAATAATAATAATAATAATAATAACGTCTATCGTGCGGCGTCCACCGCCTGTCCGTCTGCAATTCGCATATTGGACTTCTTCCAAAAACAAGTGGATTCAGTTGAAACTTGGTGGGGATGTACCCTGTCTGGGTCTCTACCAATTATTATTATTATTATTATTATTATTATTATTATTATTATTATTATTATTATTATTATTATTATTATTATTATTATTATTATTACTATTATTATTATTATTATTATTATTATTATTATTATTATTATTACATGTAAACGTGAAGCAAATAGGAGTCGTGTGTTCATGTTTATCTCCGCTGACTTGTTAGTCAGTTGAGCTTATAGAATGTCAGTCGTCTGTCATCCGCCCGTCCATCCATCGTGCGGCGTCCACCGCCTGTCGGTTTACAATCCGCATATTCGACTTCTTTCAAAAACAGATGGATTCAGTTGAAACTTGGTGGGGATGTACCCTGGCTGGGTCTCTACCAAATTTTGTTCAAATGGTCACTCTTTGGTAATTTTCAGATTTTCCATGACTTTTTTTTTTTTATCTTTTTAACAAAACGTTAAAAAAATCTTCTCCAAAACCAGCATTCCAAGTGCTTTGAAATTGCATACGGACCCCTCTCGGTACCCTTAGACTTCAATATGCTCACCAGGTGGCGCTGTGATTTTTGTATTTAGTGCGAATTTTTGTGCGTTGAAACTATTTCAGACTTCTCCAAAACCGTCACTCAGATTCTTCAAAAACTGGATGGAAATGTAGCTCCTGGAAGGGTCAAACAAAGCTGCTCACTCCATGATGATATTCAGCATCTCTGATTTTTTAACAAGTTTTCTTTTTCAATTTGGGTACTTATCGGTTAATACATACATTCCCATAAATTACCATCGTAAGTCCAAATTGTTACATCTGCATAACCGTCAACCAGATTCACTCCAAACTTGCATGGAATTGACTTTGGGTGGGTCTCTGTGAATTTTGTTCAAATGATTTTTGGAATTTGTATGTGTGTGATTTTTTTTTTTTAGTTTCTGTTTTTATTTTTTTATTTTTGTGTTTTTGTATTGTTTTTGGCACAGTCGTAAAGTAGTCTTCTTCAAAAGGGCAAAGCCAATTGCTTTGACATTGCATGAGGTAACTCTGGGGACCTCTAGACCTTAATTAGTTCATTACGTGGCGCTGTGGTTATTTTTCGCTTTTAAAAGATTTCTCGACTGTTTTCACTTTTCTTGACCCCCCCCCCCGTACTGTAAGTTGGATCCTATTTACACCTATGGAGAATGTAAGTGGACTCGATCTCCACCAAATTTATTCACTACATGGTGTTGCTGGGAGTTTCTGATTTTTAACAAATTATCAAAATCCAGAAAAATCGGTCAGGGGACATGTTCGTGTTAGCAACAGACTGCTTCAATCTGGAAAGTCTGAGCCCAGGACTATCATAGTCCTCTTGTTATTAGTGTCAACCTCAAGAGTAAACCATAATGCGACAATTGTTAAACAAAAGTTACATTACAACGACCGCTATTATTTTAGTGTACAATTTTTGTCATTCAAATACAGAATTTTCAGATTGTCATTGTGGTTACTGTACTACAGCCATTATCCATGATGTTGAAATATGTGTATATATTTTGATTTCACTCAAATGTAAATGTATTTAAAGGCACTGGACAATGATCACTGTAACAATGAATGCATTTTTTTGTTTGAAAATTGTACTTTAACTAATTCGAAAAATTAGAATCCTGAATCACGGTACAATATTACCATCATCCCACAGATCACCTTAAATGAAACCAACAAACAAACTGCATTTCAGGAAAATATGCCTTATTCACACTGTACCCCCTCATGTCATGAGCAGGGTTTAAACCTAGTTATGCTTATTAGTAGCGTTAATACAAATCAAAATAAGAAATAATGTGCCAAAACCAGATTTCTGTGAAGAGCCAAAATAAACACAAAGTGCATGATATACGCAGGGAAATTGCAATACATAATTTATACTCATCTTGCTATGTATAAAGTACAATGTCAATTGTATGGTGTGTTTACATAATATGATTACGTAATATATTACCATCGGCATATCGAAATGTTCATGCAGTGAGTTGATGAACTAATCAATCGATTTAAAATCAACCTGCAAATCAAATGATTAAAACGATACATAAATTTAGCGTACTGATACTTCTCGCTACCTAGAAAATGTCACGCAAATGAACATTATCAGACCAAGGAAGGGAGAGACTCCCTCTATCCCCCTTGGCCTTGATCAGACAAACAGACAACCCTTGCTGACGTTCTAGGACAAAGGCGGATATGCTGTACAAAATTCTGAGCAATTAAACAAAGCACCTGGTGCTATTCTTGAACTAGCAGACATAGTAAGAGCCGTCGATCGGCAAGAGATCGCTGTGAACTGGAGACAAAATGTGCCAAAAGTTTGCCTGAACACTAAGTCGCACGCTGAACTGCTGTGGAGTAACCAACCAACATAGCTCATTGTCTTGCATTGAGTTTTCAAGGAAGGAGCTTGTAAAGCTAAAACTACCATAAACAAGCGTTTCCTCCTTACAGCCAAAAAATTATCTGTTAACTGTTTTCATTATGTTTGTGTGTGAACACAGACTATTGGTTTTCCCAATATTCTTTCTTTCTTTCTTTCTTTCTTTCTTTCTTTCTTTCTTTCTTTCTTTCTTTCTTTCTTTCTTTCTTTCTTTCTTTCTTTCTCTCTCTCTCTCTCTCTTTCTTTCTTTCTCTCTCTCTCTCTCTTTCTTTCTTTTTTCTTTCTTTCTTTCTTTCTTTCTTTCTTTCTCTCTTTCTCTCTTTCTTGTCACTTTATGTGTCGGCACAAGCTCAGACACCATGTGAGCCAGAAACTTCAAATTTGGCATGGATATAACACCCGAGGTTTTCCGTATCATTAAGGAAAGTCAACAAGCAGAGAATTATGGAAATTCGAGTTTTTTTAGGGGCATTTGAAAATTTCAATCCCTTCTGGCTTAAAAAGAATTCAACATTGAGGCTTATATGTTGGTTCCCTTGGTACATTTTTGGGGGCTCTACGTTTGTACAACAGTTACATAATTTAACTCTATGTTAACTCTTTTAGTGCCAATCACGTCTAAAGTCGATCTACTAAAGTGAAACAAGTCTGAATTATTATTAGGATTGCAGATTCGTATTCTTCGTAAAACGACTTTTCTTTCAAGTGCCAGCATGCCTATTGTTCCAGAGAAAATATCCCAAGTCAACAGCTTCTCTTGGTGCTCATTGCGCCCAATGCGCGAGGAGAAAAGCTCTTGACTCAGTCCAAAATTTGGAACTTAAAAAGTTAATTATGGACACTTCAAACTTTGAAGGTGGAATATCTTCAAAACTACTGCAGACAGAGGTGCCTTTCCAACTTCAATTCACAGGTTTGTGCTGCAGGTACATTTGATGAACCACAAGTAAAAGTTGTAAAATTTTAAATATATGGTATTTGGGGACATTTTAGAATTTGTAAGCTGACTACCTTCAAAACTATTATAGGTAGAGGTGTTACCCCAAGTTCAATTCCTAGATTCGAGCTGTAGGTGTATCAAATGAACCGCAACGGTAAGTTATGAAATCTAAATTTATGCTAATTAGGATTACCTTCAAAACTATTATAGGTAGGGGTGTTACCCCAAGTTCAATTCTTAGATTTGAGCTTTAGGTGTATAAAATG
Source organism: Hermodice carunculata (assembly GCA_964020975.1). Taxonomy (NCBI): domain Eukaryota; kingdom Metazoa; phylum Annelida; class Polychaeta; order Eunicida; family Amphinomidae; genus Hermodice; species Hermodice carunculata. Next base: position 8,402,046 of record OZ026620.1, read on the forward strand.
AACCGCAACGATCAGTTATAAAATCTAAATTTATGCTAATTAGGGCCATACAAAAATTTTAAAGTTGAGTATCGTCAAACGTTGTACATGTATATATAGAGGTGCCATTCCTAACTCAATGGAGGGGTTTGTGTTGTAGACAGCTCCTTTGGCATGCAAACATAAGTTTAGGAATTTCAGCTTATGTTTATATTTCAGCAAATTTTTGTTCTCTAGTTTCAAATTCTGTTTATTTATTTTCTTCACTTGACAAATTAATCAAGGTGCACCTTTGCATAATCATCAGTAGGTTGATGGTACAACGGATATACTATAGACGTGACGGACAAATATATATAATTTCAAAACAGGTAATAATGATAATTATAGTGATGTTTGTATTGATATATAGTGTCATATTAATAATTCATTAAGTTGGTGCAAGAAACAATAAATAGACAGATAAATAAATAAATTAATTAAAGACAGATAAATAGATAAACATACAAGCAAACAAAAATTAATAAACATATGACATCTACATCGATCTTAAAGGCAAAAATGATTAAGACGTTTATATCAGTAGCTTGTGTCATAATGATAATTTCTGAAAGTGGTGCAATGAAAGAAAACTCGAAACACAGCAAGATGGGGCTCCAAGACAACAAGGGCAGTAAAACCTGTAATATCGTGGTAATAAATACGGTAGTCAACAAGGGCAGTAAAGCCTGTAATATCACGGTGATAAATACGGTAGACAACAAGGGCAGTAAAACCTGGAATATCATGGTGATAAATACGGTAGACAACAAGGGCAGTAAAACCTGGAATATCATGGTAATAAATACGGTAGACAACACGGGCAGCAAAACCTGTAATATCATGGTGATAAGTACGGTAGACAACAAGGGCAGTAAAACCTGTAATATCATGGTGATAAATACGGTAGACAACAAGGGCAGTAAAACCTGGAATATCATGGTGATAAATACGGTAGACAACAAGGGCAGTAAAACCTGGAATATCATGGTAATAAATACGGTAGACAACACGGGCAGTAAAACCTGTAATATCATGGTGATAAGTACGGTAGACAACAAGGGCAGTAAAACCTGTAATATCATGGTGATAAATACGGTAGACAACAAGGGCAGTAAAACCTGTAATATCATGGTGATAAGAACGGTAGACAACAAGGGCAGTAAAACCTGTAATATCATCGTGCTAAGTACGGTAGACAACAAGGACAGTAAAACCTGTAATATCATGGTGATAAATACGGTAGACAACAAGGGCAGTTAAACCTGTAATGTCATGGTGATAAATACGGTAGACAACAAGGGCAGTAAAACCTGTAATATCATGGTGATAAATACGGTAGACAACAAGGGCAGTAAAACCTGGAATATCATGGTGATAAATACGGGGCTTCAAGACAACAAGGGCAGTAAAACCTGTAATATCATAGTGATAAATAGGGTAGACAACAAGGGCAGTAAAACCTGTAATATCATGGTGATAAGTACGGTAGACAACAAGGGCAGTAAAACCTGTAATATCATGGTGATTAATACGGGGCTTCAAGACAACAAGGGCAGTAAAACCTGTAATATCATGGTGATAAATACAGGGCTTCAAGACAACAAGGGCAGTAAAACCTGGAATATCATGGTGATAAGTACGGTAGACAACAAGGGCAGTTAAACCTGTAATATCATGGTGATAAGTACGGTTGACAACAAGGGCAGTAAAACCTGGAATATTATGGTAATAAGTACGGTAGACAACAAGGGCAGTAAAACCTGTAATATCATGGTGATAAATACGGTAGACAACAAGGGCAGTAAAACCTGTAATATCATGGTGATAAATACGGTAGACAACAAGGGCAGTAAAACCTGTAATATCATGGTGATAAATACGGTAGACAACAAGGTCAGTAAAACCTGTAATATCATGGTGATTAATACGGGGCTTCAAGACAACAAGGGCAGTAAAACCTGTAATATCATGGTGATAAATACAGGGCTTCAAGACAACAAGGGCAGTAAAACCTGGAATATCATGGTGATAAGTACGGTAGACAACAAGGGCAGTAAAACCTGTAATATCATGGTGATAAATACGGGGCTTCAAGACAACAAGGGCAGTAAAACCTGTAATATCATGGTGATAAATACGGGGCTTCAAGACAACAAGGGCAGTAAAACCTGTAATATCATGGTTATAAATACGGTAGACAACAAGGGCAGTAAAACCTGGAATATCATGGTGATAAATACGGGGCTTCAAGACAACAAGGGCAGTAAAACCTGTAATATAGTGATAAATAGGGTAGACAACAAGGGCAGTAAAACCTGTAATATCATGGTGATAAGTACGGTAGACAACAAGGGCAGTAAAACCTGTAATATCATGGTGATAAATACGGTAGACAACAAGGGCAGTAAAGCCTGTAATATCATGGTAATAAGGACGGCAGACAACAAGGGCAGTAAAACCTGTAATATCATGGTGATAAATACGGTAGACAAGAAGGGCAATAAAACCTGTAATATCATGGTAATAAGTACGGTTGACAACAAGGGCAGTAAAACCTGGAATATCATGGTAATAAGTACGGTAGACAACAAGGGCAGTAAAACCTGTAATATCATGGTGATAAATACGGTAGACAACAAGGGCAGTAAAACCTGTAATATCATAGTGATAAGTACGGTAGACAACAAGGGCAGTAAAACCTGTAATATCATGGTGATAAATACGGTAGACAACAAGGTCAGTAAAACCTGTAATATCATGGTGATTAATACGGGGCTTCAAGACAACAAGGGCAGTAAAACCTGTAATATCATGGTGATAAATACAGGGCTTCAAGACAACAAGGGCAGTAAAACCTGTAATATCATGGTGATAAGTACGGTAGACAACAAGGGCAGTAAAACCTGTAATATCATGGTGATAAATACGGTAGACAACAAGGGCAGTAAAACCTGTAATATCATGGTGATAAGGACTGTAGACAACAAGGGCAGGAAAACCTGTAATATCATGGTGATATATACGGTAGACAATAAGGGCAGTAAAACCTGTAATATCATGGTGATAAGTACGGTAGACAACAAGGGCAGTAAAACCTGGAATATCATGGTAATAAGTACGGTAGACAACAAGGGCAGTAAACCCCGTAATATCATGGTGATAAATACGGTAGACAACAAGGGCAGTAAAACCTGTAATATCATGGTGATAAATACGGTAGACAACAAGGGCAGTAAAACCTGTAATATCATGGTGATAAATACGGGGCTTCAAGACAACAAGGGCAGGAAAACCTGTAATATCATGGTGATTAATACAGGGCTTCAAGACAACAAGGGCAGTAAAACCTGTAATATCATGGTGATAAATACGGGGCTTCACGACAACAAGGGCAGTAAAACCTGTAATATCATGGTAATAAATACGGTAGACAACAAGGGCAGTAAAACCTGGAATATCATGGTGATAAATACGGGGCTTCAAGACAACAAGGGCAGTAAAACCTGTAATATCATGGTGATAAATACAGGGCTTCAAGACAACAAGGGCAGTAAAACCTGTAAGATCATGGTAATAAATACGGTAGACAACAAGGGCAGTAAAACCTGGAATATCATGGTGATAAATACGGTAGACAACAAGGGCAGTAAAACCTGTAATATCATGGTAATAAATACGGTAGACAACAAGGGCAGTAAAACCTGTAATATCATGGTAATAAGTACGGTAGACAACAAGGGCAGTAAAACCTGTAATATCATGGTGATAAGTACGGTAGACAACAAGGGCAGTAAACCCTTAAATATTATGGTGATAAGTACGGTAGACAACAAGGGCAGTAAAACCTGTAATATCATGGTGATAAATACGGTTAAGCTGGACAACAATTATTTGAGATCAAAGTTGATTATTATTAATTAGTATTATATTGAATTAAAATCGCTTGTTGCCTCACAACCACAAAACATAAAGTTTATTTGCTGTAGTTAATTCCAAGTAATATATTGTAATGAGCATAGTCTTATTAATGGCATATACTCACAAGTGAGGGGTAGAAATTAATATTTTTTTCAAGTTGCCCCTGAGCAACCACAGCATTTTTACAAGTTACCCAAGCCTCCACAAAGTTGCCCAGTTTCCCACCTAATGAGAATTTTAGTTACTAGTTAGCTTGTTAAAAGACACTGATATTTAAAATGTTGCAAATATAAATGAACAATAGCTATATTTGTCACTATTATTAAAACAGATTTTTCACACGACGAAGAAGATTCTAGAAACTATTAAATGCTGCCAATATTGTTGGAAATGACATGTTGTGCTGAAGATAGAAATTTGCACCATGGGAACCTGGTTAGGAAATAAAGTTGCCTGACACGAATGAAAATTGCCCGGGGCACCCAGACACCCGCAAATTTCGAACCCTGAATTGTGAGTATCAGTAATATAAAATGCAAACCGGAAACGTATCAAAGATGTTTCGTGCAAAATATTCTTGATTTATTGCATTATTTATTTGCCCTTATATATATATATATATATATATATATATATATATATATATATATATATATATATATATATACATATATATATGTATAAAAATATATCACAACGATTCTTAAAATCATAGACTGTCACAACCATGTGCTGGTTTATTTGTATTATTATATGTTGTAATAATAATGCACAGTCATAATGCGAATCGACTCTCGCGTAAAATCAAATACATGTGAACGAAAAGGGATGCCAGCGCCTAAGTGAAACTTCCAATTGTCAATTTTCACGTATACTAATATTAATGTTTGCAAAAGGAGATTTTAAATAGCATTTTACGGTGTTATCTTACCTGAACTGCATGTATACACATCAACATATTGTAACGACTCGAGTAATAGAGGTTCGCTCACAATCTGGGATTAAATTCCAAATATAACTGGGTATCTTTTGCTTTTATCCCGAGGGAAGTATAATTGCATTGTTGAATTTATGTAGTCTTCTTCTTGAATTGGTGGAAAGACCAAACAAATCTTGTAGCAATTATTGAGTGAACAAAATACCTGACAAAGGGACATATTGTTCAGAAGCTGTTATGAAACTTTAACTCTTTGCACTGTCATGTTCTCATAACCAAGATCGTGCTGGCCAGCCCACAGTCTGGTCATAAGACCAGTTGTAGGCTGAGGCATGTAGAACACGTGTATCAGACGTTATATATATATATATATATATATATATATATATATATATATATATATATGCAGAGTGAGACAGATGAGTGGTGGTGGGAAGCCTGCATGCAGTAGGCGTATTATTGACCGTTTGTTTGACCTCGTCTCATTTAAGTAGCTACGACCATTGCATGAAAAATTTATCTGATTAACTACCATGTATGTCTGTATGCCTTTGTAACCATAACAGCAAACATAATGCACTGTTGGATTGGTCTCTGAAAGAGGCTTCTTCCAGATCAAATGGTCGTGTAAAGAATTGAATATGTTCCCATTGATAGTCTTATTTGCTCGTCTGCCTAACACTTACCCTTCTTGCTGGCCACAGGCCCAGTATGATGCGATAATAATGAATAATGAATACAAAATGATGCAATGACACTCTACATATATAGAGCCACGCCCGTACCTGGCTGTTTGGAAAAGAGGTTGGGGGTCGTTTGTTAGAAAGACAATCTGTGAAGGCGTGCCGCGCGACCCGAGGCTTGGTGGTCCAAGGGCTTTTCTCCGGATTTTTTTTGAAAAACATGTGCTCTAATGCGACATTCCGTGCATTTTACAAATGATTGACGATTTTCTCCTTCTATGCTAGCATAAAATAAACAATTAATTATTTACAGAGTTGGCTGCTGGGGGTAGGGGCTTGACGTGGAAAGGGGGATTCAGAAGAAAACCTGGAGCTCCCCCTCCGACTACATTTTTGAAAGCAACTGACAGACTTCACTATGTTCATTCGACAGGCCTGCTAATTTCTCAGGTTTAAACCTTCAAAGTTGTAACAAATTTGTGCGAGTTTAGTTACATAGAATGAGGAAAGAAACCTTAATTTCAATGGGAAATGAGGATTTTTTTTTTTTTTTTTTTTTTTTGGATGAGGCAGTTCCATGTAGCAGTTCCTTGAGAGCCTTCTCGGGGCACTAGCTTGAAGTTTAACTGAAAACTGCCCACGGGACTTTGAGCTGCTGAATGTGTATTGTGGGTTTATAAGATACTTGCATACGGATTCTTATTTCAGACAATCAGTAGGATCTTACAAAAACCATAGACATCTTAAAAACTACAAGTTAAATTATGAGTGGTTGCCACCTTGCTTTGAAAGGGAAATAATATTACATACACTTTATTAGCGGAAGAATATACGTATATATTTAACTCGTACAATCATAGAGTGTATGTGTGTCTATTGATAGAGGTATCATCCGTGTGATAGCTCTATGGTCTATTTTAGCCTTACGTATTTCCACACAAAGGAAATAATAATACAATGTCAGCTTGCATTAACCTTTTATGTTTCACTGTAACGTTGTTTAATCTATCTATCTATCTATCTATCTATCTATCTATCTATCTATCTATCTATCTATCTATCTATCTATCTATCTGTCTGTCTGTCTGTCTGTCTGTCTGTCTGTCTGTCTGTCTGTCATCATCTGTCTGTCAGGCTATCCGTCCGTCCGATATTTAAACATACGTCCTCTGTTTTAACCGGCCTAATATAAATCCATTTGTTGTGCAAGAAATATTACCAAAATAACAACAACAAAAAAAAAACAAAAAACAAAACAAAACCCCGCAAACATCCCCCCCCAAAAAAAAATCAAAAATGAAAGAAATAAACCAACCACCACAAAATATAAACACATCAACAGCATCAATCGACAAACAGAAAACAGCCAACGTGAAAAAAAATCTTTGATTTCCTTTGAGTAACAGGTACAACTAGTTACATCTTCATAAAAAAACCCCTCCATTCTAATTCCAAAAGCCATTGGGTCTTCAGAAAATATTACAATTTCACTGTCAGAAAGCAGTGCTTAATCGAGACAGATCGTTGTTTCTAATAAACCTTTTAAAATTGTTAGTACATGCCCAATCTACAATTTAAGAGTAAGAATTGCAACTTCTTACACTTAGATTGTATTTGCAGACAAATAAGTTTTCACATCTCGACTTCCTATACTCCCTTATGCACATAAGGTCTCAACAATACTTTATGAGATCGAACAAAGGCTAGCCGTCTCCTCAGACTGACTTTCAGGTGTTTCTCCTCGGCACATTTTCGTCCAAAGTAGTCCATCTTCAAAACTTCTTCGTTGGATTCAACAAAGGGTGTCCATCTGTCCGCTCAGACCCCCCTTCCCGTCTTCACACCGGCACCATGAGATGGTTAAAGAATACCCATTTGTTCAAATTGACGTTCTGGGGTTTCGTGTCTGCGTACCTTTCTGCGGAAAGTAGCCGAGTTCCTTGCTTCGCCATCAGATTAAACATCTGTTTGTGGCCACATTATTTGTCATTATCACGGTACACATCTTCATATTCAAAAATACCTCACCCAACGTGTAACCAATCAAGTGATGTCCTTTGTGAGTTCTTATTTATAATAACATTTCAATTTGTGAAAACAATGACATACCTGTAAAATTTATTTTATTTACTCCAGGTGCAGAAAACATTGCAGTTCCTAGTTCCTGTGTATGTTTAGATTATATAAAACCCATCCGGTTAAAAAAGTCAATTTGAAATCCTGTGACTGTGGTCGGAAGATACGTAATCTATTATATCCCAAAATGTACCACTTGGGGGGAAATGCTCAAAATTGATCAGACTTAACATGGCGGTAAATGTATCATAAATCTGGAAAATTATCAGAACAAAGGAGATTAGGAAGCAACGACAAAATGTTACCATTATTTGGATCTATATTTGACTCACTCGGGACTGAAAAATATAACTACGCTAAAAATCAATCTTTTCAGATCGAAATTTTATCGATTTCTGACAAATTATAAATCAACCAACGACAAAAAGCAGACCGACATAAAAATAGTAATTTGTTCTAGGCAAAGTATTAATGAAATAAGGCTGGGCTTTGCGTATACACATTCACTTTCAAATAATTTCCAAACGGAGCTTTGCTGCACCTGCATCTTTCAATAATCTGACAACAGAAAGTAAACTTTCAGAATCCCACCAAATTTGAAACACAGTTCCTGTACTAATAAGAGGATGTAATGTTGGTAAATATAAGAGCTGTTATGCAGGATGTACGGGAATCCACTGTAGCAACGTTCAGTTATGTCAACTTTGATGTACGGGAATCCACTGTAGCAATTACGTTCAGTTATGTCAACTTTGGGAACGGCCAGCCTCCAAAGTGGAAATGAAGCAGTCAAATGCTCTACAAAGACGACCCAAACAAATGGGTAAATGAAAGTATTGAGAGGACTGCAAATCATCATTTCCTAATCATATTTCTTTGAGGGAATTTAAAAGAACATAGTTTGTTGATTTTCCATTTATAACAGCCGAGACATTCGAGAAAACCTGAAAAAAATCTGAAATCTGTTGTAAAAGAATGACATTGTCCGAAGACTTTTTTTATTTTTTAATTTTAGAATGACATTGAAATAAGATTTCCGTTTAAAACTGACAATAGAAATCTGATTATCAATCTTGCAGTTTGGGCGTCTGACGCATGATAAGTCTATGGTATAGGGGTTATAAAACTGAAGCTGCGAGACAGTGGATTTGTTGATGTAAAATTATGTATAAGTAGAAAAACCCCTTATTAAGTCCTGAATTGATTTGTTTCAACAGCATGGCGGCTGACCTTCGGGAATTGACCTTCCAAAATGTCATTGACCAAGTGCTTAAACCCGCCGGGGTGAAAGTTGGAGGCTTTCCAGATGACATGTTCTTGGAGTTGACAGAGGAAGAAAAGGAATCCTGGACATGTAACATATGGCAAGTACAGCACTTATATGATGTGCTTTTTATTTTACTTTTAATGTGGCTATTCCACGCAGTCAGTTGGCATAATGGTTTTGGATGGCGCTCGTCGAAATCCAATAAAAGCAAAAGAGAGATGTGTGAACAGCCCAGGCCCAGCAGGCATACTCAGTATACATATTTACCCTATAATATGTTCCAAACGGAGCATTGCTGCACCTACATCTGGAACTGAGGCAAGATGACCAGAGCACGCTGAACCAGGGCGCTGCCATCGAATGGCAGGTCTCTGGTATGTCATTCCACGCTAGCGTATGTGTGAGGTTTCATGAAACAATCAAAACACGTGGAATGTATAGTGCGCATTATATATATATATATATATATATATATATATATATATATATATATATATATATATATATATATATATATATATATATATATATATATATATATATATATATATATATATATATATATAACACAGAACAAATTAAGATCCAGACGCTCCAATAAGTTACCATGTGCAATTTTGAAGCTTAATATTTTCAGAAAAGTCCTTTTTGCCCCCCCCCCCCCCAGAAATTAATAAACAAAGTGAAAATTAAAATTAGTAAGATCATTTTGACCAATTTGGTTGATGTCCACCCAATATATTTTTCCGACCACAACTTTAAGGATGATCCAGCCAATCTTTTTGAGAGGTCGATAAATGTAATTATAAGCAGACGGACAGACGATTGACCACCACCACATATTATAGCGTCAGCTGACTAGTAAGTTGAACTAACCTTCCCTGAAACAAAATTCAGTGCTTGGCATGTTAAGTTTTATTTGTGCATATACATTTCCAGCTTCCTGGTGCTGAATGATCCTCGAGAGTGTGCCAACAGACACTTGTTCTGCCATACCTGTATATTTGCCTGGTCTCTAACCTTTGGAGAAAACAGCAAGAAGTGTCCAGTATGCAGAAACGAGCAGCGAACGTACAATGACAACAAAGCTGTCAGCAAGCAGCTGTCAGAGCAGAGGGTCAAATGTGTGCATGACGGTTGCACGTACAGGTAAGTAAACACGTGCATAGACGCATATGCTTAGAGGGTGTTCACATTTTAAAAATTATTCTAACATGGGCGTGACCTAAAAGTGCGAAATGCATTGTCTTTGCGCGACTCCGCCCATGGTTAAATGGAGCACAAAGTCCGGGCATTGGTTTAAACATATTTTATAAAAATTTATGGGGCCAGTGTCCCTCGGGCAATTATTCAGCACCAAAGCTCATCACCCGGGCTCTATTCTTTAATCAAAGGTGCTTCATGTAGCTTCCTTGTTCTAATGCAACTTCTGTGCCAAAACATAGATGTGTTCTTTTTTCTGATACAGTAAAACAACTTCCATGCACTCCCAAGCGTCACATCTATTTGAGCCCCAAGCGTATTCAGACAATATGTGAACAACAGAGGGCGCTAGAGGTTAAAGGTGCTTCTGAACTACTGGACCAGGTTATTAATGGTCATCGTTCATATACAACAGCTCTTCATGATCATATAAGTAACTATACGAAAGTATGGAAGTACTTATTGTGCGATTCTATTAAAATCGGCACACACACACACACACACACACGCACACACACACACACACACACACACACACACACACACACTTACACTTGAAATTAAAGAAGAAAACAGGCCAGGTTTTTCATCAATTCCATTTTCTTGAAGTTTGGGGCACAAGACAATAATCCATAAATATCTGACGATAGGTTTTAAAGGGGGTGGAGTGGGGAAGATGTATTGAAAAGAGTACTTTTTACGATCTTTTAAAAGATACGAAACTATTGATTCGTCCCTCAACTATGACCATCGCAGCATAACAAGTTGCGTGCAAGACGTGTCGTAGTTATTGCCTTGATCGAAATGCATTTTCCATCACAGAACAAATGCTTTCAAAGTATGTGTATTGCCACATATGGACCTTTAACATAAACTTTGATATTGAGTTTTCCAAGGGGAAGATTAGGTATTCCTGTCACCGTGCCTTATTTTTTTCTGCTATTGGCTCGAGCCCAAAGCGTATTCAGACAAATATGTGAACAACAGAGGGCGTTAGAGGTTCAAACTGATTCTGGACTGCTGGACCAGGTTATTAATGGACATCGTTCATATACAACAGCTCTTCATATAATCGCCCCAACTTTGTAGACAAAAATCTTCATCATATGGGGTGGGAGTTTCATTATTATTTCATAGAGAAGATTACTGGAACTATAAGGTCCTTTTAGACGATTGATGTCCCCGACAGTTCACATATTTTTTTAGTTTGACTAGACCCCGGGATAACAAATCCATAAGCAGATTTTTGTATTTTTTCTGTCGACCTTTTTAGTGTTTGGGGATATCCGTACAACATCTCCAAGATGTCTTAGTGCTACAAAATGTCCTTGCAGCTTGGCGATGCATCTTTATAAGGTATCAGTGGCCAGAACCTTATTTGGGCTAATCATCTACCTACTCAGAGTACGTTTTTGTTCGTTACTGAAAAAGAGGAAAAAATACTTACTACTCGCCAATATGTGTATTTAGGAAAAAATTGCTTTTGTATGTAGCCATTAAAGGTCACAGTCATATGACCATTTAAGAAAACAGAGCATTTTCTTTCTGCCAGCTTTTTGAGTGCTCTGTTATTGTGAATGCGCGCCCAAAGAAATTGCAAGGCCCAAAGGTTACAATGTACCTACACTGAGCATATGCACACGTTTTATTTGTGTCCATCTTATTACTTTTTGTCAAGTGCTGTTATAGTTGACGACCCTAAAACTCCTTCAGAAGACAGAAACGAAGATTTAAAATCAGTTTCTGGGTTGTCCCGTGTTTGGCTTCTGACACTCAACCCAGAGTGTAGACATTCCTTCCTGCCATCTGTATTGTTTGTACTCAAACAATACAGATGGCAATCAGTAGGAAGCGACAAAGTATATCTCATCCAACTCTGAAGTATGAAGAAAAAGTTAGTGAAAATGTCCAAGAACATAAGCTTCTTGGACTTCTATTAAAGTCGGACTCATCTTGGTCTTCTCATATTGAGTCCATATGTACTAAAGCTACGAGAATTGTTTGGGTATCACACAGTTTACAACACAAACTGAACAGGCGCTCTCTTGAAATACTGTACTTCCCCTTCATACGCGGACTTGTGGAATATGGTAATGTAGTCGGTGAAAACTGTTCTCAAGCAGAGGTCAACAAATTCGAACATCTAGGCAGGAGCTTGGACGATAACAGGCGTGCGTCATTTTACAAGTCATGGTCACATGTATAATGAAATTGAGTGGGAAAGATTATCTGCCGTAGGGATAAACATTTTCAGTAATCTCAGCGGAATTCATTGCAAAATTTAATTATCCCCCATACTCGATTTTCTGTAAAAACTTTATCATACGGACTTGCAAATTGTCAAAATTCAACACAAATCGAAATTTGTATTGCTCTTATTGAGTTTGTTTTTGAGACAAAGCGCTTAGCGTAATAGAATATCATGAAGATAATGTTTACCGATGGGCCTTGGGAACCCCACATCCTCTCTGAGACTAAGACTGCTGTATATGTGTCTCAGATCCTGTACTGAGAGGAGAGGATCTGAGAAACACGGAAATTACTTTTCCTCACCCCACCTTCATTATTCACTATCAGACAGATTTGGATTTACACATTGATAAATTTGTTTTTGTTTTTGCAGATCTCCGCTCAAGTTTTATCTGATGCATTCTCATGGGAGGGAGCGCTTCAGCAATGCACATGTAGACTTGGAGAGTCTGCGTCCCCAGAGAATCACGCTACCGTTGCCTAGTCTAGGAATAATCGGTAACCCCAATGGAATGCAGAGGGTCCTAACCCTCAGGGATCAACTACACGAGGTACATGTTGTTAAGCACAAGTACACTATCATACTGATGCCCCAAGTCATTATCTGTTTTCTTTCCCTGTAACTCTTTCAGTGGAAGGTTGAGTCAATAGCTGTCCCTTGTGCACTGTGGGTGTATTGTGCCCAAGACGTGGGGACGAAAGCAGGTAGCCTGGACCATTTGTATGGTCTATGTAACAGTAGGCATGCTGGTACTTGAGTGACACTTACAAAGAATATGAATCTCGTATTGTTAAGTAAATTCAGAATACATCTACTTTGGTCGAAATTGGCCATGAAAGAGTTAACAGCAAACAGCAGATCATGGATTAGAAAGTTCAGTTCATAAATTTGTACTAGGATTTTGTAACCTTTATAAGTTTTGATATGTCTTGCTAGGCCAAGCAGAAGCTCATCAGATTACCTTTCCACTGTCTGTTTAAATACGACCCACCTGGTGGGAATGGTTTCAGGCGTGTAATTACACCGTCTATGCATAAGTAAGAAGAAATCTGAAGAAGGGCAAATTGACTGCCATATAGTGGTCTTAGTTTTCAAGTAACTCATGTTGGTAATTCACACTTTCTAGGGGCGCATGATGATCCACCAGATGGTGCTGCTACTTCACCTGGAGATGCAGTTACGTCAACAGGCGATGGTCAGCTACTCTCGTGCCACACAACCCTCAGCTCGCCTCCAGCGCTTGGATGAGGTTCTGGCTCTAAATGAGCAGCTCAATGAAATAGGTACTATTCTGGCAGTCCTGCTGCATGAACCAACAAACAGACAGAGTACCAGCAGGCAGGACGCATCAAGTAATGCTAGAAGCACCACAGGTAGCAGTGCTGCAGCAAGGGCAGGTACTCTAGGGTCAAATGTACCAGCGTCCCAACCCTCCACAGCAATTGCTGCAACAGCGAATGCTAATGTAGACGAAGAGAGTGACTCATCCGATAGCGAGTCCAGTGGATCTACGGTGATTCCAAGCACTCGAGCACCCATAAGGAATCAGTCCCTGGATTTGGCAAGTAGGAACATAAGTACTTCTCGGCCACATGACTCTGAAAGGCGGGACCGGGTATTAAATGAAATTAATTCAAGTACAGGGAATGCTACTCGTCCTTTAAGACGCAGTGAAATTCGGCAGCACATCTTGCAGAGGAGTCAGGATGATTCAAACACTCTGAGATCAAGTGTAACGCCCAGCTCGAATGCGATGCCCAACAGTGTAGCTAGAGCACTGGGCCGCAGCATGGACATAACCACTTCGCAGGTAAATCAAAGGCAAAATAATGCTGGCAATAGCACTAGTGGAACTGTGCCCCACTCAGAAAGAAGTTCCATACATATAGCCACAGAACCTACTCGAGAAGAAAGAACCAATGTTACTCTGCCACGAATCAGCAACAGCGAAAGTAATAATGTAGACGAAGCTAGCCCTGTGCCTGATCAGGCAAGTAGTCGTACCAGTGAGATCCATGAAAGAGTTCTTAGGTCTCTTCGAGAGGAAGGATCAGCCATTGGAACACCCAGACGAGACACTGGCCCAAACGCTTCCATGAGCAATGCAGTTGCCAGAAGCCTTGCAAGTGTCACTCCACCCAGTAGGCCTCCCACAGCTCAGGATTCAGGGCGTACCCAAACGCCAGGCACAGGAGCGAGCAATAGGAGCACAACTTCCAGTAATGGAGTGTCTAATATGGACCTGTCTCCAGTGGCAGTTGATGGTACAAGCAGCTCAATGCAGGTTTGGGACACTGGGATATTTCAGATAGGCACAGGGGATTCAAGCAATGAGCAACACGGTGCGACATCTACTCAAGCAGTAGTAGATAATCCAGCAAGAACGGGCCCTGGGAGGTATGCTCCACAAAGACGGTTCAGACGCAACACTGGGGCTTCTCGACCTGCTTCATCACAGGCATCTCGTCTTGAACGCCTGGCGCAACCAAGAACACACATGCCTCCAGATGGCAGCAATTATCAAGGCTCAAGTGCATCTCAGGGGCCAGCGCAAGAAATGCTAGAGCTCCCCCAAGAAGGAGAGATTCAGTTTCTTCAAATACATCTACTTCTACTAGCTCACAAGGCATCTCTAGACCCCGGAGGAGAAGCGAGATTAGGCAACAGCTGAGGAAGCCCACCCAGGATCCCTGACTGTCACCCAGAGAGAGAGAGAGAGAGAGAAAAAAGACGAAAACTGTGCCAAAAGATATTGTGTGAGTCTTTTTAAGACTACCGTTGTGATAATTATACATTCCTATGTGCCAACTTTGTACTTCCAGTTTTGCACAAACCAGCTAAAAGTATATATTTATGTCTGTTTTCAAAAGCAAATTTTGCTGGTTTCTGATATATTTTGTGCATTTGCCAGAAACACAAAACAGTCATGTGATTTGTCCAAGTGTTTGTGCATGGATACCTTCCACGCCATCCCGGTCGTCATCTGATGTAAAGGTTGTGACTTGCACCTATTCGTAATGACGCATAAGACAGGAGTCACCTATTTTATATGATGTTTCGTTTTATTATCTGTGATAGGGTGTCCTCACTCCAGATGTGTCGGCATAATTAACTATGACACAAGTAGGGCTGCTTGTGTGCTCAAGAGTTGTAAGCTGTATCTGGGCTGAATTTGTACCGTTAAATGATGTACCTCTTAAAAATGTTCAGTGGACATTTGAAGCGATTAGTAAAATGCCCTCCCCCCTCCTTTGGAGGCCTTAGACCCAACCAAGTATAACAGCGCTAAATAAGGATTCAAAGATACATTGAAGAAGTCGTCAACACATCAATATGCAGTTAAAAGCCAATCAGTTTCAGTTTTGGTAACCGGGTAAAAAGCTGTTTTAGCTTTTTCATTGCACAAAATCCGTGTTTTTTAAAAAAAATGTGAGAAATACAAAACAGCAAGAGGAAAATATTTTTCTCGCTAGCAACGCAAGGTTTTAACGTTTTTCTTTATATTAAACAGCAAATAAAAGAGAAAAAGACAAATTTATTAATGCGAAATATTTAACTTGGCAATTATTCGACATATCACAAAGTTTCACGCAATTTTATTGTGGCAGACCATAATTGTGAACATATGATAAAGGCGAACATCAAATGTATGGGAACATCTGGGCGCAACTTTTGTCAGGGATGTGCGCAAATTTGGCTGCCTCCAAAGTCACTTCCAACACTGGTCACTGCATCGTTAAATTGTATAAAGTAATATCCGGCTCATTTGTTAAAAATCATCTCATTTGGTGATGCTGCTATTGTCCTGCCATTTTTCATTTGGAAAAATGAACCCCGAATAACAATGTCGATTAAATCAACAATGTGCATGCGTCTGTCTACGGCTACGTCAAAAGCTACTGCCCGGTTTATAGTCAAGTTTCATAACAAGTGTTTCTTTTGTAATTGCTTCAGGGGAAATGCTGTGATAGTTTCTCTGCTTATTTTCATGTGCTATCATGTCAAGTGTTTCATCAGTACGCAACGTTACAAAATTCAATAATTAATATCAGGTGATTGTTTTTAAAGCAAATTTAAAAGTTTGCATAAAATAATGACAATACCGTTTAGAAGTTCCAACCTCGTTCCCCAATAGGAATTTTGTGTTGTTCAGTCTTTTACTTAAAAGTTATGTGCCCTTAAGTACAGGGGTTGATAGTCTTACTTAGTCTTTCAATTGTTGTGGCAAAAAGTTTGATTTAAATCAGGCGAAATTACGTAGGCTTTTATCATCCCATGTCTGACAAATAACTTCACTTTTCCACATTGTAATGAATTCGTCGTACGTAGGTTTTATCATCCCCTGCCTGACAAATCACTTCACTTTTCCACATTGTAATGAATTCGTGTTATCATAGTCATTTGATTAATTTAAATGGATAAATACGGGATGGAAACCATAATTGATTATTCCTTATTTTACTAATCTTGTTTAATGTATTAATAGAGCAGGATGGGAGTTGGAAATATATTGCAGTCCTAAACCGCCGAAGTGTCAGGAACTATATCCGCAACCACATTTTACACACTAGTGTGATCATTTTTACGGACAGAAGTAATATACTAAGTATATTGCAGTCCCATACCAAAGTGTGGGGTGCTATACCAGAAACAACTTTTTTGCACACAGGAGTGATCATTTTTACGGACAGGAGTAATGTACTAAGTACAGTCAAAACAGCTGCAATGCATTCATTTCTTAAAATGCTACTGTGAAGTGAAAGTGTGTTTTCGGCGATCTAAAGTGGTCCAATTCTTGTGTGTTTGTGAGAGAGAGAGAGAGAGAGAGAGAGAGAGAGAAGAGAGAGAGAGAGAGAGAGAGAGAGGAGAGAGAGAGAGAGAGAGAGAGAGAGAGAGAGAGAGAGAGAGAGAGAGAGAGAGAGAGAGAGAGAGAGAGAGAGAGAGAGAGAGAGAGAGAGAGAGAGAGAGAGAGAGAGAGAGAGAGAGAGAGTTGTGCAGTCCAGCCTGATGATGAATGGTGTTACCGACGTTTGACGGCCAATAGAGCTGTATAGAAATACCTGGTAAAATTGCCATGTGACACTTCTTTAAAAGAACGCAGTCAGTTCCGTAAGTTGTGCATACAATCTATTGCCAAGCATAAACTTTGGCTTCTGTATAGAACCCTTATATCAGATCATGGAAGAAGATATATAGATCTAGGGTCCTTGAGGCAACCTTGTACTTAAGATCATAAAGCGCCATCTGTAGGGAGAACCCATCAATGTGTTTACTGGTGACTAATGGAATGCAGTTGTCCTCCTGCTGACGGGTCAGATGGCAAAATGCTTTACTTTCCCATTCGCAACAATAAGCATTGATCTGTCCACTCCGATGCTTACCTTTCGACAGATCGGTTAATGCAAATGTCACTGATTCCTGCCTGCTTGGTGATGTAATGGCAACGCCAGTTAATACGAACTATGGGCTAATAATTTGCTTGTCATAAAGGAGTGTTAAATCAATTTATGCACTCGAAAGTGATCAAGTTACTGCGTATATATAATGTGAAAAGAATAATTTAATATTGTACAAGCGCCACTTTCGTTTCAGCTATGTATGTTTGTGAACTCAATTACATATATAAAAGCTTGATATCCCCTTATCCTGCGTTCCATATACTTTGCTTCAATGTACTAATATACGTGATTCCAAAAAGTAGTCAACACTTCCAAAGATAAATGTTCTCCTCTGGGATACAGATCCTCACGAATAATAAAATGTCAATTTAGCAAATCTAGGAAATGTGCGCAGCTTTTGAGAATTACTTGACGGATCAGTTTTGAAAAAAAAAACAAACAAACAAACAAACAAACAAACAACAACAAAAAATGAGCATCATGGAGTTACCGACAGGCCGTAGTTACCCAATGTTCGTGTTTCGCTAACAATGACAGTAATGGAATGGTGCCCTTGCCTGCGTGGGTCAGGAAGAACTGTAAATCAGAGGGATAGACTGTCAACCCCAAGCGAAGCTGAGGGTTGAGTCCATCCCGAAGGTTAACAGTTCTTCCTGTCCCACAAAGGCAAGGACACCATTTCTTTTATTATACAGATGAACATAAGATGAACTAATATCACGTCATTTTCATTCCATTTTAATAAATCAACAATCATTAACATGACATAAATTAGGCCTATTTGGTATAAAGGCCGGGTCAGATGTGCAGTAGCCCTTGTGACAAAAAATGACAGCAGGCAACAGTAATTTTCTTACAGTTAACAGTTAAACCTGTTACACGTCCACTTAGCCAATCAGAACACTAGATTAATGCATGAGGTATTAAAAATAAATACTGGCAACAGATGCACGTAAGGAGCATTGAATGTGGTTTGTATTAAGTGCCTGTATAGTATGCATTTGGTTTGCTTCTGTGGTAGGCCTACAGTCATTTTGTATTTTGTAGGCTATCATGTCAACGCAACAATATTCAAAAATTTGATCTAATACTTGGCATTTTGTTCAGAATTGAATTTCTGCAATTTTAACAATTCGTATGTACATCTAAATCTATGATGTCTATTTTTATCATATTTAATGAGTAACAGAAAGTTGACCGTGATGTTGGATATTCTTGGTTTTGTTTTCTATTTTTGTGGCTTGTAGTAGATTCTTCATCGACAATTATGTAGCCTCTTTTGGTTTCGACATCTTTGAACAAATAAACGTTTTTATATTTGACGCACAGAACAGCGTAAACTTGGAAAAAAAATCTAAATGGAAATGTCCCGCTAGGGATGTGAGGATGTGTTGTTGTACTGGAGAAACTGAAATGCGACGTTGTCATGGTGACTGGATGAACTGCCGTAAGTAAACAGTAATATTTTCCGATGCTTACTTTAAATTGGTGGCAACTCTTTTTACTGGAAATTACGCGAGTATATTTTGTATTTAAATGTGCAACTGAAAAAAAATTGGAACAAGTCTATATATGGGTCGGGTCGAAGTACCTGTGCATACTCTATCTCTGTTCCAGTTCATTGTTACTTCCGTTAAGCATCGACAAACTTTACCGCAACAGAGGGTAACGATTGGCCAACAGGCTCACCAGCCATTTCAGGGCCACGAAGTTGTGCAGGGCTGTAAACTGTCTCTTTCTCGGGGGGAGCAGTTTGCTCCTGAGCCATAATTTTTAGGAGCAGGATGATAATGGCGAGCGCCCAAAGGCCAAAGCCCTTCTACGGAGGTCGGGGGGGGGGGGGTATTTTCAATTTAGCATGCAAAATGGTTTATTGTGAGCAAATCTTAGCCTGTGATTCTTCCAAAAATAATGGGAAGTTTTTGTAGAAGGAAGGTCCAAGAGGGCTAATTGTATTGCAAGTGGTGTCTCAGGATGTTAGAAGTATATTTCCAACGCGGATATCTGGATTTAGGGCCGATGCATAAATTTTCTACATCATACATATGTGTAGGGCTTTCTGGAGTGCCAGAACGACCTGCTTGTGGCGAGCCATGCTTATTGCCTATTAGACGTCTTCCACGATGCACTCTGACCCTGTGCTGGTCTGTTTCTCACTTGCGAAGCAGTATGCATGTTGGAACACTGTAACCCTAGATACCTTTTGTAAGCTAACAATGCTGTTAAATCAGCCTGTTGCCTTTGTAACAGTGGTCCATTGTAGAGTATCAGCGGTAAATCACAGTTTAAATTTATGGATCATTGTTATTAATTCATGCACAATATTAAATACAATATAGGTTCAGCAATGGGCCACGCTGGCATTTTGGTGGGCTGTTCATGTGGTCTATTGTAATTTTACAGCTGCAGTTCAAAGGAAATGGAGTCAGTATTTATCACAGTTGTCTCATTTGCAAGCAGATTATAATGTAAAGCAATAAATATTTGTTCACAAATGATACAATGTATTCTTTATGTTATGTACTATACAATCGTTTCCTCCATTTTTATCATTTTCAAGGATATTTCAGGACTTTTTATTATACACAAGGGAACTGGCAAATGTATAATATATATAATAACACTTTAATTCATTCAACCCTGTAAAACTTAAAGATTTCCGTCAACAGATTTCCTGTGTTAAGAATGTAAAAACAGCGTAAGAGTACAGATAAAAGAAAATCGGTGACAACCGACATATTATCATCAGAGATCTCATTCAATACTTTCACAGCATTTTATAAAACTGCCATATTGACGTTCAAAAATCAAAAGGTAGCATGGTGTTATATGGATTTCCCAGCTGTCATTTTGTGCGGGTTTGGTGCATATAAGAATCATGTGAGTGACCCGTAAAATGGGGGATACAGTTCAGATACTAAGTGGTTAAATTCTCCAAAAATAAAGTCAGTTATGAGGATAAATTACAAATACATCAAAGTGAATACATCCAAAGAAAAATAGAAATACCTACGAGTTTTACATTGAGCCTTGAGAGTAGTATCAAAAATACGCACGGCGTTATGTCATACATGACTTAACAGCATAATTTACGCGCTATACATTCGCTGAATAGGATGGTATCATATTCAAATGTATGATTTGCAAACCAGATCTGGTCCCCTCAGTTGCTAGCCAACAGAACTATTGCTCCGCCATGATGAGGGCACCTGTACCAGTTCTTTTATTTAACTCCAGCAGGCCCAGTGTCGCGAGGTCAGATCCCACACTCTAGTAAAGCATTAGAGGACATGAGTATGTCTGTGTGGGCAACTTAAGGAGGAAAAGATGCAATGGTAACTACGATGGCGAAACATTGGGAGCAAGCAGTACAGGTTTAGTTCATGATTTACACAGTTGTCACAGACCTGCCAATGAAAGTTAGACTTGTACCTCTGTCTATTAACAACTTTGAAGCTGAATATTCAAGATTTAAATTTTGTTAATTTGCTTCATTTGCATAAATTTCAATGATAAAATTTTCGTTCATATTTCATTGGATGCTATGTCACCAACCGACCAATTGAAGTTAGAGTGGCACCTCTATCTAGAACAGTTTAAAAGTTGTTCGAGATTTAAATTTTGTGTATTGTCCCAATTTTCATGGATGGAAATTCTGCGACGTTTGGTTGATGTCAGTTGGATAGCTGAAACCTATGAAGATTATTCAATTGTGATTGGAACCTCTGCCTATACTAGTTTTGAGGACATTCAACGTTTAAACTTTTCAAATGTACATTCAAGTTCAACAAATTTTGTTTGTGGTCCATTGGATCCGCCTGTAGTAAAATTCCATGAATTAAAGTTGGAATTGTAGCTCTATCTTTAACAGTTTCGAAACTATTCAACATTTAAACTTTTCGTAATTCGCATAAATTTGAATTCTACGAATTGTGTTTGGGTTTCATTGGATATGCCTATATTTCAAAAAGCTATAAATTGAAGTTGGAAGGGCACCTCTACCTACTAAAGTTTCGAAGAGATTCAACCCTAACTTTTCAAGTGCTCTAATAATAAAATTTTAAAACTTTCGTTTGTGGTCCATTGGATGTGCCTATTGCACAAATCTATGAGATAGAAATGGAATAATACCTATACTCTTTATAGTTTGTACAATCTCAAAATTTCAACTTTTCAAGTGCACATAATTAGCATAAAATAAACCTTTTGCGTATGGTTCATTGGATGCGTGAAGATATTCAACATTTAAAATTTGACGTGCTCTAATTTTCATAAATTTCTACAACCTTGCATGTGTATTAGATGCGTCCCTAGCATACACCAATGAATTGAAGTTTGAATGGTATCTCTACCATTAACAGTTTGAAAGATACTAAACATTAAAAATTACAAATGCGTCTAACTTGCAAAATTTTCAGCATGGCGACTTTTCCAAACCAGGTGCTTCATTTCACTACTCGTTCAAACACCATAGCTTTGGTACTTTTCAGAATAGTGCCAAGAAAAACTGAGGATTAAATTCACACGGATATGTAATTAAATAAAATATATGATTGGATCAAAAATAAATAAATAAATTTGAGGAAAACAGAAAGCCTTTTCATACAGACCAAAGAAACAAAAAAAACCCGTAGCACTTGGTAAGGTTGATTGTTTGATGGAACGTTACAGCAGAAATTACACCACGTTTTGCTGCAAGAAATTTCAATCCCGCACAAAATAGTATTACACAGATTTACTGGAAGTTGGTGAAGTGGTAATTAATGTATTGCAATACTATAAATGTATCAGGTTGGAACTTCTAGACGGTAATTGCCATGATTTTATGCAGACATTTAAGTCTGCTTTACATACAATCACCTGTTTTTAATTTTAAACTTTGTAGCGTTTCGTACTGATAAAACACTTGGCGTGATGACACGTGAAAAGACGCAGAGAAACTATCAGAGCATTTCCCCTGAAGCAAGTACAGATGAAACGCTGCTATCAAACTTGTCTATTAACCGGTCAGTAGTTTTTGACGTAGCCGCAGACAGACGCATGTACATTGTTTGGACTGGTCGACATTGGTTCCTTTTCCAAATTAAAAAAAAGGGAGGAAAATTTGTAACAACTGAGCTGGATATTATTTTATACAATTTACGGTGCAGTTACCAGTTTTGGAAGTGACTTTGAAAGCAGCAAAATATCTTTTCATTAAAGGACATTTTACACACACATCCCCGACAAAAGTAGGGCCCAGGTGTTCCCATATATGTGATGTATGTTCCTAATGCAAACATGCAGCTGTTCTGGTAATACATATGTATACTATTTTGATACATTCTCTGCAAGTACGCGATTCTGCTATGGTTCTGTTTTGGTTTACGAACTACACGGATGATGTGGCACTCATGTTCTGTTGGTATAATAGGACCACTTCTTCAATTGCTTCCAAATTCCATAAAATCGTTGCCAGACGTTAATTCGATCAAACAAAGTTCGCTAGAATCGCTGTCTGCAAATCAACAATCTTTCTTCTTCATACGTTCGTACATTTTGTTCCAAACAACCATTAACTATATTTTTTTTAAAATTAGTATGGATCTATCTAGGATCCTTCCATGAAATTTGAAATCTGACCACCAGACATCATATGCGAGTTGGTAAAAAAAATATCAGGCACTTTTTTCTGTAAAACATCATTGTAAGTGTCATGCACCAGAATTATTTAATTATAATACACGTACATGTGTATATATAATTTTGTGTTCGTTTGCCTCCCTCTCTCTACTTTACTAGTGTTACTGTAGTTTTTAAGTACATTTGACACCAATCCCCAGTAAACGATAGATACCTGGATTATGGAAATTTCAAAGTTGTGATGCCAAGGCTCTTGCCAAATCATAGGTGAAAAAGTTAGTCCTCCCCAGTTCTGTAGAGTCAATAAATGACTATACGATTGAATGCAGTTCAAATGAGCTCCTCACCAAATAATTGTTAATCATGCTTCGTTGGTCAATTCAATGAATGCACATAAATAAATGGTATGGCGTGGGGTTAATTATTACTCAAGATCCTCTTGAATGTAAAGAACATAAATATTGACATTTCCTTTAAACAACAGCAGTTATGGATATCTGAGTGAAATGATAATCTATAAGCCTCAATGTACATTATATATATATATATATATATATATATATGTGTGTATATATATACATATATACATATATATACATATATATATATACATATATATATATATATATATACATATATATATATATATATATATATATATATATATATATATATATATATATATATATATATATATATATATGCACACACGCCGACAAACAAACAGTACCCAGATATTGTTGATCCTATTTGATTGAGAAGTGACCCGTCTCGGTCGGTCCCTATTTCAGTATATATAAGAAGAAGCAAGTGGTTCGTTTGAAATGTTTAGCAACATCAGCATTTGATACAGCAACTTCACATTTAGCAATGATAAACAAGGAGAAGCAACAGAGGAAACCAGATGATTGTGAGAACAGCCTTGCTCAGCCTATCTAACTATAGTGTATCCTCATAAAGTTTGAAGAGGATCTGTTAAATATATTGGTGCTACCACGGCTATTGGTATTTACAGTGACATTCATTGATAGTGTTTATTATTGATCACCGCAGCAGTTCAGAAAATTCAGTTACAATCACTATATGAAACAATATCACTTAACGAGTTTGACAGAAAACAAGTGAAGACAACTTTCTTGTACATCTACAGACTGTTTGAATTAAAAATAATAAAAAATACACAAAAGTGGTCACGTTACTTTTGAGCCAATTAAAGTCCAGGAGGACCCAGAATGATCGTCTAGAATTTCAAATCAACTTATTTAATGTGTGGATTGAGTAATCTTTTAGAATACAACTTCACAAGCCTGTGTTTGTATCTGCGCATGTGCCAGGTCATCTTTCCTTCACCACGCGTTACACATCCTAGAACTTTTGACACATTTAATAACCAGTTTGAAAATCTATTAATGTATTCTGAAGAATAGTTTTTTCTTTAAAATATACTGATGCAAAAATTACATATAGGAATTAGCATTTGTGGACGCTGAACATTATAACAGCATAATGAAACGGCTACCATGTGCCAGATTGATATTCTTATTTGCAAAAGATTTACCAGATGCCTGCTACCAATGGAAGATGAAAGATACACTTTGATTAATAAGCACAGAAATTTAAAAGTACCGGTAATACTGAGCATACAACTTTTGGATGGTTGCATTTTCAACCACTGACAAATACTTGGGGTCAGTCATTGGAGTCGCATGTTAGCATTTTTATTTCACATTTTACAGTTTAAATTTTAAAAAGCCGTTAAGTACGATAGCCAATGATTATCTGCCTGGCCCATTTAGGTACGTTTATTCATGGACGACAAACCGGTATTCGATTTCTTAATATGTCCAATTACAACCAATTTGGCTGTGTTGTACAGGCCAGCTGTATCCACAGCCGTGATGACCACGTGATAGTCCGTGAACTGATTAACATTGAACATAGACATCTGTGTGTAAAGGGTCTCCATCCAGTGCAGTACATCGTTACCTCCCGGCAGTGTCCCCACGGACACCTCATACACCAAATCGCTAGATGACACGAAAACATCACCCAACGTAACAGTCAGGTACTATTGTTGGCCCATGTCGTATCCAGCTTTTTTACCTGAAATATAGAGCGAAAGAACTGAATGCGCCTTGTTTGGTCCAATGCAATGTAGTTTCTAACTGAATGCGCCTTGTTTGGTCCAATGCAATGTAGTTTCTAACTGAATGCGCCTTGTTTGGTCCAATGCAATGTAGTTTCTAACTTAATGCGCCTTGTTTGGTCCAATGCAATGTAGTTTCTTTGATCAGCAGTGGTCGTATTTACAAGGAATTTGATTTGATCATGAATTTGATCCTAAATTAAATTAATGTGCTCTTGATCCTGAACTACGTAATCCTTGACCTAATATTCGATCAAAGGTTTCAGGATTAACCAACCTATGTTCTAGGCTATCATATGCATTTTGTGTTTAGCATTTGTACTTTATTTAAAAAAAAAATAATTTGATTCAGCATCGACCTTTTAATCTGGATCAAATTAAGATAAAGCCACAATTCTGAAATGGCAATTTCTGCAATAGAAAACAGAGATTGGCTCACACTCAAATAATCAATGGACTTTTGAGCCCAAGATTAAGTAAACTGGAATCAAACAAGTCTAATTTTATTTTGGTCCTGCCTTTGGTATCTGATCAAAGTTCGTCTTGAAAATGACCACAGCAGACAACATTGTTCTTGGGTCTTAATCATATTTGTATGTGCTGCCCACCGGGCTTAGGATGATCACAATAACATTTACATCATTTGCATTAATCTTTCTGGCTGGACTGCCCGTTGCAGGAAAGTACCCGATGTCTGTACTGGGAAGTATACCAGTGTAACTTTTTTTCATCATACTATATGACAATCAAGACAAGGCGCAAACAAAAGCCAGTACAGAAAAGGAAGGAAAAACCGATTCGAGTTGAAACTAACACTGAAAAAGCATGAAGTGAATTTTTTGGTGTCTGTCTGACTTGCCATATCATTGCAAAAACCAAAAGTACAGCTGATGCCTGCCTATGGCGTAGGCTTCAATTTTTTTCCGCACTCATGCTACCAACTGCTAAAAATAAGGTCCGGGAGTATCCCGAAATCTTGTTATGAAATTGGCAAAACAACTATAGAGAAGAAACCCTCGCCATAGTTTCCAAAAACTTTACAAAAGAAATCTGCAAAACGATCAGCAAATTACCTAGGTATGATTGATCAATTGTTATAAAGATCAACACAAGGCTAATGTACAATACGTTGGGAGTGGTTATGGGTGACGATTTTATGGAAAACTACATGCACTCGCATTTACAGCATTTTGTCAAACATTGTTCACGCTAACACACTGTTATTTATCATTACATAACTTGTACATACAGTACATAACAAATACGCTAAAATCAGGAAATAACAGCAGCGCCACGTACGAAATAAATATGTTTAGAATAGGTTAAGGTATGTTTCTTTTTAATTTTAGGATGATCTTGCCAACGCTTTTGCAGAGGTAGTAAAAATTACACAAAAAGGGCAAATATCAACAAAAAGAAAAATAAATATGACTACAACTGTTGAGCAAATAGGGGTTGCAGTTCCTTGAGTTATTGTTGGATTTCGAAATAATTGGCCGAGCTCTTTCAGAAAAGACTACAGTTATATCAACAGACAAAACCAAAAAAAATTAAGAATATAAGAAATCACAAGTTTATGATGTGGTGAACAGACGTAAGTGAGACCCATCCAAGGTACAACTCCCCAAAATTAAAGGATGGTCAGACCGACTTTTTGTAAAAGTTACAAGTATATATAATTGTGAATGGACAAGTGAGAAACGACCACATATACCGCTAACTCAGCTCACTGACCAGTCAGCAGATGACCACGGCCAACTTTTGTTTTTATGATCATTATCGACATGCACCCTCTCCATGACAATCATGCAGCAAGAAATTTATATCTTTACGTACTTCGAATTGTAGGTGCGTGTCTTTCTATTATTATGCTGGTGGTAACTGGCTGAGTCCGGGAGTCGATGTGATTTACAGCTTGCACTTGTACTGTGTAAGACAAATCTGGCAGTAAACTGAGTCCTCTGACCGTCACATATTGCTGGCCTTGGTGTCCTGTTGATACCCATCTCTCAAGATTTTTTCCTGGCCAAGTATCTTAACCTGAAACGAAACATCGACTATAACTGCTCGGCAAAGAATTGAAATGGCAATTCCATGTGTCCATATTATATTTAAATCTGCATTACTACACATGAAGTACCGGACGCTGATACTGAGTAAATACCAAGCGCTGGAGCTTGATAGAATTATTGTCTAAGTGATTTATATAATTTTGAACATTGTCTGCACAGTCACGTGACACACTAGAATAGAGAAATCAAAGCAATGGCTAAGCAACTTTCAAAAAGTCCGACAAACTACGCACGGCGACAGACCTATTACTCTACGAGGAAAGCTTTTAAATTGCTAAGCAAGCAGAAAGAAAGAGTTTTTGGGAATGGTATTTTGCAATCGCTGAACAACTTATGGGACAACGACACCAAAGTTTACTGGGAGCTCATTAAAAAGTTAGAAAATACAGTTACAAAGAAAGATAATGGCAGTGAAAATATCGACTCCAGACAGTAGTTTCGCCATTTCTCAAAAGTTCTGTGTCTCACAGTTCTACCAATCATGGTAACTCTCCCCGAGACCTTGAAGCTATGTCATTTCTAAATGAGCTACATAATAGTAACTCCCCAGTTTTCTTTCCTATCCTGGACTCCACAATTAAAGACACATAAATAACGACTGCTTTGCAGAAACTAAAATCCAACAAGTCTCCCAGCAAAGATGGAACTCTGAATGAAATGTTGAACGAACGTAAAGTAACATTATCTAAAGTTTTGGGCAAAATATTTAATGTAATATTTACATCAGGACATTTTCCTACCATTTGAAAACAGAGTCTCTTGGTTTTAATACACAAAGGGGGAAACAGTCACGATCCAAATATGTATAGAGGCATATGTCTAAGTAGCTGTGTGTCAGAACTTTTTGCACCATCATAAATAACCGAATTCAAAATTATATGTGTGAACACAACTTAAAAACGGAACTACAGATACAATTTTCTGCTAACTGTAGAACAGTGACCGTATGTTTGTTATAAAAACTATAATAGACAAACACAACAAGTTACTAGGAGGAAAAAACTATTTATACGTTTGTTTTGTAGAAAAAAAGAAACATTCGATTCTGTTTTGCACAGTGGCTTATTTTACAAATTAATAAATAATGCTAGAAGTGGATATATGTTACGAATTATAAGAGGTACGTATAATCAATCAAACTTACCAATTAAATTTGCAAATGGTCTGTCGGATAGTATTGAAATAAGTCGAGGATTAAAACAAGGGTCTTTTCTAAGTCCTACGTTATTCAACATTTTTATTAATGACTTACCGTGCAAGTTAAATGATTTATGTGACCCTGCTACTTTACATGAAAAGCGAGTTAATTGCTTATTATATGCCGACGATCGACGATCTTATTCTAGTTTCGGAAACAGAGAAGGGACTGCAAAAAGGCCTTCATATTTTATATAATTTTTGCAACGGCTGGAAATTAAATGTTAATATACAGAAGACAAAATTATGATATTCAATAAGACAGGTAAAAAGATAACTAGAAAATTTATGTACGAAGACAGGGGGTTAGGAACTGTTACAAAATATGTAATCTTTGGATAGAAATTTCCATACATGGCTCGTTTGATGATGCAATTACATTAATTTGTGATGAAGCTAGGAAAAGTTTGGCAAGGCTAAAGACAGTTATTTCTGTGGGAGATACCAATTTAAAAATGCATTTAGCTTTGTTGGAAAAAGTAATATCTCCAGTATTATAATATGCATCTGAGATTTGGGGAGCCCCGAATATCATACCATCAAAAGCTTTAATGCTTGACAATATATCTGGTTACTTCGAAACATAATTAAAACAGGTGCACAGTGATCCAAAGGATCTACATCCCTGGCCACAGTATTTTTTAATGCCACACATAGGGCCTAAACAATATAACATCAAGTGGGGCAAACAGTTACCAAAGTGGTTGCACTTGTTGAAAGGATGCACCACCTAGGCATAAAATTATATGTATGATATCATATACCAAGTTTGTTCCTTAATATATGATATGGTATGTACAAAGAACACGGAGAAAATGATATAGCTATAACATTGGGACATGAAAAATATGTCACAATCATACATAGTGAAAATCATGTTTCAAATAGGATTGTCATGGCTATATAATGGTACTTAAACTACTTGCTTGAATACATACTTGCGGTTTAATGTAAAGTGACAAAAGTGATGAAATTGTCTGTATATGGTAAAGGGAAAACATCAGCATGGACGCAGTTGTAGCTTCATGCTATAAGTTGCTAAAAGTTGTAGCTTCATGCTATAAGTCGCTAAAAGTTGTAGCTTCATGCTATAAGTTGCTAAAAGTTGTACATGCTTTAAACGGTACCATTATACACACAGGGATAGGTGCCACTACACATAGGGTAGGTGCCACTACAAGCAAGCATTCAAAGCATGAGAATACAGAAGTAAGCTATACCATAAAGAAGCATGTCTGGATGCACGAAAAATGGATATGTTCT
Organism: Hermodice carunculata; assembly: GCA_964020975.1. Lineage (NCBI taxonomy): Eukaryota > Metazoa > Annelida > Polychaeta > Eunicida > Amphinomidae > Hermodice > Hermodice carunculata. Next base: position 8,432,101 of record OZ026620.1, read on the forward strand.
TGGGCCTTGTGACCTTGAAAATAGGTCAAGGTCAAAAACAATATATGGAACACATGTCCTTGGTATGATGGTATAAATTTCATTATTCCATCTCTACGGGTTAAAGAGAAATGCTGCCAGACACACGTGAATGGATATGTTCTTAGGCTCTACACGAAAATGGATATGTTCTTGGGCTCTGTGACCTTGAAAATATGTCAAGGTCAAAAACAATACACAGTGCACATGCCCATGGCATGATGCATCTCTGGTATAAATTTCATTATTCTGTATCTTAGGGTTCTAAAGATATGCTCCCGGACGGACGCACGGATGCACGGACGGACTTCAGGCCCCCTATCCTCACTAACTCTATGTCCCCCTATGCCACCTTCGGTGGCGGGGGACAAAAAATGCATATACAGTTTCTTGAGCAAAGCCTAGGTGTACATCGTAAATCCTGTAATATAGCAGTCTTGGGCGAGCTTGGAAGGACCCCACTCTCACTCAAAATTGTGACATTGGTCTGCACGAATTGGTTTCGAATAGTAAAATCCGACTCAGTGTCTTTCCTTTATCATGCTTTTTGATGTAATTTGGAAATGTCTCAAGATAACCGATCTATTTGACTCAACTCAATACACGATATTTTGGCTTCATTAGATTTACAGGAACTTTGGATTAATTTCGAATCGTTCTTTAACTTTCCCTCTAAAATAGTTAAAACACACATTAGAAGAAAATTTGAAAGCCAATGGGAAAATGAAATTTCGCGTCAAGACAATGAATCAAAATTAATAAACTATGTATGATTTAAGAGAGATTTTGAGTTTGAACAGTATTTATAGGTTGTGACAAATTTCGCCATTCGAGAAAGCACAACGCGTTTACTTAAGTGCACACATTCTTCAAATAGAAATTGGTAGACACAAGCGCCCGAACAAAGTTCCAGTAAGCGAACGTCTGCGTTAATCATGTCGACAGATCGAAGACGGGTATCATTTTGTTATTATTTGTATCAAATTTGAAACTTCCCGGACAAAAACTACTAGACACTTTAAAGGAAATATTTGTTGATTTTAATTCATATAGTGCTCAAGATATGATTGGTTTTATTATGAACTTAAAAGATCCAGAATTAATTAAAGTCTTTGAAACTCTCATTACGGATTGCACTGTAATAAGTGATAAAACATTACCGACTCCCATACACAACACTTTATACGCTACATTTCAGCATGTGCATTCCTTCTGTTGGAAATCCCCCCTCCTTTTTTGATTTTGGTTTGTTGTATGGTATTGTAATGTATTATATTGTAAGTGCTAGTCTGTGCTTTTATGTTGTTTATGTCTTGTATTTGACAAAGTGCCTACTAATATATTGAAGCGCAGTCAATAAAGGTTCATTTCAGCGGTTTACAGACAAACATTATGAAATACAACATATGCACACACAATCACACAAGATTGGTAATTTCCCTATGTATTCGGTTTCCAATTGCATAATCGATGCTCCTCTTAACCATATTTATGGAACTTGCTCTATGCCCACATTAAAATAAATTCTGCTCGTCCGTCCGAGTCATTTGGGGTTTCACCGAAAACAACCTTGCCCTTTGCATGTAAAGCAGACTCTGTATTTCATGTTTCGAAGTTTTTATACCGCTGGAGGTAGAAGGCCTGTTTTGCAGAAACCCTTGCCTTATGACTACATATCAGTTGAAAAGAGTGTTAGTTGCAGCAAAAGTGCAAAAAGTCATACTGAAGTGACAGGACAAATAATGGTTGCTTTGCAGACAATGGCGAAAAAATGTGTTGTAACAACAGTGTAAATTGTCTTCATTTCAAAATGTAACGGACACACTTGGTATCTCTATAAAGAAAAGCTCTATTCAGCAGGGGTATAATGCATTTGTCCTGTCACTTTTGCTAAGGGATATGCGATGCATTACGAGGTAACCAATTGTCTTTTTGCAATATTTGTGTGCAATATGTTAGAAATAATAACTTTGCATTTCTAACATTCAAATTATATCCAGTAAGCAGGCAAAGGGTGCATTTTGCCGAGAGATTGTACTCGCTGATTCTGTTGTCCTCGCGTGATTTTTGTTCGCAACGCTCGTGTAAGGAATACTGATATAATGCCTGGGACATCAAGGTTTTTGTGATAAAAAATGCCTAGCAACAAGGAATTCAACTAAACAAACGGTGTCTGTATAAAGCCATAGTCTACAGAACCATTTGAGACTCGAGAGGAAAATTCACAAAAAAAAAAAAAAAAAAAAAAAAAAAAAAAAAAATCCGATCTGAACATCGATATTATTCGACATCATAAGATGTGGGGAAGTCTGTTGCCGCTGCGTACACATTTGTACCTTTCAATTTACAAACACTGATAAACGCGTTGCTGGTTACTTCAACATATATGTGCAGCACAATACCACACTGTATATTACGTGCGGGAGAAGACAGGCTGTGATCAGTATATGCACACTAGACTGGTTTGGATTGTGATGTTTTTGCGTGAAGAAAAGAGCATGTTATTGCAGAGTAACTGCAATGTCATATAGTATATAATAATGTAAAGATATGTTTTTATGGAACATGAGAAGAGTTACACAAACATTTAAGTCTCATTTGCCGTGGTTTGTCCAAACAACACTAAAAGTATACAAATACACCATGCTGTTGACCACATGCGGCCACATAAATTACGCATCAACTCATGATTTTACTCATATTACTTCATGGACACCTTTTTGTTTAATATTTTTTTCTGAATCAAATGATTGCACAGACTTTAGGCTTGTTTTTGGTATCGATCTGATCACTTTCAAAACAAGTTGCTGCTGTGATGCCACTGAATTCGGGGTTATGGAGCTTAGAGAATATCCTGGATATTAATTTTTACTCTTCACTATGCTATAGCAGCTTAATAATAGTATATAATGCATTTCACGAACACGACATGTTTGCACCTGATGACGCCAATCTAACTCTGATCCTTACGTTTTGACTAGTCAGCCCGTAATTGTTTAAGTGTATAATGTACAGCCTTAACTCATTCCAAAACAGTCCCTGATATTTACGAATATTTACCTAGATTTAAGACGGCAGTTGCATATTAAAATTCTTCATGAAAAGAGCTTTCGTTCAAGTACCAACACGCAATAATCTTAAGTCAGTGGTTCTGGCATTGTCTGGCAAGTCATGCTGCAGCTGCCGCAAGGGCAGCTGCAGCATGACTTGCCAGGCAGTGCTAGAACCACTGACCAAGGCATGTCACCATGGAATGGAATGAGTTAACGGTTACCTCGAAGTATGTAATTCCATAAGGGTCATAAAAGCCATCCCAGGCAGCTCTGAGAGATTCTGTACTTGTTTGGTATGGTCCTCTGCGCGGGTATTCGGTAAATGAGGGGACTGCTACCGAGACAGATGCTTGTGTAGACACTGGGGGGTCTTTCACAATAGTAACTCCATCAGATGAGTGAACTGCAGATAGTCCTTTTGTTGTGTAACAGCGTACTGTTACAAAGTATTTGCGACCTGCTGTTGAAATCTGCTTCAGGGTGCAATGCCCCGCGAATGTATCTTTCGGAAGTCTTTTGAAGCTTTGGATCAATCTGGACCCAGGTGCATCACCAACACATGTGTCAATGCAATGATTAAGGCTGGATAAATAGTTTTAATATGGCCTGTTAATAATCGATTTTTAATATTAATTACGCATCTTAAAAGAAACTAAAAGGAAAGTTAATATAATCGACCTGTTACTATGAAATGAGAAGATACATTTGATCAGTTTGTATTGTGTCATAATAACGTTCTCACCAATTGCCGATTCACAGTGCTCCAGGCCACTCTCCTCATCATTGGCTGCAAACTGCATGGATATAACGTCTTTCTTTTGGAACTGAACATCACCTGACAAAGAAGCATGCCGCTGTTATAGGTCATTTGTATGACCTGTACGGATCCGGAAGCCCTTGCTCCCTCATTTCACACGATTCAGATTGAAAGAGGTATCTTTGCCGAACATTATTGTGTTCTATGCCGTTTTGAGTCGTTGAAAATTTTACAGCGCAACTGTCACTTCTGCTGTGTTTTATATTATAGCACTGATTCATCTTCCACTGGTCTGGTGGTTGAACAACAAGCTGTGCAAAACCTCGAGCTCCTCTCTCGGGTTTAGTACAGCCTGACTGTAACTGATACAACCCCTTACCCAAAATGGGGGATCAATGCTTATTCTGACATGTTTATCGGTTCGACACCCGATACATTTCCCTTGTTTTAGCACGATACTGTCTACATATTTCGGCCTCACCTGTGTTTTATTGGCTGTTCCAGCAACTGTTTCCACCCAACATCCGGTTGGTGCGCCATCTTGATTTTTTAAAGATTTTATTAATGAAACATAAAATAAGTACACGATAGATTTGCAAATTATCGTTACTGAACTTATCTTTTGGGTATACTCTAACAAAATAATTATAAACAGTGACAATGAATCAAATGACCAGTGAATGTAACTATCTTCTGGAATGTGTGCAAACAACAATGGATTCAATACTAGTGATTGATTCATTCCACCTGCAATGAGGCCATAGAATCAAACACGCTCACATGCTCTTATCCTTGGCATATGTTTGGCACCTTAACTTTAATCATGTTAGAAAGGTACAAAATCCATCGTGAATTTCTCTTTCCCAACACCAAGGCTATTGTCCAGTTTAAGTGTCTCCAAATGCCACGAAGCAGAAGATTAGACCATTACAATCACAGCTCAAGACTGGACAGCTTACCTGAAGGGATGTCCCCGTCCCATACCTTGGTGATAACGGGTGGGGTCAGGTCTATCGTTACAGTTTCAGACGAGAACGACGCCTTCAGTCCTGCCGCATTTGTTGCTACTACAGTGACGTAGATCTGTGACTCATGAAGCAAAGGTACAGCGTCATTGGAAGCAAAGGTTGCCCTACCAACGGATCGGAAGTTCTGCAGTTGAATCCCACCACGTTTCATTCTTTTGAACAATGAAATTGAGAAGATGCATGCTACTTGGTCTGTGTGACATGAACTGTCCGCAGATATGAGCAGGCTGGTCGCAACTCCTGTATTTTATCTGTTTATTTTAATTAATGAATTGGTTAATTTTATTTTGTGTGTGTGTGTGTGGGGGGGGGGGGAGCTGGGTGAATCTTGCCCCCACATTCTATCTTCGATAGATTATGCTTTGATTCATACTACTGAAAAGTATATCTCTGTGTGGATCTCCCAGCTTCGTCTGGGGCACACAGAAGTACTCATCTACAAATGCAAAACCACTGGCCAACTGGTCATAGAGATACTTTTAGTTTCATTTTCTTGCAATTACAGGCTATCTTAAAACAAATTTTTTTAAATGTACCGGATTTTCTTGTATCCGGACCCACCTATTAAATTGTCTACGTACGCAACTTTCCATTAAACAGAAAGAAATTCAGTTTGGCTTGATTTATTTGCTGTTTGGCGGACTCATTATTATTCTCAAAACGTAACATGTTCCCCCTTATGCCTTTCCAGCGCCTCTAAGAAATTGGCGACATTAATATCTTGTGTTAATTTTGTGGCTAAGCAGCTGGTATCTATAAAATGCAACAAAATGGGATCACACTGCCTGATTGTGGAGCTACAGAAAAGTTTCTTAATGCGGCTGTACCTGGATATTCCTGTGTCTAACATGCTGCTTACATCTATAATTATGTTAAAAACTGCCTTTCCAAAATATTTCGATGAATATTTAATATGTCTTGGGGATACGCAGGTGTTTCAACTGTGCCTACCACATTGGATTAAACACCTTTGTAAGGAAACTCCATTTATGTACAGGAGACAAAATAAAACTGCAACTGTGATGGCGTTACTGTTCTGTCTTCAGGCCTGTAGGTCTTTATGAATTTGAGATCCCACTGAAGTCATTTTTAGCTTATTTCTGTCCATTGCTTTTGGTAGGTATTGACAAGACTGTTAATATTTAAAATAGGATCTCAACATGGTAATGGCACGATTTTATTTGGATACCAATTAAATCAGCACTTTATGTACAGGGCTTTACGTGGATTTATGGTGTGTTTGATCAATCTGGCACAGATTTGAAAATAAAATGTTGAGCTTACTCATGGCACACCAATGTACTAACCTATTGCCCATGAGAAGTCGACTATGGGACTCTCGGGGTCAATGATATCCCAAGCTGCATGCACAGATGACCAGTTCGGAGCGAACACCGTTTCAACGTTCATTATACGTCTGGACTGCCCTAGGGGTCTGCCACCTTTTGGCAAAGTGGACATCTTTTTGCACTGATGAAATCCAAAGCTACAGAATAAAAATGCCATAATCTTATGTGTATCATGCATATCAATGTCTCGTGACATTCAGGCTAAAATCCATTCATTGTTTGATTTTTTACAGGTAATTTGAATAGTCGGCTGTCCTACAAATGTATTACAATGACACATTGGATAACACGAAACCTCAATTAAAAAAATGATTAGTTTGAAAATTGAAATATCTAACATGTTTGATGACGTCAACCTTAATATTCCAGCTCTGTTGCTTTGGTTTCTCCGACATGGTAGATATTGCCTGACAATCACTGGTGCATTATGAAGTTCAACATCCCTCCATATGTAACTTAACATAGATGTGTATAGATGGTTTCAGGCTTTTGCTTGTCCACAGCACACAGTATAAAGTTTGTAGAGAGCAGCCAGCAAGTTTATCCACAACAGTTAACAGCCTTGTACAAAGAAGCCAGTACATTTATACATGTGTAACGTGGTCTGTAAGTTTGTACATGGATTACAGTCGTGTTGTTAGTACAGAATTAAATGGAATCGAGAAAGGCATTATAATTGCTTTATCTCATTTTTAGCTTATTTGTTAGTAGAGCATAAATGTTCTATTATTAGTGTAGGCCTATTTATGAAATTCCTGCTCTGTCAACTTCAATAGATGTTGCAATGATAGATATTTTGATTGTAATTTCGGTCTTGTTTAAGAGAAGAGCACCCCATCAGAAACAAGATCAATCGTTTGCTAAATTATATATTATTGGCCCTTATTTACGCATTGGTAACAACGTTTTCCTGAATAAGTACAGTTCCAAAATATTTTGATCATGTTCAAAGATTTCAGACCAATGGCGTAATCTTACCATAACGAAAGAATTAAAACAGCAAAACAGCAGAACTTTTGGTGTACTTTTGCCAGTATCAGTCAATTTGTAAGTAAAAAAAAAAGGCCACATGAACGTCCTCTCAATGCGTCAATTCTACAGTACATATATAAAGACACATGCACAGCTTATGTAAAGGGAGGTAAAATGTGCTCACCACTGGCACTTTTGATTCCAACCGATGGGAAGCTTACATTGGATTTTAGTGATGCAGCAACAAAAAAATATATACATGTTTGTGCCAATGTTGTCTGTATTGTGCGTCGGATATCTTCTGATCATGCCGACGTGGCCTCTGGTACAACTTGACACATTGTCCATGCCTAATGTTTAAAATAAAAAAAAAAAAATGGAGATAAGTCATGAGTCGCTGTGTAATACATACGATGAAATGTCAGAAGAAAGCATATGGCTCGGTGCGAATAAGAACAGTCATTAATTGACCGGCTCGTATCATTTGATGAACAAAACTGAGCAATAAAGTTCGATGGATGGCGTCAAAACTATATAAAAATACTTCAAAGTACCTACATCAGGCTTGTCACGATTTGGACGGTTTTCACCTCGGACTGATTTTAAACTGCAATATTGACACGGAATGTTCTGAAACTGCTATTTACTGTAATACGAAAAAGAAGCACAAGACACCAGTTGCTTGTCATAGCCTACACACAACAGCAGTAGAGCAAACCTCGTTCTAGATGTAAACAAATGTGACAAGGTGTCACCAATTGCACAAGATGCGGTGCTGCTACAAGGGAGGTGTTGCCCCCCCCCGTCCCCCGATAATGCGAGAAATGTGCCCCATATATATTTATAAATGTATCATTATATGCTTTCACGTGAAATTAGGTGAGCTCCGGCCCTCTTAGTGCGCAAATACTCATGAATACTCTCCCTCCACCATCTTATGGTGCATTGTCATATGGAGGTTCAGAACATGCGTCAACCAAAATAAAGATACAAGATAAAACTAGGAAAGACGAATTGCTGCATAGCAAATCAGTGTGTGTGTCTTCAAAGCATATTGGTGTGGCAATGTACAGCTATTCCATAACACAGGAGTAGAAGTTGGAATGTCATCTCTATCTATTATAGTTTCAAGTTGTTCCAAATTTTCAATTTCTTATGGTGCTATTTAGCATAATTTAATAACTACAAATTTTATTTTTAACTCATTAGGTGCGCAATGGTCAACAACCCCCTAGTAGAAGTTGGAATGACTTCTCTATCTATTATAGTGTTGAACATATTCAAGATTGAAAATTTCGAATACTGTTAATCAGCATAATTTAAACTACTACAAATTTTATTTTTAACTCATTTGGTGCTCAATGGTCAACAACCCCCTAGTAGAAGTTGGAATGACATCTCTATCTATTATAGTGTTGCAGATATTCAAGATTGAAAATTTCGAATACTGCTAATCGGCATAATTTAAATTGCTACAACTTTTGTTTTAGATTCAGTACATGCTCAATGGTCAACAAATCCCAAATCGAAGTTGAAATGACATCTCCATCTATAATAGGTTTGAAGATATTCAAGTTTTAAAATTTGCAATGCTGCTAATTAGCATAATTTAAATTGCTACGACTTTTGTTTGAAATATATTAAGTGCTCAATGGTCAACAACCCCCTTGTAGAAGTTGGAATGACATCTCTATCTATTATTGTGTTGAAGATATTCAAGATTGAAAATTTCGAATACTGCTAATTTGAATAATTTAAATTGCTACAACCTTTGTTTTAGATTCATTACATGCTCAATGGTCAACAAACCCCAAGTAGAAGTTGAAATGACATCTCTATCTATAATAGTTTTGAAGATATTCGAGTTTTTAAATTTGCAATGCTGCTAATTAGCATAATTTAAATTGCTACAACTTTTGTTTTAAATTCATTAGATGCGCACTGGTCAATGACCCCCTAGTAGAAGTTGGAATGACATCTCTATCTATTATACTTTATGGAGTGCTCAGTGGACCAGCGAGTTGCGCGTTGGCCTGTCACCGCTGCGGCCGGGGTTCGATCCCCAGCGATGGCACAAGTTGTTCGTCCCGGGAAGCTCTTCCGACGGGTGAGTCCGATTCCTCCGAGGGTTCGAATTTCGCGGCGTTTTTTGACTGGGGTTAGTGGTCGCATGTGGCAAGGTTTCCCAAACACCTGCTGAGCACCGTAGGTTTTCTCCGGGATCTCCGGTTTCCTCCTACATTAAGTTTGGGATAATTGGGCTAAGATCTTGCCTACCGGACCCTGTGGAAGAACAGCCATTGGCTGAACAGGCTATCCAGTATAAAGATGTTCAATTATTATTATTATTATTATTATTATTATTACTTTTGAAGATATTCACGATTTCAAATTTTAAATGCCCCTAATTTGCATAATTTTAAACATCTTCATTCCTCTGTATAACACGGTCAAACTCCTTGTATGGAGGTACAATCATGCCACGTTTAGAGTTTCTATGTATAATAGTGTCCGAGAAAAGTGTCGGACAAATTTGCTGGTAAAGAAAAAGAGAGAGAGAGAGAGAGAGAGAGAGAGAGAGAGAGAGAGAGAGAGAGAGAGAGAGAGAGAGAGAGAGAGAGAGAGAGAGAGAAGAAATAAAGAAAGAAAGAACGAAAGAAAGAATTTCAAGAAAAACATGTAAGTGTATGTTGACACACACACACTTTAATTCCATGGGGACATGTGTTACTTGTACCTGGAGCTTAAATACGGCCTTCTACAGACAGCAGCAATCTACGGGATACATCTGGATGGCTTGCGAAAAACTGCAACTTGTAGCGTGCACCTGAAACTGTCTCTACGGTCTGCCTTATGGTTCCATGGAGAATGAGGTAACGGTGACCATGATATGCTCCCGACTTGCTAGAGATTGTACACTTTGTGCCATGGTCCACATTCCAGTACCTGGGAACGAGGTCTTCAATCTTGGAATGAGTCTCATTGTAGGCTTTCATCTCAAAGGACGGATTCCTTACCGCATTATGCCCCCATTTGATAAAACCCTGTCCCAAGGGTGGCGTAGTGTCTATCCTGACCCAATCAGATTTTGCAGATTTTGATCTTAGTCCAGCTGGGTCCACTTCGTACACAGAGTTTGTTATTGTCTGTCCTATTAGGTAGAATATGAAAGCCATGCTTTAATGTAAATGAATGTGCAAGTGACAGCTCTCAAATGCTCTTTTCCATAAAGTGAGTATCATTTATATAATTTAGTACCAAAAAGAACTAGTTGTAATGTTACTAGAAGTAATGTCCTGTTGAATGTACGAGATAACATTAAACAGATTAAGTTATTTTTCTGTAATACCAATACAATTTTGCCTTTTTTATAGCTAACGTTACAATCAAGTACACCTAAATAAACTGAGTATTGTAGAATGGAAAGTACATATGTTAACCTTGTTTGGCACTGACTGGAAGTTTTGCCTTTCCAGACATACGCAGTCCTACTTTGCTACAAAGAGGGCTGCTGGACGATGATACAAAATGGTAACAGTACACATAATGGTCTATGAAGGACTGGAAGTCTGCAAAACCATGCCATGGGACCGATATATGCTCGGTCTGATTTTGGTAACGAAGGTCAGAAGTTCCTACGAGGAACCAGGCAAGGAAAAGACTTCTTTCAGGTGAGACATATTTCCAATTGTACTTGATTTCATAAATTATTGTTATTCTTAATCGAACATACACAGACTACAAATGCCGGCATGCAAAATTCACAATAAGATTATAATCAGGAAAGAACTACGAAATTCTAAGCTTCTACGGTTTAACTGTCTACATGGCACCTTTTCTCGGCCCATGGTACCGGGAGTGCATCGAGGAAAGCTACGGACTTGCACCATTCTTGGGGTCCTCGCAAATGGAGGCATGCTGTCACTGGGGCCAAAGGTCGGTTTAACTCATTCCATACCAGTCCCTGATTTTTCCGTATATTTACGTAGATTTACGACGACAATTGCATATTGAAATTCTTCATGAAAAGCGCCTTCGTTCAAGTACCAACATGCCATAGTCTTAAGTCAGTGGTTATGGCACTGCCTGGCAAGTCGTGCTGCAGCTGCCGCAAGGGCGGTCGTTCCAAATAGTACAGAAAAACATGATCCATATTCATTAATTCCAAACCCAACAATGACAGCAAAGAGATTCCAGACTTCCCAAAGCATCAACATATCTCTTCCAATATCAATCTGAAGAAACAAATTTCACTCCTGACTTGACACAGGCAGTCACCCATAAAAGGCGACTGGTGGTTTTAAACCGGTCCTCTCAACCTTAAAAAATGACGAGTGTGGGAACTATTACAAGCATTGTGATTACCTCGTCTATCGTAGATCGTGCCAGCTATAGGCCGAGTGGTGTTAACCACGAAGCCATCCGAGTGCTCTATAGTATACAGGCCATTGATGTTGCGGGTACGAACGTTACTAAAATAACGAACACCCTCCGGGAGAGATAACCCTTTCACAGTGATAGTGTACACTGACACATTAAACCTAAGCTTCTGAAATGATATCACGTCGTCACCTGCAAACATATATATATATATATATATATATATATATATATATATATATATATATATATATATATATATATATATATATATATATATATCATGCATTATCATTCTGCTGACCCACAGTCCAATTATTCAACTAATCAATGTTAAAATTACGCTGAATGTCCGTTCATGTGTCCTTCAATGCCAGAAACATGTACATGTTCATTACATAGATTAAAAAAGACGGCGTTATTTTATAGTTATGATAAATGGCAATCCAGCCAAACAGCATCGACGGGATATTCACTTCTGTAAAATCTGTGGCATTTTACCTTCTGTTACTTTTACATTGTATCACGTATCATATGCATTACTTCCGTTAAAAGTGCTCAAAGATGGTTCAAAATATGTCAGTGGTGCTAAGCCAGCTCTTTGTATAAATTTGTTTTTCCAGGATATTGACACATGGCATGACTGTGTAATGTAGTCTGTGTCTCTTGTCTCATCTGGTCCTTTCAAGTCCTTCACCTGTGCCAACAGAAAATATATCATGCCAAATCATAGTAGCATTGTTGCACATTAGTAACATATAATAGTTTCATGGCCGGCTATACAGCCCGATTTGTTGAGCGTAGCCAATGGTACCGTGGTTGTGAAGCTTTGATATTATCCCCCAAACTGCATTTAACTCATTCCACCCTGATAGAAGACCGAGTCAACAGCTTTCCTTGGCGTGCTCTGGGTGCATTGCGCCAAGGAAAGCTGTTGACCATGGGCATAGAATTTGGAATGATCTTCCATGCAAGTTTCATCCAAAAGTTTGAAAATAATCCCTCAATTGATTAAATACAATTAGCAGATGACATTTAGATGTAAGCAGGAAAAAGCGTCATTAGGGTGGAATGAGTTCAATATAATTCAGTCTGATATTTCTTTGCGGCTCTTTTGTAGATGTGGTCTGTGTATCAACATTTATTATTCATTGCAGAAAGAAACTGACCAAATTCACTATACTTGTACGGCCTCAAATTGTACATTTTATACCTTGGCTCCCATTTTTTTCTTGACGGGTGGGTGGGATCCACCGTGACGCCATTAGATGTAAGCACAACATAGGCGTCTCCATCATACCAGCCCCGTACAAAGAACTTGTACTTCACCCATAATTCCAGACATTGTCCTGTAAATGTAATAAAATAACACTTAAGGTTTCAGTTTAATTCAAACTGGTAAGCAGAGGTCCAAAATATGAAACGCCACAATGATTTTTAATGTCTTTCTTTTCTTTTTTTTCCAAGGGAATTTTATTATCAGCGAATGGCATACATGTACAATCATTATATGGTTTATGGTACCTCAATTGCTTATTCAGTATTATAATATAGTATACGGTGTGAAAACAAGGCTACCGTCACATGACACTTTGCTTGCCGTGACATATTTCTACAAACTGTCATGAGCCTTGTTTCTGGTTGGGATGAAATGATTCTGGGCAGGAAACCACAAGCAGCAAAGCAGCGAGTGGTTTACTTGCGCAGAAGCATTTAGTCCCAGCCAGATACACACGTAAATGACGGTTTGTATTTATCCCATAACATTTTCATATATATTCTGTTTAACTATGCAACAAACAATAGTTTTTCAGCAAAAAGGGCCAAAAACACGCAGAAAAGCATAACCACCCAACACTGCCACGCGCGGATGAATCGGCAAATTTTGTTAGAAATGTAATGCGGTCAAATTTCGAATGGCGCAGAAAGTTGACAAACGGCAAACCAGCGGTGCATGGCGAAGAATAATAAACAGTCGCAATTGAAAGTACATAGAACCATGACTTTGTTTAAAAACCAAACAGCGGCCTGGTACTGTACTATTTCATGTTCGGAACGAGCGGGACTCGAACCTGCAACCTCTGGCACCAGTCGCCTAGCTGAAATGGGAAAACTATGTGATACGGAATTGCAGACGTAATAGACGTAACACATAGCTTTATTCCGTCGCAAAGGCGCCATTATGGGATAATATGTATATCACATTAGACAGTGTCATTACCATGTCCAAACTGTAGTCCTTACGAAGCAAATCCAAGTCAATTCCGACCAAAAGCAATGCTCCTTGGTATGTATAGCTGAAACATATAAATTTATAGTTCGTATTTACCCAAAAGAGACCAAAACGTAAGTGCAAAAGGTCCATAGGGGGAAAAAACCTTATCTAGTTTTCACATGACAGAATGCAAAAAGTTTTGTTTGAAATTATAGGCCTATTTCAGTAAATTAGCTTGAACAGTTGCATCATTCATGCACATACAGGACCATACAATTTATGAAAAGGGACCAAAATTTGCAGCACATCAGAGAATTTGTAAGCGGAGGTTCTTAACTTGTTGAAAATGTCAATAAAATTCAGTATTTTAAAAGGTACAACTACTAAAACAACATGATTATATAATTCGATGTGTTTTAGGCATGTAGTTAAAGACATGATGTTGTTTCAAAGGGGATAAACTAAGAGTATTTCAAAAAGGAAAGTGTTTGAATTTGCATATATAGTAAGTACATTGGTTCAAATGTTAAACATCAGCCAGAAGCAAGTGACATTAGGCCTCAAATCATTAAAACGTAGTCAAAAATGCATTACAATAGTCAAAATTTGTAAGGATAGCAGTCACATTTCAAGTTGGTTTCCAGAAGTATTTTTGAAAGGACATTTAAATGTTCAAGAAAGCATATAATCCCACAAATCATCTAATAAGTCAATTATTCAGGTAATAATTTAGAATTCCAAAAATGTAGTATGCCATTGTAAGTCATCTGTAAGTCAGCCAAGCATAATGTACATCTAACTCGTGGTTCTATAAAGTTCAAAAGGTCAAATTGTAAAACAGTCCTAATTACTGTAAAATTCTACTACCTTTATCAGAGAAAGAATTCGGTTTTATGGAGAGAGAGAGAGAGAGAGAGAGAGAGAGAGAGAGAGAGAGAGAGAGAGAGAGAGAGAGAGAGAGAGAGAGAGAGAGAGAGAGAGAGATCATTTAAAATTCCTAAAGGTAACTGTAAGTATAACTGTTTTCCTGTAACAGTTTTAAATCTTTTCATTTATAATCAGACGTAGTTCAACTTGTCAGTCAGTTGATTTAGATGCTAATTTTTTATACAAGAGAGAGACAGAGATAGAGTACATTAAACACTTTGAGCCAACCTGACATATGACTTTCATAATATTAATAACAAACTATATTCATCAGACAATTATAAAAAAACAACATCAGTTTCACTACACTTGGAACACTTACTGCATTGCAATATGTGCAGAAAATGCCTGAATGTTCAAATTGTTACCAAATATATAAGGGTTCCATGAAAAGAGAAGTGGATAACAGTTTTCAATGATAGTGAGGAGACCAAACCGAATACCAGTTTACCCTTGTCAGATCCAGGATCATTTACGAAATAGTAAGACATGCTAGTGTTCGTCGTCAGAAGGATCCATGACCAACAGTAATGAGATTTAAACGAATGAGCGTATCTTCTACCTGACTTGGAACAGGTTACCAACATATTGGCAGTGGGTTAAACCAGTTTTACGGGATCCCAATCCTCCCACTTTGGAAAACACTCTTATTCATTTAAAGTAGGCCTAAAACAAAATTAGCCCTTAATGTTAATGTACAGTTATAGAAGGTAATTACCTGACCATAGTTCACAGACATCATCCAAACAATGACAGGACAATTAAGAATTTTAAGTCAGACTACTATAGTAGTACAGTGACTCTTCTGTTTGCTGTACTTATCCCCACTGAATTACCACCCCATATGAGCCCTGGATTTCTATTTTACCATCATAAATAAAATACAAGTGTATGATTTTTAGTTCATGTGATAAAGTAATTACACCAAATGTTCACAAAATATCTTTCACGACAATGCAATGTTAACTTCTGGTTCCGCGTTCCTACTGTAATTACCATGGTTGATCATACATGTTGCGGTAATTCAAGTACTCCTTATCCGCACTTGCCGCCAATGCTGCATCAGCCAAATGTGGCAAAGGTACAAACTTTATCATGCCGTTACTCCACAATTATTATCCCAATGACTCTCTTGCATGTAATGACAGTTCCATGCAAGTGCATTCATAGACACACTTGGTAAATAGTCCTCCAGATAACAGCAACCGTCGGATACCATGACCTCAGCGCTACCGACGTCGGATATAATAGAATTCACACAATCACTAGATGGGGAGTAATAAGGTCTATTCTAGCATGGCTAGACTTAATTTAACTCGAATAATTACCCCTCGTGTAGTACTTTTCGCATAGCAGGCCTACACAGGTCTACCAGCTACCTTCCTGATCTCCGAGTAAAGTGGCACTTCATTGCAATCACTATGCCTAGTAGTAGTAGTACCAAATTACCACACTGAATTTTAGTGTTCTTAGTTTATGCAAGCAAAGAGTTCAATTGATTCTACCAACCGTAGAGCATCACACTGGCACACACATAAACAATCTTGGACTATGAGTAAACACTGTGTTCAACTTTAACATCTTATTTACAATCGATTAGGAATCCTAAATAGTTGAAGTAGTTTTGCCTCTACATCATAGCATAAGGTAACATGAAATGCAATATCACATACCTGGCAAACGTCCAGGGCAAATTCAACGTCGTGAAATAATCAGTGTTGACAGTAGTCGTACGGGTTGTCAGTGAAGTGGTCTCAAGGCATCTGCACCCCCAGTCGTGCGCTCCCGCAGTTTTGGGACAGGCCGGCCGTGACGTCACAGAAAAACCCCCACCAGCATGATCAGGGAGCAGTCTGTTTTTTTATCGCTGGTACAACATTCCCCACCGTTTTCAAAAAGATGTCACTGTTTTAGAATTTTGAAATAGAATGCCGCCAAAAAGTTACTCAAATAAGTTCACCCAGAGTTTGAAGGCATTTAGTGTTGCAAGCTGATGCAGACCTTAAATAAAGGTGGCAAAAAAGAAGGTAAGAGTTAGCATATGTCCCATGACATGCACATTTCATTCTTGTGCACATGTACGGTTATGAACACATCTAATAAAAAGTGTTAATAGCACATCTACAAAAATACCAAAGCCACAGCATTTCATATGGACACATGCACTTTTCTGCAACCCGTCACACACAACCATTTCCAGCATTCTCCGTCAATGATCAATCTGTGAAAATAAAAATGTTACACAGCATGTGTTAAACCAATTCCCAGTAAATATAGAGGATATCAGAAAATATGACAAGTACACATTATAACACAATTCCAGTCAGATGATATCCGACACATACCATAGTAATTTCGAGCCAGAAAAATTATCAGTCAGATTTAATCCGACCTATAGCATAAATTAGATGTCCAAATAAATACAAATATCAAAGTAATCAAAGAATCAGAACAAATCCAACCCAGTGATACTTTGCCAGTTAGGCACAAGATACCAAAGAGTCAGAACAAATCCGACCCAGTGACACTTTGCCAGTTAAGCACAGGTTACCAAAGAGTCAGAACACATCCGACCCAGTGACACCTTGCCGGGTAAGCACAAGTTACCAAAGAGTCAGAACACATCCGACCCAATGACACTTGACCAGTACAGGGGAAAATAGCCTAATTTACAGCTTATAAAAGCTCTTTGCAACCCCTCTTGTCATGTTGCATACGAATGACAGGGGAACATTCTTCACAATCGCCACCGCCTTTGCTGCTTCCAATAACATTCCTGGATTGGAATATCTGGCTCTATGCTTGAAAACTTCTGGCACTTGATAAGGCGCATCTGTCTCCAGTACCAGTCTTTGGAGGGGAATTTGCCGGATCACTTTGTCATTATTGAGGACGCCCCTGGCTGTAACCCCAAAAATACTGTTCGGGAAAGCAGTTAGAATTTCCTCATAGAGATCCATGTCCCCCGAGAAACAATGCATGTGTACTGCTTGGCTGGGAGGCAAGGTCCTCTTCATGATCTGCAGGCACCTCCTTGCAGCATCTTGTTCCTCAACCCCGGTATCTCGGCTGTGTATCACAACTGGTACTCTAAACTTAGCGGCGAGTGGCAGACATCGCTCGAGAGCCCATTGCTGTTTGATGATTGTCTCCTCCGTTAGCCCCGTCACGGTAAAGTCCGCCCAACTTCTCCAAAACCAACCACCTTTGGCATAGCCAGCAGACCCTCCAGCCTCTTGATGGTCTCCAAGATCTCTCCCCTGTTATGCTGTCCCAAAAATCTAGGGTGCATCCCAATACAAAAATAAATCCGTGGATCAGCCCCCAGCTCTTGTATTTTCTCAGGAGTCTTCCACATATTCTCGAACACCTGATTGGACACCATGAATTCCAGAGTAAAATCTTCAATGGAAACAGGCTGGTAAGCCAGCACTTGGGCCAACCCCCCTACCTGCAGCCTGAAGAACATCTCCCCAACATGACAGTGGGCATCAATCACCCTATACTGGTTATTAGAAGCTCTTACCACCCGTCTCACATCCTTTTCCTCTTCTATCTTTAAACTATGGGCATACAGCTCCGTGTTCCTGATCTCCTCTGCATCTTCGCTGGACAAAGTGCTGACAATGGACGCCAGCACCCTCCAGTGTAGTAGGGCAGGAATGCAGTTTGGTGGCGCCACCGTGATCCTGGCGGGAACCACACCCCCCAGTACTCTGTGCCCAAAATCAAGGAAGAGCATCTCCTCCACTTCCGTTACAGCATTTTCCTCAGCATGCAGTTTGTTGTCAAGCACAGTTTGAAGAAGGTCTTGCACGGAAGCTAAACCTAACTTCTGCATGATTGTGGCCAGCAGACCAGCCATTAATGAGGACCACTTCCCAAGATGCTCCTCAGAGAAACTGGCATTCTTACCCTCAGCATGTTGTTTATGGTGCTCCAGAACACCAGTCACCTGGGCCGCTTGATAATTACAACTCCAGCAGGCAGTCTGAGGGGAAACATAAAATGGCAAATGGCTGCGCAGCACATGACGTTTAACATGAGATGATCCTTGAAAACAGACAGGACAAGGATGTAGCCGTCTCCTCTTCGATTTTTGTTGAACTTCAACCTGAAGTTTACCTTCCACCTCCTGGACACTCCTCTTTAGATTGGACTTGGCTGCCTGAAAAAGACTTTGTTTTCCAGGATAAACTTCGCCATCCACAGCTGGCCCATCAGATTTAATAATAATTTGAATATTGCCTTCATCGTTGGTGTTATTGGAACACACAATTGCCTGACTGCTCTCACCAATACTGGATTCCTCATTACTATCAGGGTCTAACACATCAGGATCTCCCCACACATCGAGGACAGCCCACTCCTCCGGCCAATCGTCAGGAGACAACTTGGAATCCATCTAAATATAAACAGTATTCTGTCAACTAAATTGTAGTGCAACTATATACATATATACACATCAGAATGGTCCTTAGAACATCAGCACCTGTCAGAGAAATATACATGAATACATACATAGGAAAATGTAATTCTACATTGATGTGAATTCAGCATAAAATACAACGACAGTCAGTGGGTTCCGACCAGTGTATTTATTTAAAGTTACAATTCCAAATGCTTCTGGAAATGATCAGATTAGATCCAACCATGAAAAATAAATCCAGAAGTACATAGATCCGGATTAACCTGTGTGATAATCCGCCAAATGTTTTGGCAGAATCACTGCTCTCCCTCTACGAGTCGTTGACCGCTGAGGGGACAGAGAATTAGTCTGATCAGAATTCTGAGTGCTCGTGGTTACAGGGAAGTCTATACTGCCTATCTGATCCAGAGAACTTCCCCCTAGAGATGTATCAGCCGATGCACTCTGATTGTCATTACCTCCATCATGAGCCTGCTCAGGAATCTCATCAGCTGCATCCTCAGAGAACAAATCCCTAAATACATCAGCCAATAGAGACTCATCCTGTTCAGCCTGATCATAAGGTATGGTTTCATCCAGGTCGAGTAATTCGTGCCTCATTCTGCGCATCCATAGAGGAATGAAACGATCTTTGCAAGGTTTTAATCGATCGTGATGGGTTACACCTTCCTTCCGACGTCCCTTGATCTTATACAAGGCACTCGAGAGGACTTCAGTAATTATGAATGGGCCACTCCACACCTTATTCAACTTTCTTGATTGACCTGGCTTACTAGCAGACTCCAGTTTGTATACAAGATCACCTACTTCAAACGTTCTCTCCGAGAGTTTTAAGTCATATGTACGCTTTTGCCTGGCTTGAGACACACGAAGATGTCGCCTAGCAATGTCATGTACATTGGAGAGTACATCCTTGAGCTGTCTTACATAAGCAGGTGGTTCACAGGAGGACTCTGGGAATAACCTAAAAGTCAGGTCTCTTGGTGAGAAGACTTCACGCCCCAACATCAGGAGATTAGCAGAAAACCCAGTGTTACGATTGGGCATTGCTCTAATAGCTGCAGCAAGATGTTGGATGTGCTGATCCCAGTTGCGATTTGCACCTTGTATGCAACAACGTATCATTTGTACCAACAACCTGTTGTATCGCTCAACCTGTCCGTTACTTCTTGGCCGATACGGGGTAGTCCTGGTTTTGGTTATTTCCAACAGATCACAAATAGCGTGAATAAGATTACCATCCACATTCCTACCTTGATCACTATGGATCTGCAAAGGACAGCCAAACCTTGCGATAAACTCGTCCACGATTTTCCGAACAATAGTTTCCGCAGTTTGGTCTGGTAGTGGATAGCACTCAAGCCATTTAGTGAACTGATCTACTAACATCAGAACATAATTATTCCCATCAATGCTTTTAGGGAAAGGACCCAAAATATCTATGTGTAGCCGTTCCATTGGAGCCCCAGCATGGTACTTACCCAAACCTGCTTTAGGCCATGTTTTTGGTTTTTTACACTTGCTACAAGCAACACATGATTCCACATAGATCTTACTGTCTTGAGTCATTTGATGCCAGAAGAAACTTCTTCGCAGAAGTTGCAAGGTTTTAGTTTGCCCCAAATGTCCAGAGAACCGAACATCATGGCACAACCTAAGCACTTCTTCTTGCAGCACTTGTGGAACTACAAAGCATTTCCTTGGGATTACATCCTCTCTCATGTAGTAGAGTACACCGTTTTCCAACTGCAGCTGAGATTTACACATCCACAAATGTTTCACTGATGGACACTGCAACTGAATCTCGCCAGCAGCAGGGTTGGTGTTTGTCTCCAGCCAGGAAATCACAGGACCAATACTACTGTCCTTCAACTGATGGTCACGCAGTTCCTGATATGTGTAACCGCCAAACCAGTCAGAGAAAGACTCGCTCACAGAACCTGATTGGGAAGCGTTTGTCAGATTAACACTCCTGATGGCCAAGGGAACTACATCGTCCACTTCCTCCTCAAATCTTGTCCATTGGTTGTGAGCACGTACACAGTATCTGCAGCCACCACATGGACGTTGTTTTGGCTCACTGCCAGCTGTGTAGAATTCGCAATACTGTTCTTTGTCAGGGATTCTGGAGAGACCATCCGCGTTTTGATGTTTCCTCCCTGCACGGTGCACAATATCCATGTCGTACTGGCTCAATTCTTCAAGCCAGCGAGCTAATTGACCTTCAATACACTTGAAACGCATCAACCAAGCCAGACTTGAGTGATCAGTTCTAACCACAAATTTCCGACCCAGAAGATAGTGCCTGTATTGACGTGTGAACTTTACTACTGCCAACAGCTCTTTTCTTGTCGTGCAATACTTCCGTTGTGCAGGAGATAATGACAAGCTCCCATACGCAATTACCGTTAATCTTCCATTCTGCCACTGTGAAAGCTCAGCTCCAATGGAGATTGCCGAAGCATCACAGTCGAGAACAAACATTCCCTCATTCTGTGGGAAGCCCAGCACAGGGGCATCAACCAGGGCTGATCTTAATCTACAGAAAGCATCCTGATGTTCCTTTTCCCATGTGAATTTACTCTTGGGACCAGTCAATTCATATAAACATGATGCCATTTCTGCAAATTGTTGGATATGTTCTCTGTGATAATTTACAAATCCCAGGAAGGATTCAACTTCTTTTGTGTTAGATGGAACCGGCCACTCCTTGACAGCTTTAACCTTGTCTGGATCTACGGCAATTCCTTTGTCAGAAACGATTTTCCCCAAGAACTTTATCTCTTTCTGGAACAATGAACATTTTTTAGGTTTCAATTTCAGATGGTGTTGACGAAACCGCTGGAACACTGTTCGAAGGTTCTGGAGATGATCTTGAAATCCCTTTCCCAGAATCAACACATCATCGAGAAAAGCCAAGGTTTCGGACCAAGTAAGACCGTTCAGCACTAAATTCATGGCACGCATGAAGGTCGCGGGTGCGTTACATAATCCGAACGGCATGCGTAGGTACTCGAATAGACCGTGTCTCGTGATGAACGCGGTTTTATTACGATCGCTAGGTTCTATAGGGACCTGCCAATATGATGAAGCCATATCGAGACTCGAATAGAAGGTATTACCCCCCAGAGTGTCTAAACATTCCTCGATAAGAGGTAAGGGGTAAGCATCTTTGACCGTCACCTTGTTCAAGTCCCGATAATCAACACACCACCTAACTCCACCATCCTTCTTACGCACCAAAACGGGTGCTGCAGCCCACTCTGATGTTGATGGTTGGATAACGTTTGCATCCAGCATGGCTTGAAGATGTTTTTCTTCCTCGCCTTGGAAGCCTATTGGGGTGCGACGCATACGCTGTCTTACCGGCTTTGCATCCCGAGTGTCAATCTTGTGAGTAACTGCTGAAAAGCAGCCAACATCCAAATCATGCTGAGAAAAGATATCACTGTACTCACACAATAAAGACTCAAGTTGACTAACTTCCTCTTCAGTACAGTTTACACAAGACCTCTCGAAAAGTGATTGTAGAAACTCAGGCAGCTCCGTCCGCGACCTCGGACATTCAAGATCCCTAGTCAATTCCTGATCTGTTGAATCACACTTGACAGTCTTAACTGACTTGTTAGTATCCATCAAAGTTGACGAACACTCAGCAGCCAAGACCCCATTGGAAATGTAAGAATGAGAACCCAAAGTATCCATCACCGGAAACGAACACTTTGAATCTACAGACTCACTAAGAGCAGAGGTAACAGTATCCATATCATCTACCGAACGCTGAGCCTCTGAATTCAAAATGGCATCCACCTGCATAGCACAGCCTATCAATAAGCCTGGCTTCAGAGTGATAAAATGGTCAGTTGCATTGATGAGCAACACAAATGCCCCCTGGTGACCAGATACTAATACAGTGGGAGCCAATAAACCATCTTTGATGGTAACTGGGTTAATTATGTAGGCCCGTTCTTGTGTCCAGCCATCAATTTTCACCATGGCTTTGACCTTGCTTTTTGGTGGAACCACTAATCTGTGCTGCAAAGAGACACGATTTACCGTATGGTACATATCTCCACTCCTACATAAAGAAGCAGGCACAGTTAAACTACCAATCATTATTACTTGTTTTTTAAGATCAACTTGACAATGATTGGCAAGCAAGAAATCCAAACCAAGAATGACTTGATCTGTTATTGGGGCCACATATATGTCCCATTTGTGAATCTTATTTCCAATGGATAACCTAACATCCCTAATGAATTTAGCCTTCAACTTGCTATCTTGTCCAACTCCCCTCAATGATACCTGCTCTGCACCTGTCAGCTGCAAACCTACTTGTTTTGCTAAGTCCACACTAACTACAGTCACTTGAGCCGCTGTATCAATGATAGCATTGACAGGAAGAAACTCTATCTCCACAGGAACTATGAGGTTATATCCCTTGTCTTGGCTGAAAGCAACTTCCCTAAGTGTGCATTCACTTGTCTGAGTTAATGTATTTGTTACACCACTATTTACAGAAAACAAATTCACAGAGCCGGATAAGCTATCAGAGCCTACCCCAGTTGTATCAACTGACTCAAGTGAATCATTACCACTATTTACAGAAAACAAATTCACAGAGCCGGATAAGCTATCAGAGCCTACCCCAGTTGTATCAACTGACTCAAGTGAATTATTACCACTATTTACAGAAAACAAATTCACAGAGCCGGATAAGCTATCAGAGCCTACCCCAGTTGTATCAACTGACTCAAGTGAATTATTACCACTATTTACAGAAAACAAATTCACAGAGCCGGATAAGCTATCAGAGCCTACCCCAGTTGTATCAACTGACTCAAGTGAATTATTACCACTATTTACAGTATGTACATTGTCCTGTAGGCCAGTAAAATTTACATGGGTTGCTTGTTGGCCTGTGACTACAACCCCTACTTGTTTTTTTCCGGACTCGTCTTTGGGGACCTTTGTGGGCACTCTCTAGCAAAATGCGAAGAGTCTCCGCACTTGAAGCAATGTCCCCTTTCTCCTCGAGGTGGCGTTGAAGGAGGGGAAATCCCTTTCCGGCTGATGATGGGACTCCTCTGTGCCTCCATAATAGCCTTGAGAACTGAGGCAAGACCCTTCATTCCTTCCTCAATCCCCGTCTTTATGGCAGTCGAAAGTGGCTTCTCAATTATACATGCCACCCTCTCCTCAACAGATTTCCCCTTGTCTGTTGCTTGCTGTTTAAATTTGGTAGCTCGCACATCATACTCCTCTTCCTCATCAGACCCCTCAAATGAAACTTTTTTTACAGATCTCTTTGGGGTGCCAAAAACAGTTTCATAATTCTGAACATGAATTTTCATCAGGTGAAGAGCTTCTGTCAGATCTCTTGGCTCCCTATGCAAGACTTGTACAGCGGCCTGTTGATGAACACACCCCCTAAGGAATGCTTCCATAGCCATGGTCTGTATAATCATTGCAGCCTCACCCAATGCATGTGGAAAACCATCTTGAGCCAGTTTTTGCGTTCTCTGTGCGAACTCCTCCAACTTTTCATCAGGTTTCTGCTTCAAATTGGACAACTTCCGGCGTACAGCAGATGGTGGATCCGTACAACCAAACCGTTGGTCCAATTTCAAAACGAGAAGATTATAATCTTCCCTGGTAATCCTGTCCAGACTGCCATAAAAATCGAGAGCTTTGTCCCTCAGACTATCCGTGAGTCTGTCTAACCTCTCAAATGGCGCCCAGTTATACCTATTCGCCTGCCTCTCAAACTGCATGTAAAAAGCACGCCAGTCCTGGGTGCCACTGTAAATGGCCATCTTCTGTGGTGGTGGCTCCCTAACATTCTGACGCCTCGGTGGAACATCATACTGATGTGCAGGTGGACCAAAAAAGGGCTGCGCACCAGGGTTAACTGGCAACGGTAGCGTTGGCAGAGGTTGTCGCGGTTGTGTCACTGGAAAACCAGGTGGAGGCTGATGAACTGGTACCTGAAAACCGGGAGGCACCTGTACATTGGTGACAGGTAACTGCGGAGGCAGACTAGTAGGCAACAATGCATCAGGTAATTGTGATGTAGCTACTGAGAGACCACCTGTTTGCTGAGAAACAATGGGTGTACTGCATCCCAATGGCGTTGTGACTGAACCCCTAGAAAGATTGGCTGTTGTCGTTGTGTTAAAAGGAGGAGATGTATAGACTGGAGGTGGAATTCTTGAAACTGATGGAGCAGGTAAGCTATATATATCATCTGCTATACTTGCTACCGCCTGTGAAGTACGCACACTCACCATGGTAGTACTTTGAATATGTTGTTCAAAGGTATTCAGTCTTTTCTCCACAGCAGCAGTGATTTTCTGCTCAAATAGTCCCATCTGACTCCTAATACTGGACATAATTGCTGTCAACATCTGTTCGTTCTCTGCAGAAAGATCTGGTTGACCCCCACCATCGTTATCATCTGTCATCTCCACCCCGGGTTCCAAAAAGATGAATTCATCTTCCAACAGTTTGTCCCAGGATTCAGGTGTCAAAATCTGCGCGCTACGCAAATCGAAAAAAGACATGACAAGTCCTCTCTCGACATAGCTTTGTCGTAAAGCTATGATGTTTTGTGCCTTTGCTTGCCCAATGCCAGGCAAAGTAACAAGTGTCTTTGCATTTGCGGTAAGTATGTTTACCGGACCCATGTTGCAAAAGTAGAAGTACTTGTGGAATAGAAATCACTCAGAGTATTTTGACAAGTGAAGTTGGAATTTACCTATCACATACAGAAACTATGAATCAAATTCACCAGAACTTTGGAAAGTACAAACACTGGATAGAAATTTCCAAACTACCTAAACCAACCTATTCTAATGAATACCAACTTCCAAAATCAATCCCAAAATTTTGAATTCAGAAGATCCCACACTACAAACTTTCACAAATGGAATCAAAACTTAAAGGAAATAATTAATCAAAATTCAATTTGGCTGCCACTCCAATTTGGCGGGAAAAAGAAATTGGACAAAGAACAAAATGGCTGCCACTGGAGGGAGAGAGAAAAAAAAAATATAACAGGGATATTTTTTCAAAGTTCAAAAATTACATACAAGATAAGACTCTTGAAAATACAACAGATTTTCAATCAAAAGGTACAAAAATGCACATGAATACAATAGGAGCAATACAATGTATCACAAAATTCAAATACACATATCCAATCAATTTCAATGCACAATACTATCAAGATACAATTTCAATCAATTCAAGGACAGGGCATAAAAAACACAGGGCAACACAGTGTATGCAGTACAAGATGTGCAAGTGTGCAAATTGTGGACCGGGGAATAACTTTGAACACGGGGCTGACACAAGTGTTTCTGTACAAGTATATTCCTATCAGTCTCTATGAACCTACTTTAAAGTTCAAATTTTGAATTCCAGAAACAAAACATGCTCTGTGGGTGAAAAAATGTCCAAGTTCAAAGATTTAATTGAACAGAGCAATAAGGGTTCAAAATTACCACAATTTCACAATATTAATTGCCAAAAACACCAAAAAGAAACAATGATTCAAGTTATGTCAAATGCAATACAAATCTACTTTTGGCTTTCCAAGAACAAAGAGAAGAAAAAAAAAACCAAAAAACTGAACAATGTAGTGATCAAAAATGGCGGGAACTAAATCCAAAAAACAAAAGATCCAAAGGTCATGCACCTAGTGCACTGAAAGTTCAGTGTGGATTTTTCTCCCAAAATGGAAAATCAAAAATCTCACTATTCACATCTACTTGAAACCAATTACAAAACAGAATCTAAATTTGCAAAATCCTCGTGACTGAAACTTTTCCAAACAGATTAAGTTTTCTAACTTCACAAGTAGTAGAAAATCTAATGATTCACAAAGTTATACACTCACAAATGTGTACATGCAAAGCTAGCTGGATAAAAATCCAACCCGTCAAGCAATTCAAGTACAATCAATCAACAAAGGCAAAAACGCAAGCAAAGTACAAATAAATCGCAGTTCAATCATCAAATTAATCAATGACACAAATTCTCACAATGAACAAAAAGTGTACAAATTAGCCAGATCTAAATCCGACCTACAAATTCATTTGCAACAAAATAAATCTAACTTCACTGGCACAAGTCATAGCAAAGATCGAGAATCCTTACTACGGGCAGCATAAATTATGATAATTACTGCAAGGTGCAACGTCGAGCGGGTTCAAGCCATACAGATCTTCCCAGAAGAATGGCAGAAAAGTTCTTGGATGTCCGTGTGTCGACCGTTCTGGTACCAAATGAAGTAGTTTTGCATCTACATCATAGCATAAGGTAACATGAAATGCAATATCACATACCTGGCAAACGTCCAGGGCAAATTCAACGTCGTGAAATAATCAGTGTTGACAGTAGTCGTACGGGTTGTCAGTGAAGTGGTCTCAAGGCATCTGCACCCCCAGTCGTGCGCTCCCGCAGTTTTGGGACAGGCCGGCCGTGACGTCACAGAAAAACCCCCACCAGCATGATCAGGGAGCAGTCTGTTTTTTTATCGCTGGTACAACATAGTGGAAAAGGTAGGTCAACGGTTTCAAATAGAAGCTTGCAATTCTGTCAACAGATGGTGCTGCATGTACGCTTATATTAACAACGCGTTCCGGCCTACCTCGAAAACGACCGAAGTTCATTATAAATTGCTTGGTTGAGCCGTGGTTAGTGCTGATACTAATACTGATCAAAGTTAAAATGCAGTCATCTGATCGGCTGTTGCCCACTGCCCATAATTTAAAGTTTGCCTGACAATGCTATGGCATCCAATTCCTCCGGCTCTACACCCAAAATGAACTTTGCTGAGTAGGCCTACTGTCATAATTGTTGCATGGGCCTTGCACTTAAGAAACTTTCGTTTCTTGAAAATAATCCAAAATAGAACAAGAAATATTTGCTGGACATTGTCGTTCACTTTTAACCGTTATGTATTGTTTGTCACATGACCTCAGTCAGCCAATCACATTTGTTGGCCATCGTTCGCCTGGCGGGGCCTTATGAGATTTTTCACATTCCAAATAGCTAAACAGGCCTACAGCTGCAGGACATATAGAATTCTACATAACCGCGTCATGGCGAATGGATTTAGACAGGGCGAGTTTTAAAATCGCCGTTCACTGCGATCCTTTGGGGAGCAGTGCACGTTTGGAGACGAGTCCTGCCTTAAATTAACCCATTCACCATGACACGGCCATGTTTTTTCTCCCATAGACCGTTAAATCCTATATTTTTATCAACTGCTCACTTGTCAACTTTGTTCACTTTTAACTACCGTTGTTAAGGTACGTCTCTAATAAAAGTAGTTCCAGTTACTTTTGTCTATCTTACATAATCTGATTGGCTTACAAATAAAACAACAATCAATAGGAATCTCTCTTCAAATTCTATTTCTTTCGTATAATCGTTCCACACATGCGTATGTTGAGAACGATTGTGTTTCCATATGGGTAGCTACGGCACAAAGCCAACTGTAGGCCTTAAGGGCGATACACACAGAACGCGGAACGGAGAGTGCGGAACGGAACGGAATGGTGACTTGCGGTGCGGAATATTCCAAACACATTACATACATTGTTCTGTCTACACTGGCGTAGAGCGGAATCAACGCGGAACGGAATTCCTCTTGGATTTCAAAAAAGTTTGATTTTTTTCCGCTTCCGCACTGTTCCGCGAGGGTAGCAGCCAATGAAATTTCGAGCTGGTGTTGTGACCTTTGAACAATAACATATTTGAAAAATCAGAAAAAACCCTCACTCCGTAATTTAGTTTATGTCCTTATTACCAAATATGAAGAAAATCCGGTAACAAATAAGCTAGAAATCGATGTTCTAAAGAACTAAGGTCAGTTCCTTGTTTACCGGTATATTTCTTTTGGGCCGTGTCTAAATTTCTTAACTTATACACATATAATATCTATGATGAAAGTACTTTCTGACAAGGTATAGTTTTACATATATATTTTCACACGTTTGAGTGGAGTGTTCTCCCTCTTATAAGGCCACCACAAGTGTACGCGAATTGTGGCCTTATAAGAGGGGTGGCCTGTCTTGACATGGAGAATTATAATGATAATGACGCTGCACAGCGAAGTGGCCTCTCAAGAGGGGTGGCCTCTCTTCAGGGGAACTTTATAAGAAGGGGGCCACTATATTGAAATTTTGCTGTAGGCCTTCATAGGGAGATTACTTGGTCTATCTATCTATCTATCTATCTATCTATCTATCTATCTATCTATCTATCTATCTATCTATCTATCTATCTATCTATCTACACTGTAGATAGATAGATAGACAGACAGACACAGACAGACAGATGGACGGACCACGGAGAGACAGACAGACAGACAGATAGATAGACCCAAGCTAGAGACGAAAGATAAAAGAATCAGATAAAAAATTAATGGGTCTACGTTTCCTGGGTGAAGTTTTTGAAACTTATTATTTTAATGCACAAGAAAAATATATACATTCATATAGTATTTAACTATTATAACCTCATAATTTTATATCACAACCATATTTCAATATATCGCAATATGTCACTTGAATGACTGGTCCAATATACACAAAAATTGGTTCATTAAACACACCTACAATGTGGTCCAATATATACATTATAGCATTATATTAATAATAAACGTCTTTTCACCACTGGTTCAATATGCATGTCATTTAGTCTTTCAAATTACACACATGATAAATAAAAATGAAATTTCTTCCAATTTGCATTTTATTTTAACCAAATAAAAATTCCCATAGCTTGGATATTGCAGAAGAGGTCAGGCTATCAGAAAAATGGGTAACAAGTTTCAGCTCGGTAACTTTTATAGTAAACCTTATTTTGTGAAGCGCAGATTTTGGATTTTTGCGTTAATCAAGTTTCAGGTGGCTGCCTCTCCTCAAGTCCATCACTTTTCTGAAAGTTAGTATAACAGTATAGGCTTAAGTTAATTCAAGGTAGATGTCCATCTGCAACATCGAAAATACCACGATTCAGAGGTGGATGTAAAATAAGGAACTAGAAGTGGTCCAATTTACCCACAAGTTCAAAGTACACGCCTTTCCCCTAACACTGAAAAACTCTGTTTGATCATGTCAGATTGTGCAACGTTTATAAATTCATAATATTTTGAAATGAATTATTATTTAACATAATTATTAAATTAAATGATTACCGAAGGCACACCGCCAATCGCTCCTCCGGTGATATGGGCTTCCTCCAATTGGTTGTCGTTTTGACAATTAGCGGACTAACAAGTCCCAGCAATTCGTCAAACTGTTCCTGTGACATTCTGAAATATTGCTTAAATCGTTCGTCGTCCTGCCGCAATTCTCGTATCAGGGCATGGAACTCACCAAAAACCTCTCTTTTTTGGTTTGTTTCATGTACCCATACCCTCCGTTTTTTCTTTTTGGCGACCAATGCCAAAAAAATGGCAGTATCATCTTCCTCTGAACTGTCCATGTTGAAAAGATGAAGTCAGATGGTTGTTGCTTAATAATAATAGTCAAACTAACGCATCATTTCAGTTTAAAAACACGTTTATTAAACTTATTGGCCAAAAGCTATGAACACGTGGTTTTGTTTATTTTTGACTATGTGACACACCCACTTTCCGCATTCTTAAGCCGATTTTCGCGCCAGTGTGTACGCAAAATTCCGTTCCGCTCCACACCTGTGGCTCCGTACCGCAGAAACGTTTCGGTCCGCTTTCCGTTCCGCTTTCTGTGTATATCGCCCTTAAGACAAAGGCCTAATTGTGATATACTTCGGTCTCTGTTTTCTTTATGATCACTATTTTCAGCGTAGGTCTATAAGAAGGTTATTACTTAGAGCAGTAGGCCTGCAATCTTCACACCTATGGCCCCCCTCAATGGTAACGTCGATGATGACGGGTGAAAATAGGCAAGTTAAATCCTTTTTTTAGCGTAAAATTTGTGGATTTCTGCTTGAAACCATATTATAACTGGGATTAAGTATACACAGATCATCTGCAGCACATAATTGTCGGTGTATTAGTTTACTGAATCCTGAAGCTGTTCCCTCACCTCGATTTTTTCGCCTCTTCAACTTTATTCCGGTACGGTTTTCGTGGCTTGCGTCGTGCCATACTCTATCAACTTCTGGATTGTATATTCCAACCGGGTCCCGTTTGTGTGCATAAGCCAGCACTGTATTCAAATCTGTCAAATAAATTTTTACATTTTCTGTCATCAAACTGCTGAAAGGTCGCCGAAACTGCTGAAAGGTCGCCGAAACCATCGGTGGCTGCATGCAGGTAACAAACCATGAAAAGGATTCAATTAAAAAATCTCAAGTCCGTGATGCAAGTTCTAGTTGTCACTGCGTCATGCCAACTACGTTTTAAATACATTGTAACTCATTATCAGAGTCTGCAATGAAAGTGGTAGGCCTACATTTATACTAGATTCTATGTCACGCTTGATTTCGGTTATTTTCTTTCTACATTGCTAACAACCCCTACAGCCATTGCGTCCGTGTGAACCGAAATGCGGGAGTTACATTCTTAACTCACGCCATACTGTGGTCACAGGTCTTGGTCAGTGGTTCTAGCACTGCTTTTGCAGCAGCTGCAGCATGACTCGCCAGGCAGTGCCAGAACCACTGACTTAAGGCTATATACATGTTGGTACTTGAATGAAAGCTCTTTTCACGAAGAATTTAAATGTGGAATTGTCGTCTTAAATCTAGGTTAACATACGGCAAAATCAGGGGCTGGTATGGGGTTAGTTAAATACAGCTCACATGCGTCACATACATGTGTGTACATGTGTTTAATTCAATGTCGTGAAGATAACCCTTATATTTGCATTTACCTGAATAAATATTTGTTTAAAATCTGCCAAAAACTGTTAAAATCGTACTAAATGTATTCACAACTGCGTTGTAGTGGGAGTCAACAATTATAACAAATGAAGACGTCTTATGGTAATCAAAGACCCTCACATATAAAATATAGTTCTTGAGAAAAACATTTTATTATATGTTTGGCCAGGGAATTCTAACGTGTACATGTAGTAATTTTGGTTCAAAATTATCTTCATGTTGTTGTTAACCATTATGTTCTTACGGGGTAATGTCATGTTGACAAAAGTAGTGCCGCATCAATGGATGTATCATTGCGCAATGTGATTCGCCGTTGTAGTTTATGACCTTGCGTTCATGAGGAAATGACGCAAAGGAAAAAAGTCTATCTCTCTAATGTTAAACTATGAACCAAATGTAAATATTGTGTGATATACATACTGTGCTCCTCACCTGATAAATGGCCTACTTTCCGTTTTGGCCTTACAGCTAGCCGCAAGCATACAAGTGTGGGGAAGAAAGTCTGAATCCGTCTCAGAGTACTCTGTCATTTGTGTATCAAACACATCAGTTCTGTCCTTTGTGTCATCTAATGAACAAGATTTCAGTAACGTGTTTATATATTGCCCTGATAGCAAAATAGGCAGGCCAGTTTACACGTACGTACTATATGTATATATATATATATATATATATATATATATATATATATATATATATATATATATATATATATATGTATATATATATATATATATATATATATATATATATATACAATTTGTGTGTGTGTGTGTGTGTGTATAAACTTTATTGACTGTACCATAAAAACAGAATATATAGCATTTTGTCACAAACACGCATTAAGAAAATACAAATACAGCAAATAGTGCACAAATACAAAATGATACAAAGCACAACAGTTACAAAATCACAGAAAAAAAGCAACAATTATACATCATAACATGTACACATGAAATTTCGACATAGACATACCAGATATATGATAAATATGATAATACCGGGTGGGAGGTTAAATTCCACAAGGCGTTTCCTCTAATTTCTACACAAGATTTTAAAAAGGGTTCTAATTTCGAGATTAATTCTGTGTCTTGTGATTTCATAATAGATTTTAATTTCTCAAAGCCTGAATATTTATCAAAATCGACGAAAATATCTTGTATTGAGTGGAATAGAATTAACCTGGGTGAGCAGAATAATTGACGATTAATTAAGAAGTGAATTTCGTCCTCTAAAGTATTACATACGTTACATATTCTTTCTTCCGAAGGTAATTTTGTAGGTGTTTTGTCTTCCCTTTTCAATTGCTAAATTATGGGCACTTATACGCAACCTTGTAAAAATTTTCCAAACTTCAAAGTCCTTTATGATTTGTAAATCGTTTTCAAATTTAAGATCATCTTTAAATAGGGAATAAGTTCTTAATTTTTTATCACGTGTATCGTTAATGTTCATTTCAGAATTCCATTGGCTACGAAACTTATCACTTAGTCGTTTTCTAATTTTGCTATCTGGAAAATAGTTATTTTTGTTTCCACAATTATCCCAAAGTTGTTGTAAATTTATAAAATAGAGGGTGTCCTTAATAGTCTGTAACCAAGTGCTCTTATCCTCCGAGAGAAGCACAACACTGCAAAGGTATGAATCATACAATAGACTATCCTGTGGAAGATTAACAATTCTGAACCAGTTTTTGCAGACAAGCCTTAGAATCTTTAGTGATATGGGTGCGTGGCCTAGCTCTCCAAGCACTGCTACATTTGATGACTTTCGGTGTACACCCGGACAATATTTTAGGAATCCAACATATATTTTCTGAAACTCGAGTTTAAAATATCCAGATAATCCATCGCTAAATAAACATTTTGAAGGCTGAACTAGATATGCACCCCATATTTCACAAGCATATGTAAAGATTGGCATAATAACTTTTTGAAATAGACTGATATAAAATTTACAACTTACTGCTCCAATGAAAAATGATATTCTAAGTCTTCTAAGAACTTTCTTAGCTTTATCACACAAACTTTTAATTGCGCCTTGACAAGAACCATTGGCTGAAATTTCGATTCCTAAATAGACATATTTCTGGACGCATTCTAAAATTTCAATTCCTGTTGTAAAGATTCTTTTTATGTTTTTTCCGGTTTTACTAAAGATCACAATTTTTGACTTTTTGATATTAATCTCTAATTGCCAATCTAAACAATACATACGAACCTTATCTAAACATGTTTGCAAATCTTTTTCTAAACCAGATAATAAGATCAAGTCGTTTGCATATAGTAAGCAATTAATTTTCCTATTATATAATAATACAGGATCACAATTATCATCAAATCTAGAGGGTAAATCATAATCATTTATAATGTGTGTGTGAGAGAGAAAGAGAGGAAAGTTAGTGAGAATTGAAAATCTTCCAATCCTCAAATATAGCTTGACTTTGCATAGCTGTTGTGATTTTGTTTTATAAAGGCATGCACCTGTGATCTTTATATGTATCTCGTCCATTGACTATCACAAACATGTATATGTAGGCCTTCAAACCGTCCAGTACTGTTCATATTAGAATATCCCCTTTATGTATGTGCTTTGATATGTATTTTAAGTAACTTAAAGGGTTACTTCTGTTAATGGGTCGACATTCTCTGCTGTGGGGTCTGTCACATCTTTGATCCTGTGGTGCGCATGCACAATCTCCCAAACAACTGTGTGCTTCACAGCGGCGGACCAACGTTAGTAGGCCACCAGGTGTGACGTAAAATCCCGCGTGGATCATTGCACTGGCTAGGTCCACCTACGACATTTCACCATATAGTAATAAGCATAAGCAAAATTTAACTTAGTAGATTTTTTGCCAAAATAAAGTTCATCATGATCAAACAATTACGTTGTACAGAAAGATTGATAGAATGTACCTAGTCAAGCCCATTAAAATACAGTCGGCTAAGGTTTCACATACAAGGAGGTATAGAAATATGTGTTTCAGTTTAGGTGATTAAGTTATTCTTGTATCCTGTGTATTTAAGCAGCTCTCACATGGTGGCCAGTTAGATGCCAGGTTGGCTCCGAGCTGGCACGGCGTTACTTCTGGGTGACTCATGAACAACTCGGGGCAGCTCGGCATAACTCGTAATACCTCGCATTGATTCCCAACGATTTTGGACATATTTGAAATACTCAGGACACATAGGTAACGCACAGTGACATGAATCAAACTCGGAAGTAACCTCACACGATCGAAGCCTGCTCTGGCCAACTCGTAAAGCATCCGTACATTTTTCTGTAGCACAGTTAGGAAGAGTTTACTATAACTTAAGCATGATTCATAGCAGCTTACGAGTTTTCAGACGTAGACACGAGTTTGTTACCGGTTGGGGCGACCCTAAAATCCAGACCATGTAATAAGCTGACATCAAGTATGCATGTAAAGTGTGGCACATCTGCCATCTTTCCAGTTCTCTTTCAGTCTTAAAAACTCGCACCTACCAACTGAAAGAAACCTTGCACTCAGGTCGGTGCCAGTCGTAGCGGAGTCGGCTGCACTCGACTGCACTCATGCCTGCCTTGTATGTTTACTTCACTATATTCGTAATGTACTCGTAGTACTACGTACTTGTACTGAATTCAATGACATAGAATTTGTCCATGAGTTTCATGAACACGGGAACATGAGTTGCTAGGCATAACTTGGCACCCATTTCACCATTGCATGAGAGCTGCTTTATACGTTGTATTCTACAGTCAGGCTGCCTGATGTAACGATGCTTGGGACACTTGAAAAACCGGAGCGTCGCAATAGATGGGCGTCAATTCATATAGGGTCAAGACTGTGCAAGTAGTACGTGTCTGTGACGTATGATGCACACATGGTCAACCTTATTCTTGATCACAAGATGGATCATCCATTATATGAAATGTATAAACACTTAGACAGTATGACATTTCATTTGAATACTTTTATTTTTGCTTTCGGTTATGTGAATGTATCTATCTTGGTATATATATGAATGATTTTATTTGCATACGTTTGGCTTTAATTTCAGTTATACTATGTATCTTATTTCTGTGATTGTGGATCATTTTGCTTGTAATGCAGTTTTAATCAGTTTTCATTTCTCTGTATGTATTGTACTTCTATGTATACGTATCTCAATTTGATAGCTTTCGGGAGATTAATAATAATAATAATAATAATAATAATAATAATAATAATAATAATAATAATAATAATAATAATAATAATAATAATAATAATCATCATCATCATCATTATATCATCATTTTTATTATTAGACAGTATTTCATGCATTTTGAACTCTGATCCTTTTTTGAAAATTCGGTTTAAACATATTTCATTAAACTAAATTGACCCACTGGCTCACTAGCCCCATATTACTTTCGCAGTTTATGTATCAAAGCTGGATGGTGCACCTTATCAAAGGCTCTTGTAATATCACATGATGTCACCCGGATTTCCTTTTGAAACATAACTGTTTTGGAAAACTCGTGATACAAATATATTAACTGATTAACTGTACCGTCTCGTGACATGAATCCTGTTGGACGTTTGCGTAAATGTATTCACAAAATTCAATCATTTATTTATTACATTTAAAGGGAAATGGGTAGTGGGAACATTACTCTTTTGTATACAAGTTGACAATCACAAGTTTACCTTAGCTATTTTGATGCCAAATGCCACTTAAATCTAAATACTTAAAACAGGCTCCTTTGAATTATGGAAAGGATGCTAGATCCATATTCCCTGTAAAAAGTCTTTCATTCTAATACCAGCGTGCCTCTAGTTACATATATATATTATTGTCCAGGTTGCGATCCAATGCACACCGAGGAAAGCTGTTGAGTCAGCCCAATATGTGGCATTGAAAGAGTTAACAGCATGATTACCTTGTTTACAGCCCACATAGTGACGTAAATAACAGTGTGTGGATGCAACGATTTATCCAGGGAAATATCCGCATTCTGTATCTCACCCTCGTCAAGATGCTCCTCTGTGTCATTCGCATGATTGATGTCTATTGGCTTGTTCTGGATAATACATAAACATGGATCCATATTCTTAACAATATTTTGACAATATCTTCACCTGAGGAGGCAAGCATCTCAGATGAAAGGTATTTTGGTTCTGGTTACCAGGTAACTAAAGAAGGTATATGGCGGAAAGGCCGATCTTATGTTGAGTGACCTCTGACCAAAATCTACTGGTGGGCAGCTCTACTGAGATGGCGACTTTGCTCATAGACTGACCGTTGTAAGTCGCATTAGCAGTCATTTTAACCTTTGTCGTTATCGTCTTCTGGTTAAACAGTCAATAGAATACATCTCTCTTGTCAAACAGTCCTTGTTTTTTCAATTCGGCAGTGAATCAATAAATTTGTTTCTCCATTTTTAAAGGGTTTAGAGTTTTTATTATCTGTAGAAATGCATAAATAAAACCGATAATGAAAATATTGGTCAGTATTATTTGCATGGGGAAGAACCCAGGCCTCTTTATTTAGAATGAATATATGTTAATCTGTAGAAAAGAATTGATTCAAACAATTTTGTCTTGTTCTAAATTTTGAAGCACTAGCTTTGCATGATCTCAGTTCCTCTCTAAACACATACATGTCTATTTAGTTCAGTGTGTGGGGTCTTTTTTATCTATCAGCTTTACGGAAAGAGCTAACCCAGTTAAGTGCTCAGACTGACTCAATGGGTGCATTGCATATAGAGGCAAACACACAGCGTTGTCATTCTGATCCGCCAAGCAGTGATCTGCAACCAGCATATCTTTACCCCATGAGGTCTCTCTGCCAAAGAAGGTAGTTCCAATATGCTGGCGATAAAGTGCAACTCCTGAATGAAGATCAGAATATCCGAGCCAAGAGAGGTTCACTGCCGTCGAGTTCCACGTCATCATGCCTGGGCGATGACGTTGAAGCTTGGCTGCATGACCGGTCTGCGCGGCAAACATACCTCGGCTTGAGGAGACGTGTCAATTTAATGAACACACAGAGAAATTGTGGCGTGAATACAGTTTATTGAAGCAACGGCATCCTGCAGAAATGTGTTTGTTTACTAACAGCGGCGGAACTGATACGAGATAAACCCAGTGATCAACAAAGAGTTACACAATATAATTTTCTTTCAAATCTTTCATGAACAAAGTATTTAACGGTCAGACACAAGTGTAGTTTATCAATTGAAGATGATGTGACTATTTTGTGGCTTTTTAGTGTATTGGCTGGCACATGTTTGTAAATGTGAAATCATGTAACATGAAATATTGGTTTGCCGTTACACCTCTTCATATGTCACATTTCCTTATCTTCTATACAACTTCTGTGTACATGAACTTTCATCATTGATTTAAGACAAAAAAATCTCCATACTTTGGTGAATGAATACAATATGGGGATCCTTCGCCATTGCATGAGATCTGCTTTATACGTTGTATTCTACAGTCAGGCTGCCTGATGTAACGCTGCTTGGGACACTTGAAAAACCGGAGCGTCGCAATAGATGGGCGTCAATTCATATAGGGTCAAAACTGCGCAAGTAGTACGTGTCTGTGACGTATGATGCACACATGGTCAACCTTATTCTTGATCACAAGATGGTTCAAACTTGAATCACTGATGATCTGCCCCAGAGTTTTCAAATATACATATATATATATATATATATATATATATATATATATATATATATATATATATATATATATACATATATATATATATATATACACATACATATACATATACATACATATATAAGTCATTCCAAAATAAATTGTCCATTCCATTCGGACAATTTTGCCCCATCATCATATCTCCAGTTCTACTCGTGGTAGAAGCACCAAATTTTCACAGTGTGTGGAGATAGGTTCTAGTAGTGAATTGGCACAATTTTATCAATATTTCTTTACTCATAATTGAGTTATGGCATTATGAATATTAATAAATTCTCAGGAATTTAGGCAATTTCCTGGGATTTTAGGCAATATCCTGGGAATTTAGGCAATTTCCTGGCACATATAACATTTTACCCTCTGCTTCCAGGGCAGTGCTGACTACTCAGCTTTGTGCTCAATACAATATGCAATGTGATTTATATTGCTGACTTGGGTTAACGTTGGGGTGCCCACAACTTTGTGGCTAGTGTCATGCACTTTAAAACATTATGAACACCCTTTATCCCCCACCCCCACCCCCTCACAAGTTCAACAGGGATCAAGACTGTGCAAGTCCTGGTCTCAGTGGTACAGTAGAACCTGCAATTAAAGACCACTATTGTGAGGGAACACCTGACTTGTAACCATATTTCTGATGGCACAACAGCCTAACTTGTTTGCAAATTTACCTGCAATTTAAGACCACCTGATGCATGTGACCATTTAAGGTTGGCATAAGGGGTGGTCTTGTACTGTAATATTCAGCAGACAACTTTTTGTATGGTTGCCTGCTCAGCTGTATGTCAGGCCATATGTGTGGCTGGTGGCTTGTGAGTGGGCCCCAGTCATGCAACCATTCAAAATCCTTAGGTCTGCTAAACAGGCAATTTATATGGCATTAATATGTACTGTAAAACACTCCCTCTTGATGGAAAAGAGGACCCTGGCAACAATGACCATGGCTGAAAACAGCTGGTGTCCACCCACCCACTCTGGTATGATGTAATCACTGAAATAACCAACTTTGCTCCTTGCAGGGAGCTGCTCTGAAGTGTCACCCATTGGTGCATGTATGCCCACTCCACAGGCTGCCAAATTAAAAGCTCTGATCAGTTAAAAAAATAAGTTCCACTGAGAAATGAGATAATCAGACATGCTGAGAAACAGGTGAATGGGGCAAAAAAGCATTGTTGATGGCCCCTGGACCTGTCAGGGTAGCAAGTGGGATGAGGGGAGGGATAGCATATTGACCAGTGATAGATGGGTGAATGTATATGTGGACCCATTAACAAGAATAGGTCCATGGTATAAAATGTGGTTAATTTGGCTTGTTGATATCTGGTCTGAAGGGAGGTCCATGATCATTTTCAATAGCATCTCCCTTAAATAATTGGTTGAATCATATTTTATTGAAAAACAATAATGAAGTAGAGTAAAAGCAAATGCAATTGGTCATTTATCACACTTCGCCTGATTATAATTATGTGCTTTGCTAAGCTGTTGTCTGCTTAGGAGACCTAGGACCTTTGACTGGTGGACTGGGGCGCTCATGCCCTCCCAGGCCACCAGCCAGATGAAAAAATTCCCTGATATCCAGTGAGCTAATTATAATTATAATTATAAGCAGGTAAGCTTCAGGAGGCAAGCAAAGCTGTGAAAAATAAATAAAACACAGCTGCATTCATATACAGCCATTTTGACATGAGACTCATGCAGCATTCATGGTTTCACTTTGAACAAAATAATGATCATTTGGAATTTTTAACATATATATGTCATTTTGACTACAACCCGGGAATACAACAGGGGTAGACATTATTTTTTACTCGCCTGTTTGACAGGGCACAAAGGGGCTAAGTTTCACCTGTCCAAATTTGGTTTTACCTGTCCCCTGCAAAAGTCTGCAGGTTGTGAAGTAGAACAGCTGTCTTTCACTAAGTGACACTATGTCACACCGTTACAAGTAAATACCACACAAAACATGCCACTTAGAATTGTGTCCCACTCAAGTTAATGTTTGAATCTTGGACTTACTCAACGAAGGCCTTTGAAATATTTTAAAGATATGATCCTGTGTGTAAAGTTACAATGTAGGCCTACGGGAAACCCAGTACATGTAGTGGAGTGCAACATACTTTTCCCTTGTAATGTTTTTAGGGACCACCCCTTCTGCCAGCCTACAGTGGTCACAGATTCATGTGACAAATGGTCTTAAATTACAGGTAATTTTACAAACAAGTTAGACTGTTGCACTATCAGAAATGTAGTTACACTACAAGTCAGGTGGTCCTTCACAACAGTGGTCTTAAATTGCAGGTTATTTTGTATCTCTGAGACCAGGACTTACACAGTCTTGGTACCAGTTGAACTTGGGATGGGGGGTTTACAGGGTGTTCAAAATGTGTTAAAGTGCATGGCACTAGCCACAAAGTTGTGGGCACCCCAAAGTTAACCGAGGTGAGCAATTCAAATTATTGCATCACATCTTCTATAGAGAACGAGACTGAGTAGCCAGCACTGGCCCTAGAAGCAGGGGAAAATGTGCTGGGTGCCAGCTTATTTTGAACAACCTGAGTTTACAGTCTTAAGAGTCTGTTTAAGGGCAATACATGCATGTGCAGCATGTAAATCAAAGTTCAAACCAGAAAAATATGCGGTCTCAGATTTTGTTTGTCAATAAAGGGTTGATAATCTTGGTCTCTGACCAGGATGTATCAGTTACAACATAAGTGCTAATAATTGAGACAGTAATTTGAATAGGGTTGTTTTGATGACTCCAGCCACACCTCATCCCACATGGTTTTCAATTTTGTCCATGATTATGAATAGTACACCATCCCCTACTAGCTGCATTGGCCCCCCATTACCAGGCTAAGGCAGCTTTTGACTAGCTGTGTCAACACAACCAATGACCCAATTTACAATTTACACCTCCATGAACAGTGGTTGGCCTGTTTGTGCAGTGGCCCAACTTGTAGTAAAAGATCACAAGTGGAACTCAGATATACTGGAGATACTGTACCCAGGAAAAGGGAGGAGGGGGATGTCCCAGTACAGGAAATAATTTTGCCATATCAAAGTACAGAAAATAGGAATATTCCAACATAATGGTCAGTATGAACATATATCATCAGAAATACAGAAAAAAGGAGGGCCTCCAGTTCACTGGCATGGGAAACACATTACCCCAGTGTGTTAGCATGGTGCTAGTAAGGAAATACCCTTATGCCCCCCTCCCCCCCCCCCCCCACACACACACATGCACATCCTGGTCTGCCTCTTAGAAGCGGGCACACATGAGTACCTCTATGCATCCAAGAAGGAACTTTGCAATACATCCATTCAAACTCCCTTTTACAGTTCATAGATGTACTTAATGAGTGAGAATATCTGTCTATCATCACTCTTTCATTATATGTATGACATTTTTTTTTATCAATCCTGACAGTTCTAGAACTTAATATGTTCAGTTTGGTTAAATCATGGAAGTTTGTTTTTCCAATTACTTTCTTTCTTTCTCTCTCTCTCTCTCTCTCTCTCTCTCTCTCTCTCTCTCGCTCTCTCTTTGTTGCCTTACAACCAAATTTGTCTGTAGTTTTTATCAGACACTATTAATCTGAAAACAACCAAACTGGCATGGTGGCTGACCTATCGGTGAAATTGTGTATATCTTTCGGAATAGTCATAATGTTTATAATTATGCAAATTCAGGGCTATCAAAATTATAAAAGCTCCATATCTTTCAAACTATGGCAGATAGAATCAGAATTCCAATGTGCATATGTAGGTGAGTGACAGCTACCAAAATTATGGACAGAAAATGAAAGATGTAGAATTTTAAATTAAAATAATTAGGACTATGGAAAATTTGAAAGTCGAATATCTTTGCCACTATTACACATATACATACTAATGTCATTCCAGCTTCAAATTATATGTTTGTGGTAAAGCCACATCCAATGAACCACAGACCAAAGTTGTAGGATTTTAATTTATGCAAATTAGGTGAATGTGTAAAACTTAAACCTTGAATAGCTTCAAAACTAAGGGGCACTTACAGGCCACCAGCCACAAAAATGACCTCTGAGTCAGCTAAGCAGGCACCCACATAAAAAGTTGCCCGCTGACTAATATTACAGTGCATAGTACCTGCTGTTTAGGCCACCGTATCAGGCAAGCAAAAGAGGTCACATATACATGTAACAGGTGGTCTTAAATTGCAGGTAAATCTACAAAGAAGTTAGACTGTTGTTCCATCAGAAATGTGATCACACAACATTGGTCTTAAATTGCATGTGAACTGTATCTCTGAGACCAGGACTTGCACAGTCTTTGTCCCAGTTGAACTTGGGAGGGGGTTTGCAGGGTGTTCAAAATGTTTTAAAGTGCCTGGTACTAGCCACAAAGTTGTGGGCACCCCAAAGTTAACCCAGGTGAGCAATATAAATCACTGCATCACATCATGGACATATAAACGAGTTTGTTTACATGTCCATGATCACATCTTCTATAGAGTACAAGACTGAGTAGCCAGCACCGGCCCTGGAAGCAGAGGGTAAAATGTGCTGGGTGCCAGCTCATTTGAACACCCTGTGTTATGTCTTAAGAGTCTGTTTTAGGGCAAAACATGAATGTGCAGCATGTATATCAAACCAGAAAAAATAAGTGGTCTTGGATTTTTTTACCATACCCTACTAGCTGCATTGACCCCCCATTACCTTGTTGAGGCAGCTTTTGACTAGCAGTGTCAACACAATACAACAACACAACCAATGACCCAATTTATCATTTACACCTCCATGCGATTAACAGTGGTTGGCCTGTTTATGCAGTGGCCCAACTTGTAATAAAAGATCACAAGTGGGACTCAAATATACTAGATAGACTGTACCCAGGGAAAGGGAGGAGGGAGGGGGATATCACAGTACACCAGCGCAGGAAATAATTTTGCCATAACAAAGTACAGAAAAATAGGAATAGTCCAACATAATGACCAGTGTGAACATATCTGATGACCAGAAATACAGAAAAAAAGGGCCTCCAGTTCATTGGCATGGGAAACACATTACCCCTGTATGCCGGCCCTAGTAAGGAAATACCCTTGTCCCCCCCCCCCCCCCAACACACACACTTAATGACATGCTGCTCTGCCTCTCAGCAGCCTGTTTTCATGACTATCTCTATGCATACAAGATGGAAC
This sequence comes from Hermodice carunculata, assembly GCA_964020975.1. Taxonomy (NCBI): domain Eukaryota; kingdom Metazoa; phylum Annelida; class Polychaeta; order Eunicida; family Amphinomidae; genus Hermodice; species Hermodice carunculata. The sequence continues at coordinate 8,475,993 of OZ026620.1, forward strand.
TTTGCAATATATCCATTCAAACTCACTTTAAGAGTCCATAGATGTACTTCAGGAGTGAGGATGTCTGTCTATCATCACTCTTTCATTACATCTATGACATTTTTTTTTCAATCATGATCATAATTACAGTTCTAGAACTTCAACGTGTTCACTATGACTAAATCATAGAATTTTGCTTTTCCAATCTCTCTCTCTCTCTCTCTCTCTCTCTCTCCAACCATATTTGTCTGGTGTTTCTCTCAATCACTATTTCTCCAAAAGCCACTAATTTGACTAAACTTGTCATGGTGACCGACCTCCTGCTCAACTGATTGATTGTGATTGGCCAAGTGACCTGGCAAACAAGATTAAAAAAAAAAAAAAAAAAAAAAAGTCAGCAGTGAGTTGCAAAGTTGGTTAAATTGGAAATGTCACTACACGTTTTCGGGGGGGGGGGGGTGTGTCTGGACGGTGGTACAAATAATAATTTTGCCCTAGTGGACCCTACAAGGTACAGAGAATGAGAAAATGTGCAAATAATGGTTGCTACGAAGTACATAAAATCAAATGGATTCCAGTTTGTGTGTTTATGCGAATAAAAATGCCCTGTACACTAGTACGGGGAGCCACTTACCTTCCGCCCCCACCCCTTTTCAAGTACTCGGGAAAGAACCTGGGGCAATGTCATAATTTCACCACTATTTTGCTCATCTTATCTACATGTAGGCCACTTGTTTCCAAATGACCTCTCACTTTTACCTACTGGGGTATTTCGTGATTTGGAATGGGTTAAATGTGATTCCCGTGTCTAACCAATGAGGTTAATAAACTATAGGCTCCTTGGTCTAACCATGGAGGACAGAGACTCGAGTCGAGAGGAGGGAAGTCTCTGGGTTTCAAACAACTTTGTTTGGAATAAAAAGTGTCATAATCCAAGTAATTGGTGTTTTTGCTTTGATCTTACTTGATTGGTGGAGTTATTACTGAGAGCGTTATCAGCGGCCGACTCGGCCCTCCTTGGCCTAACTGTTGCAGTTTTCTCTGCCTCGCTCATCTTGTATGGTCCATGGATTTGATCAGTGGAAGCCAACATGTCGGCTCTGGTGACTGTAGCCGTGGCGACGCTGCTACGTGTGTTCTGATTGGCCAAAAGTAAAGGCACCGGCTGGCTGCATCAACAATGCAGCCAGCCCTTTCCTTGATTCATGAATCACGAATAGGCCTACCGGATAGTGTTTCCTCACTCAGTTTATTGTTTGATCTGAAGATCCAGTGGACTTTTAATCAGAATATATAGTTGATGTACCTATACTCGATATGTTCCTATTCAGACTCAGAAATACTTTATACGAGCATAATGTTTTGAACAAAATACAAAATAGGCCTATTGTTGATAGGGAGGGCAAGAACACTGTTACTATCACTTGCTAATCTTAGGCCTACATTATATGTGATGACTGGCCGGTCTCTGAACTGTGAAATTTGGTGCAACGATGTCTAGGCCTAGCTCCCTTCCCTTCGTGTCTGTTACGAAGATAAACTTATATTTGGTTTCTTTATGCTAAGCAAAAAGCAGACTTTTCACATAACGCGCACATTTTAATAATCGCAGAGACCCTAGCTTTTTAGATTTTTCATAAACTGATTTCATGTTTTTAATACTTACACACACACACACACACACACACACACAAAGTTTGCCCCACTGACCCGCTCCGAACTTGATCAATATCAATGAGGAGTTTTCAGTCGCTATAACGAGTAGAGGCCTAGGTACACGGTTTTTACAAGCTCGTCGGTAGGGTTGAAGTGACATGGCTTGCGCAGACTACCTCCGTTCGCCAATAAAAGACAATTTTTTCCAGTTTTACCATGGAAGTACAGCTTAGAACCAGAAGTTTCTGATTTAAAGCAATTATTTTCCTATCTGTGGTCAGTGATGTATTGTGCTGCATTTCACAAACCGCACGGCTCAGCTTATAGGCCTAGAGAACTGGTTCATCGTGTATACATCAAAAGATGAATATATAGGCCTTGTTACCAATGTTTAACAAATGTTGACTCACTATGCATGGCCACCCACTTTTGTTACCACCTGGGAAAAAACATAGCCCGGCCATATAGGCTTCGACCTAGGCCTACATGTAGGAGACATCATTCCTTTGATCCTGGAGTTTAGTACCCACTTACCCTTTTTGGAGGCTTCATTTTGACGAGAGTTTGAGGTGGAGGGGGGCGGGGGAGGGCGAGAGAGGGGAGGGAACATACGCTCTGTATAGACCTACGCCTACAATCTAGGATAGGAAAGCGGGACCTTTGTTTCATTTTCATATAAATTTTCAGTTTCCACTTTGGTCATGCATGGCTGTCCTACGATGGCTGTAAAGCCTAGGCCTCCAAAAGGTTCCTCTGTATAGCTTTCAGAACTCCAAAAGAATCCATGAGTATGCTCAGGGGAAGGGGGGGGGGGAGGTATTGATGATAACCCAGGCACCAAATACAGGTCCCAATTTGGCGAGTTTTTTTTTCTTTCTTTTTTGTTTGTTTGTTTTGTGTTTTTTTTTCTTGTTTTCAAGACAGGGTTCGATAAAGTCGGTTTAGCGTAGGCTGGTAGTCTAATTTTGGCAAAATCTAGCAAAAGAAAATTTGCAGGGAAATGAATTTGATATGAAGAAACTTTGAAGGTATGCTTACTGCATGTACGCATGCACTCTTCATACCTTACCTGTTATCTTAAAGTTCCTGGGACTCTGAGCAAGGTTCCCAGGAACTTTAGTTTCAATTCCTGGGACTTAAGTAATATTCTTGGGAATTTATAATTATATTCCCAGGACTTTAAATATGTTCCTTGGAACTTGCTAATATGTTCCCAAGAACTTGCCACTATGTTCCAGGGAGCTTATCACTATGTTCCTGGGACTTCGCTTCATTCCCAGGACCGGCCTTATGTTCCCTGGAACTCGGCTTATATTCCCAGGAAATTGCCTAAATTCCCAGGATATTGCCTAAAACCCCAGGAAATTGCCTAAATTCCTGAGAATTTATTAATATTCATAATGTCATAACTCAATTATGAGTGTAGTAATATTAATAAAATTGTGCCAATTTACTACAAGAAACCCATTTTTACACACTGTCCAAATTTGGTGCTTCTACCATGAGTAGAACTGGAGATATAATGATGGGGCAAAATTGTCCGAATGGAATGGACAGTTTATTTTGGAATGACTTATATATATATATATATATATATATATATATATATATATATACACATACACATACATATATGTGTGTGTGTGTGAGTGTGTGTGGTTAGGCTTACTTACACCTTCATATATTTTTAGTCATTCATTATGTCATGGCAGATTAGGTAGTATAGTAAGACAAGTATCAAGCTCAAAGTGATACATGCCTTACATTCAATCTGAAGCACTACTGCATTCAGAAAGCATACCACACAATGAAATATACAAAATGCCCTGGTTGGTTTCTTGCATGCCACAACTGCGTGCTTGCACAATAATTATGGCCATGGAATGGGCTCTTCGCAATTGTATTCCACTATTTGATAATTAGCGGCAGACCTTTATCAAACTTTACTGTTTCTAACTTGCAAGAATGGGAATCTGAATCTTCAAATCTTATTATCCATATTAAGATTGTGCTAGAATGGAACATAAACATTCTAATCACAGTGTCCTCTTGGATTAGAAAGCATTGAATGAACACTACTGCTTGTCTATAAATAGCGAGAATGGACTTCTCGATTAAAAAGAATTTCGGGGCTTTTCAATGTTGCCGTAGAATACGATGGCACATTTAATATCTTATCTTGTGTTCCTGGTCATAATTCAGTGACGTTTCCCTGCCGAAGCCCAGAATGATTTCTTTCTGCTGCAAAGCGCTGTTTATAATGATTTGTGTACTGAATATTTTTGTGGCACACTGCACAAGAAGTTTTTAAATGCTATATAATTCCGTGTTAAACATTATACTCTCCACTTAATCATTGATAAAATAATTAGCTGTGAACTGTATTCGATGTTTTTCACTAAATGAGGTGGACTGGTGTCCACTTTGAATCCATTGGATGTTGCCTCCGCCCAAAGTCCTATGGGAAAGTATAAGTACTGATCAGGACATCGACAATTGTAACTAAAAATGAACTTTGAATTTATCCTCATCAACAGATGTTGCATGCACCTAGATATTTACCTACAGAACAATTCTTTAGTTTGTTCAATAACAATACACCTCTGTTGGTGGGACTTGACTATAAAATAATCCCCTTTCACAGTTAGGATGACGTAATGTGTACTATAAGTATGACTAGTACAAACTAAATACACCATTTGGTGACACAGCAACATGCTTCATCCTAATTACATGCCTTCGTAAGGCCTTTTATCAGTTAGCATAATAGATGTCACATCCACGGGAAAAGACGTAATCCCATAAATTTAAATTTAGATTAGGAAGCTAATTTAAAAAGAAACATGATCCCTTTTAAACTTCATTCGCAAATGTTAAATTGTGTGGACATAGGTACTTGTGCAGTTTATCACAACAACTTCAATGCGATGTTGCGGGGGTATTTTCTGAAGCAGGGCCGACTTCCATAAAACCAATCCAATGTAAAACGATCATCACTCAAACGCCAAATAAACTACAGACAGTAGTTTTTATTTGCCCATGTGTGACATTATTATACTGCCCTCAACCTCTTAAGTAATACATTACGTTACCAGCATTGTTGTACGCTCGGACAGTGACATAGATGGCCTTGTTTGTCGGTAGCTCTAAAACTTTCGTCACCAATGCTATTTCAGTGGGATGAAGGATCACTACATACCTGAATCATGTGAAGTTCTTTTTTAAGTGTTGAGTATTGCATAAACAAATCAAATCAGTCATTGTATCATATCTCACAGTGTGTGCTTTATTGTATCGCCAAATCTCGATCTGATTCGAGTCGAAAAAACTTATGAGGTTTGTTTCCAGAACTGGTTTTGCCAGCATTTCACACAAAGATTTCCATATATCAGCGGTCACTTGTTAATTACCTACATAAACAGAAGACTTCTGTATTTTTTTTTCAATAAACGGTTTATCGAAAATGTGGCTACTTTGTAAATAGGAGGTGCAATAACATCAAATTATGCACTGAGGGTTATGCACTGAAAGTATGTACAACAAGTCTTACATTGAAGCCTGGTATTGTATGTCAAGTCCCGTGGTACCATCATAAACCTCCCCTGGTAAAGGAGTCGAATGGTCTACAACATTGCCATTGGATGAAACAACTGTGCACAGACCAACCGCATTGCATGCCGTCACTGTGACGTAGTATCTCTTGCCTTTTACACGCTTCAGGTGATCTGCACTCACATCTGCAAAATTTGGACGGAAAAGTACATTTTTCTTGTGGAAGCTACTGCAGTAGCATACTCATGACACAAAATTGTGTATCTTGTTCAACTCTCTGAGGAAAGTATATTAAAACCATGAAGATATGAACATAGACTAAGAAACCTGCAAGACATTCTGGTGTTTCATGCAATACTGTGCCCGTTGCAATTTGTGGTCTCCAGCGTACGCCTGTGTTATTCGATAAAACAAACATACGTTTTACCCTTGCTTCCTAAACTGCAGGCTTTTTGGACAAAAAATCATGCAACATGTTGAAGACACCACACAATTCGCAGTCGGGTAAGCGATCATTTCTTATGCCATATTGTATTTATTTTGTCCCCCAATATCCCATTTTGCTTATTGCTCTGTAGAGTGCGCTGCCATCAATTTGGTCAGACTTTGCATTACTCTCATAGATGTAAGCCCTTCACCTTTTTGCCTACAGCATTAATAATTCAACATTCAGTGTTAACCCACACAAACGGATGATATATTCCCGTTGTGTATGTGTTAATGAGATAATCTGAATGTATATAATAACACAAAGAGCGTTCTGTGCATGCCCCTCTTGATAAAAATTAATCAATGATTGAAATCATGTTGGTTTTTTAGACATATTTAAAAAAAAAAACAATTAGATATCAGGGCGTAGCTCTATACAAAGCCTTCTTGCACAAAATGTATGCGTAGTTGGACATTGCACAGCAAGGAAGACCATACACTTGCTCGACACACTTTTAGGAGATTAACAATACGTGACAAGACAAATAGAGTGGCACTGCCACACAACTTGAAGAGGTGAAGCAGGACACGACACCACAGGCAGAAAAAGGGTTAAATAAGTTGGGAAGTCAAAGCGTAAATAAAATAGGAAATAAAATAATAATGGTGCAGAACGGAATCACTTTTACCAGCTACACAACAACCGAACTATAAAAGCTCGCCATAAACATAGACAAGATAACTTTATTGACATGAATCGATATACATTACACGATATAGCCAAAACACATTCAAACACAAAACTAGCATATAACTACCCAGTGATCACAGCTGATGTATAGGATTGGCACTTTATTCATGTTGACAACAAACCTCTTTGTTGACATGCACAAACCAATTAGAAGCCGAGATGCCTTTTTCTGGTGTCAAAAATAATGTTAATATACCTCAGTATTCCCCGGCCGGCCTCAGGGCTGTTGCCCATTTTCATAATATATAGGAACTTGTCATATTCGTTTAGGGCCACAAAGTTTGCATCTAAGCCTGTCAAATCAGAATACAGATTGTTTCTATCATTTTGGTATTTACTACAACCGATTACCACATGGTAGTCATCTTCAACTGCTCCATTTTCGCATAAAACACATTTTCTCATTTCAATGGGTGTTTTTGGATTGGTGTACCTGCCGGTTTCAATAGCCAAAGTATGTGTGCTTATTCTTAATTTACTCAGGTTTTGCCTAAGTTTAAGGGGCTGATTGTTTCGTAAGTATGATTCAATATCAAATTTATCTTTAAATTTACAATATGTGCGAAGCTTATGAGAATCTTGTCTTCCAGTACCCTTGCTATGTTTGTACCACTGGGCCTCGTACACATTCTGCAAGTGACTTTTAAGTTTCGATAACATAGCGTGTGTATTAACCCCTCCTAAGTTTCCGGCATACCAGTAAGATGCAAAATTTTAGTAATAGACTTGATCCAACAATCTTTCCCCTTAAAGAATTGGTCATAGTTCTCCCATAAACATTTAAAGACCAGTGAGTTTTGATTGTAATTTTGAAGATGGATCCAATATTTTACGGCCTTACAGGCTATTTCGATCATGATTGGATAGCTTCTCAGTTCAGCGATAACCGCCGCATTAGTAGCTTTTCGATGTACACCAAGAATGTATTGACAAAATTTTACGTGTATACTTTCCACAGTTGGTTTATTACATAGTGTCATCAAATTGTTGTCATTCAATCCTTTTAATAGGGTGGGACCCCAAACTTCACTGATGTAGGATAATATTGGCTTAATAAGAGACCCAAAGAGTATTAAAGATAGCTTAACATTGTTATTGACCGGGAACTGACGAATCTTAAATAAGGCCTTAATGGCTTGGTCTTTAAGTTTGTTAATTGCCAGGATAAATGTACCAGAAGCACTTAATTCAACACCCAAGTAACAGTAATGTTGTGCAGTTTCTATGGGTTGCTCCCCAAATTGGAACGACTTGGTTTTTATTATACGACCACCCTTATTAAACACCATAACTTTGGTTTTTAATATATTTAGTGTCAATTTCCATTGTTTACAATAGTCATGTAATTTATTAAGGGAGGTTTGCTCACCATTTGCTGATTGCGACATTAAAACTAGGTCATCTGCATATAGCAGGCAATTAAGTTTCGAATCATATAATTCCGCAGGATCACAACTAATATAAAAAATATCTGCCAGATCTGCTAGAAAGAGATTGAACAAAATAGGACTTAAAACACATCCCTGCTTAACCCCAATATTTGATGTAAAGGGTTCCGTGTATCCGTGTTCAGTCTTTATACAGTACTTCACCTCATTGTACATAGATACTAAAATACCAAGAAAATTACCACCGACATCATTAAGTAACAATTTATATAGCAAGGCTTGTCTCCACACAGTGTCAAATGCGCACTTGAAATCGACAAAGCATACATATATATATTTTTTTTGGTGCCATGATTTGAATGTTTATCTATTAGGGTTTTCAGCGTAAGAATGTAATCTGCAGTTCTACTTTTCTTTTTGAAGCCAATTTGTGCATTCGGAATGACGCTACTAGTTTCGAAATAATTATAGGGTCTAGTATGTAAAATTGTACAAAATAGTTTACTGAAGTGGCTTGATAACGCAATGCCCCTGTAGTTTTCAGGTTTATCAGTGACGCCCTCTTTGTGTACTGGGGTCAATATATTCTCGCGCCACAGCTAGGGAAATGTGCCGCTATTAAGTACTTGATTGAATACTTCAAGGAGTAGAGGTGCCAGTTCGTTAAGGCCACATTTAAACATTTCGTTTAAAATACCGCCACTAACGGGAAATACTACAACAGCATCTGCCAGACAAAAAATACTACAGTATGTGAAGGAAGTGCTACGTTTCATGTTGTTTTTTAGAGTACATTATACCATGGAGGTATTAAGGTTAATACCTCCATGCTTATACTAACATGCAAGTCCGACCTGTTGGGTCTCCATCAAATCCTCACACTGGGGACAGGTCCCTATGCTCCAGCTGTAACCCACCATCCCGAATGTGGGTCGTGGAAGCCATGTCAGTGGGCGTACACTGTAGCGTGTGTCTGGTAGTTTTGAGCTGTCGTCGCGTTGCCGTCCATGACCTGTCCTGTCACCGGCGGGGAGGCATCTTCAAGAAGCCCCCATGAACTGGCCACCATCAGGAGCCCAGCCCTGTTGTGCGCCTGTTAATATATTTTACTCAATTATAGCATTCAGTTATTTACGATTAAGTACAAATATGGAGGATCTAAATTGGTTTCAACATATTTTTTGACGCAATTAGGAGGATCATTATTACTGGTACGCACGGTAATGGCTGGGTTGTATCAAGGAGGCTACCTTTTTAAGCCTGTTTGGTTGTATTTGCAAACATACCTCGACAGTTACGTAATACGAGTGTCTGTCACAAAGATCAAGATGTTGTTCACCTTCTGAGGTGCCCTCGTCAGACGCTGTGCGTCTTATGGCCATGACGTCTGTTCGTCCAGGCTGAGAGCCAATGCCCCATTTGTAATGGTCTATGCCGCTAATCATATCCACGACAACCCCTCGCCACCTGGAGAGAAAAAAGAAAAAGAAAACAGGACACTAGATATAATTGTTCATTTTGAATATTGCGATTTTCCTTCACTGAGCGTATTGTGCTAATTCCTTGTCAATTTCTTTTGTAATTATGGACACCAAAATCTGGACAAAATAACATAGCATTTTTCTCATTAGAGTAACTAAATCGTGCGTCCTTCATCAGTCAACTTCAAGAATTCAATATCAATGCCTTATCTATCAATGTCAAAAAATGATACTTGCGTAGCTTTAACGATGCTGTTAGATTTGATATATCCGTTCTCCACTCGTATTGGCTGGTCAGTTTTTGTGGGTGGTGTCACCTGGATCGTTATACCTTGTGACGTCATCTCCGATTTTAATCCAACATAGTCTCTCCCTGAGTATTTGTGATGGGAAAATATAAACAGTTCTAAGAAGTAGCAAATTCGTTCTAAGCTTGTTCTAACGTGATTGATAATTTCAGGATGTTAGGTTAGGAGCATGTGTAACTTAACTTCAATGAAATAATCTTCAAGATCAGAACGTATGAGGATAACAAGAACAGCATCATAAAAACAAAATAAAGATTTCAGTTGGTAAGAGAAACATTTGCTTACCCTTTACAGTGGCGTAGTACGTGGGTCCATTTTGGAGACGTCGGGGATAAACTACAGCATGGTTGGTGATTCCCACATTCACAAATAGCTGGATATCTATTCCACCTGGTGATGTACCTGGGAAATTTGTTCAGGCCCAGTGTATAGTCAACTAAAAAATTAATGCCCAGAAACCAGGACACAATTTTATTTATTCAAATTAAGGAATTTCCGAAACACAAAAAACAAATTCAACTGCACGCATGTCGAGATACTGACAGCAACAGGATTAAGACTGTTATGATTTAAATATACCATATATCATCCTGGGATTGTTACAAGCGTAATACGGCTTTTACAAAGTTCAATTATTATCTGAATTGTATGGCCATCATAGCGAGGATTTAAGTAACCACCTGTGAGAAATACTCTTCGTCTTTCCTCGCTGTAATGCTTACCTACTGCGTACTCATAAAATTTTATTCCAGTATGATGCGGTGCCTTTTTGTGTTCTTCCACATCTACGAATGAGTCCCAGCTAATAAAGAGCCCGGTCAGTGACGTCTTGCAATAAAAATGAACATGTATATACATATATCTGTGCGTCTGTGTAAGATAACAGTTCAAATATAACTTCTGCGCGGGCCCTTGACTCGTCGGGGGTGGGGGTGGGGTGGGGTTGTGGTAACGTAATTTCATTACATTTGTGATTGTGTCTCTGTGTTAAGACATTAATATTTTTCTACTTATTGAGAATGATAATTGCTAAAATACACGAAAATAAGGAAAATGGCGTTCCTGTTGCTGATGTTGAACTGCATGGCCGTGATCCGTACACCAGACATTCTAACACCCTTTTACTACTCACAATAGCATGTATGAATGTCATGAACAGTCTCTGTTGTTCAATTCAATTTTAAAAACACTTGTTATGAAAGGAAGTAGATTATACGATGTGTCCTTGTAGATATTTTCCACACAGAAAAAGAGCTTTTATCCATGCGGTAAATATATATTCCGCCAAAAATCTCATAGTTGACAGGCATAAGTTGCATTCACTATAGAATACATAGCTCACAGAGGAAAGCAGCAACAACCACAATATTTGCTTTAACAATAGTGAACTCATTCACGACCTTTTCCAGTTTTTTTTTGTCAGTACTTGGGGGGGGGGGGGGGTCAGAACTGTCAGTTGCCAATGACGGTTGGAACTCTATTGGTCAATGTTATAATCGCTTATGGAAAACAAATTTTGGCTTATATCTCATAAAGCTATCAACGGATTTAAGCCATGTTAACTTCGTTGCATGGCTCAACTCTAAACCTAACTATGTAAATTAAATATAACCTAGAAAAGTTAAAGGTCAAGGTCATTTGGCGATCTGGAGATTTTACACCTGACATAACTTGCTCGAATTACGTCACTCCTTGTCCAATTTTCACCAAGTTGGCTCAAATATAGGAATTTTAACAGAGCACATTTTTGTGCCAGAATTTTGACTTTTAAGTTTAAAGGTTAAGGTCGTCCACCATCTCGAAATATTCAATTGGCCATAGCTCGGTTAATTTTCATTGGATTTTGATCTGATTGGGCTTAATGTGCAGGCAATGCAATAACGCACACTTCTATACTTAACATATGACCTTTGAAGGTCAAGGTCATGGATCCTCAAGAACCTTCATTTTGCCATAACTCTATTAATTGTTATACGATTTTGTTCAAGTTGGGCTCAAAATGTACGAAATGTATCGCCGTACAATTTTGTATGTTATGTGTGACCTGTAAAGGTCAAAGATCAAGGTTATTTGACTGAAATTTTCATCGAGCTATAACACGGTCAATTTTAATCCAATTGTCATCATGTTCATACTCTATCTGTAAATATGGTAACACTGCCCAATTTTGTATTTCACATGTGACCTCTAAAGGTCACAGGGCAAAGTCATTGGGCCCTTTGAAGTATTTATGGAGCCAAAACTTGATCAATTTTCATCCGATTTGGAACACAGTGGGGTCAAATTTGACCTATTGTAACACTGCACAATTTTGTGATATACGTATGATCACTGAAGGTCAAAGGTCTAGTTCATATCACTCTTTGAAATTTCCATTGAACCATTACGTGGTCAATTTTAATCCAATTGTAATCATGTTCATACTCAAATTGTAGCTATTGGAACACTGCACAATTCTGTTATTTATATGTGACCTCTAAAGGGCAAATGTCAGGGTCATTTGATCCTTTCAAATGGTCCTTGAGCCATCACACGATCAATTTTCATCCAATTTTGACCACGTTGGGTCAAATTGTAGCTATTTTAATACTGCATAATTTTGTAATATATATGTGACCTATAAAGGTCAAAGGTTAATGCCATTTCGCCCTTTGAAATTTCCATTCAGCCTTCAGTCAGTAACTTTTCAGCAGGTTTGGATCATGTTGGGCTCAAATCGTAGCTATTCTAACACTGCACAATTATGTCATCTACATGGGACTTCTAATGGTCAAGGTGCTATAAGATGAGACGACTGAACTGGAAGCGTGGGTGGGGAGGCTATCTCTCAGCGATCGCTTGCGATCGGAGAAAGCTAGTATTAGGACATTTTAACCTGAAAATTTAATGTTTACAAACGATTGTGTGATTTTTTTAAAGCATCTGTTCTCTAGTTAGAAAAAGTCAAAGTAGCCGATCGGCCCAATTTTTTATGATGGCACAAAAAGTGGCACCTTCATTTTTGTGAACCAGTAACTTTCATATCGATGAAAATAAAGAAATCGCTGACACGTTTTTGCAGTTAAGACTAAATGTTCAACTGAGTCTTTGTTTGAAAAAAAGATCGGCCTTTAAAGGGCAGGGTAGGTCTCTGGACACCTACAAACAGTAATAGAATTAGTTGGGTTTTTTTTAATGATTTACAGGTTTTTGTGTGTTTGTTTAAACCGCAAACTGTCTAAAGTTTGGTTTAAACATATTTTATTACAACACAATTAGAAAACAGGGAGGAGCCCTATATAAATCCCTCTTGTACATACGAAAGTTCACAAGAGACTACAAAAATTACTAAGACTAATTAAGGATTAACGCCACATGACAAAACATAATGACCGCAAAAGCCTGTACATGATCTAGAAAAAGACCAAGACAATACGTCACATAGAAAAAGCAGTTGGGGCATTAGCTTCCCATGTATATGTGCATATAAGGTAAATATACAGTAAGTACAGACTTAATATACAATAGTAGTACCGTATCAATTGGACACTTGCTAACATATTTCATAATATTTGTCCCCTCATGTAACAAACCCAAGTCTACCTGTGTCATTAATATATTGATGGACCAAAGTTTGCACACTACGGATGTCCATTAAATATGACATGAAATGTGAATTTAGTATAGGTATATAAGCCTAGAAACTATTACAAATAAGGATAACAATGGAAGAACTTACATCGGGGAGAGGGAAAGAGGCGAGATAATTGTTAGCTGATAAAGCGATTTTAATGTTTTGCGACCAATGCTGTGCCAATCCTATCTATCTATCTATCTATCTATCTATCTATCTATCTATCTATCTATCTATCTATCTATCTATCTATCTATCTATCTATCTATCGATCGATCGATCGATCGATCTATCTATTTATCTATCTATCTGTCTGTCTGTCTGTCTGTCTGTCTGCCTGCCTGTTTGTCTATAAATCTATCTGTTTCTCTGTCTGCCTGTTACAAATATTACAGGAGTAAGAAGAGCGTTTTGTCTTACGCCAACCTTAGAGATAATTAAAGGTTCCGAGCTTGTGGGATTCCAAAGAAGACCAAGTCTATAGGAATATGCAATGGATTTTCTTCTCCCTATTTTAAACCATGAAGCCAGTATCCCAATGACAAGTACAGAAATATTATAAAAAAAATCCCCCATTGAGAAGTATGGGATGATTAGCACAGTTCATAAGTTACCATAGTGAAACACTCTTCGGGCAAATAATACCACACAATAAATATTCTTGCCGTCTTTAAAAAGAAAAGCCTAAGCCCCCCACATACCAAAGGACAGATACTGGAATATTATAAACCATCATTTAGGAGCATGGAATGGTAAGTACTGTATAGACAAATTACCAGGATGAAGCGCAGTAGAGGCAAACTTGCTCAACACTGCCACCAAGTTTAGTTGAGCAGACAAAATAATTCTATCTTTTTTAATCTCTCGGAGTCGGACAAAAAATGCATATTCACCTGAAAGTAAGCGCCCTTTTGTCCCACCCAAACTTGCCCCGGCACAGGGGATGTAACGTTAACAACGACACCATCGCTGCCACACGGGGCAAAATGTGTTCAAACTTTTCACGTTTCAGGTGGGTGTCATTTGACCTGATGCAGACAGAGTATTTCTTGCCATGGTATACGTCACGTTGTCCACATTAAGGTACTCCCTATCTGACATCAAGTACAAAGATAATACGGTACCTAAATAACAAGAACAATAGCACCACCACCACCACCACCAATTATTATTATTATTATTATTATTGTTGTTGTTGTTGTTGTTGTTGTTGTTGTTGTTGTTATTATTATTATTATTATTATTATTATTATTATTATTATTATATAAAATACCTGTCCGTACTTTCGGACTTGTAGCCATTATCGGGGCCACCTTCTCCACTATGCTCCATCTTTGACTCATGAGGGGCTCCTGGTTCATGTGCCTTGCGCTGCTACTTAATAGCCTGGGGCGACTTGAATGTCTGATACAATACTCTCATTCTGAGGACCACCACCATTTGCTGTTGCAACTCGGAGACAGAACACCTGGAACCTAGCGAATTATTATGATCACCGAGCAATCGTGACTTTACCGCAAATTACAACGGCACACGACGGTCACTTTCTCCATAATCTTTCAGCCAGGGTTGATCAATTTTATTAGGGAAGGGCGGCATGAACTTTTTTTTTTTTCATGTTTCATAATTTATTTTTTACGGTCCGGCTTTTTCAGTATGGTCGGTCGGGTAACCAAGTCCAAACATATATATTTTGTTAGGCCATGAAACGTTAAAAATGGATCTTCTTTCCCTTTTTAGTTTTACACAGGACCTCCTTTGATTTCAGTTCAGTTTGTTACCTGGGCACAGCCGGAGGCACTTGTTATTATAAGTAGTGTAGTGCATGAAACACACATAATAGGGATGAAACCACCATTATATTTACTGTATATTCTCATATTAGCATAAAGGCGTATAACTTTTGTTGCGTCACTTTTTCAAATAAAGTATGCAGTTGGTGTTGTGCAGACACCTTTCATTGAACCCATTCAAAATAAAAAAGGCGAGCCTATAGATAGAATCAAAAGTTATGCAAGTGTTTGCCTGTCATAGCCAGGAAACACGTGCTCCGAGCAAGGCTTGCCAGCATTACGTCACTGCGTATGAATATGTGATTTGCCCTCTGTTTATAAAACTCATCATGGAAAAAAATCTGTCAAATCATACAACACAAACAGGCTGATAAGCTCATGTAATAGTCTAGCTGAAACAGTGGGTTAATTACAGGTAAATGGCCCCCAAAGGTGTCAGCACACGACAATCAAGAACTATTTAGTGCGGTAACCTGCACCTGATTGGCCGCAATGGTGTATTCATACCTTCATTATGCAAATGACAATTAATATTCATGTTAATTATGCATATGTAATACTGACCCATACAAGTGTAATACTGTGAAAAGAAAATTCAGCTAACTGATATACTTTTGGAAATATAACACCTTTTCTATGCACTATCACAATGGATTCCCAATGCAATTTTAAGTGTTTTGATCTGACCCAACCAATCAATATAATTCATTATTTTTTCTTCAAAGACTTGATTTCATCTTAATTTTTTTCACTTGGGTAACATTATTATTATCTGTTTGTAACAAAATAATACAGCTTGCCAGAAAAAACCTGGTCAGTGAACCTACATTGACCTTGATACCACCCCCCCCCCCCTTAAAAATGATGGCTACTGAGTGGTACAAACTGCTTCATTGTTGCTCTAATGAAATTTTAACTATTGATGATACACACTTGTTTTTACACATATATATCAGTCTTATTTCTACCATCAAGTGGTTACAAGGCCATCATGATCACTTTGTAATCCTTCCTAGTTTCCATCTTCATTTATCAAGTAGTTGGGGGCTTTTTCAGCTGTTTTTAAATATGCAAAGATTAAAGTCAATTTCAACATATTTTCCTTTGAAATATCATTCATCCCCATTCAACCTTCTTCTAAAATGGAGAATTTAACCTGAATATCAATTTAAAAGTCACTCTTTCTTCATTTTATCCCAAAATATGCAAATATCATTGTTGTTTTGGTTAATACATGAAAATTCAGCAATGTACCCTATTGTAAACCATTGACACAATTTAATTGTTTTATTTTACATAAACAAATAAAGATAGCCATCTCAAATGGTTTGATCTGACAAATATAAGTGGTAAGGCAACATTTAGAGCAAATAAATTTGACATGAAGGTGAAATTTTAAAATTTCATCTGTCAGCACCAGTTTTCCTTCAGGGATGAAACCACCATTATATTTACTGTATATTCTCATATTAGCATAAAGGCGTATAACTTTTGTTGCGTCACTTTTTCAAATAAAGTATGCAGTTGGTGTTGTGCAGACACCTTTCATTGAACACATTCAAAATAAAAAAGGCGAGTCTATAGATAGAATCAAAAGTTATGCAAGTGTTTGCCTGTCATAGCCAGGAAACACGTGCTCCGAGCACGGCTTGCCAGCATTACGTCACTGCGTATGAATATGTGATTTGCCCTCTGTTTATAAAACTCATCATGGAAAAAAATCTGTCAAATCATACAACACAAACAGGCTGATAAGCTCATGTAATAGTCTAGCTGAAACAGTGGGTTAATTACAGGTAAATGGCCCCCAAAGGTGTCAGCACACGACAACCAAGAACTATTTAGTGCGGTAACCTGCACCTGATTGGCCGCAATGGTGTATTTATACCAATAAGGTAAAAGTGACAGACGATCTAGATATTTTAGTACGTATAGTCCTTATTACCGAAATTTGCAATTAGATCACCAATCTGTTTCACCACACCGTATACTGTGCGGGTGATCACAACAGTAAAACAAAGGTTTATGTGACGGATCATCAAAGAAGGCACTGGTTCCATGACCAATATTCTCTATTATCGCCCACTTGTAATTCCCGTGACGTAACGTCGGACACAGCAGACATTGTTGAGGTAGAATTCGTGTAATCTATGTCTTTGAGACGCTATTCGTCGTTTAGCTCCAAATGGACCACGGCTGGAAAAATACAGCAGAATAGTATTTAGCATAAATATTGCTAAAGGCTGAATGCTCAGAGCGTGCTAAATATTTTTATGCAACTCTGCGAATACATGCAGTTTGTGAGGGAAATGACTTGCACGTCACTAAGCTTACATATTGATAGACACAGGTCTGTTTTATATTGCAACTAGCATGTATATTCTGAAACATGAATTATTGTTATCCTGCATAGAAATATATCAACTAAGATCATGACGTTTTGAGCCATGCGTTTCATCTCAACACTTCCTCAAGGGATACATCTTTAGTGTATGGAAACGGAGAGTAACGTTCCTGGAAAAAAGGCACACGCACACGTGCCGCACATTGATAGACGTTGTTGTAAAGTGCTAAAAAGGAGAGCAGGATTAAATGGCTAATCCTATATGGCAAGCCATTTTAGCATTAATCCCATAATTATGTGGGAAAAACTTTTTCAAATATTTAAAAAAAATGTGTACGGAAGTTAGTCCAATATATCAGCTTATACAAAAAAAAAAAAAAAAAAAAAAATTAGAAATTAAAAAAAAAAAAAAAACCCAAACCAAAACCAAAACTAAACAAAGCAAAACAAAAGAAGAAAAAAAAACTAGTTTACATATGTGAAAATCTTTTACACATATGTATAATAATCATTTATCTTACATGTGTAAAAATTAAAATTAAAAAAAAAAAAAAAACCAAAACCAAATCCAAAACAAAACAAAGCAAAACAAAAGAAGAAGAAAAAAACTAGTTTACATATGTGAAAATCTTTTACACATATGTGTAATAATCATTTCTTATATGTGAAATAGTTTAACATACATGTGAAATAAAACTTGTATTAAATATATGTGAAATAATCAATTATTTCAAGTGTGAACAAATTTACACATATGTGAAATAATTTTACATATATGTGAAATAAAGATACAATTGTACATATGTGTAAGGAATTTCACATGGTGTAAATCTTTTTCACACATTATTTCATATGTTAAAAAGATTTTCGCATATGGAAAACAAACTTGAAGAAATTAACTTTATGCTGAAAGTTACTGATCCCTGGCGATTACCTCTCGTCAGTGAAACTTTACAAGCATGACAACATGGTGGAAACCAGCGCCAATTACAGACAACTAGATGGAGTTTTATATACAACCGCGAGAAATATCGGTGACATAGAGTGGTCTTTGTGCCACCTACAGGAGCATGACAGTCAAATTAACACTTATTATCGCCCTATGAGATGTTTAAATTACAGCAAATTGACCAATTTAATTTATTGCGACAAACATTTGGACCTTTTGCTAAAAATAATGTATTTGACGCAAGGCAGTAAAACGAATTCTTGACCCTCTCAGTCGTGTAAAGTGATAAAAGAAATATTTTATATTGGGCCACACAGAGCACATGGCAAAGCTAGGGAGCATCCATTGGAGCAAAACTTTTATTACACAAAATAAGTACAATTTTACATATGTTAAACAGTTTTACGCATGTGAAATAAAAGTTTGATTATACATATTTGTAAAACTATTTCACATCTGTGCATTTTTACATATGTTAAAATCTTTTTTCACACGTGAAAAAGTTGATCCTTTCACATACATGAAAAAAGAATTACACATACGTGAACAAGATTAACACATGTATCAAATAGTTTTATGCATAGGTGTAATTTAATTATTATTTTATTTTACACATGTGTACAATTTATATACATGTGACTAAAACAATTTCACATATATGTAAATCCTTTCCGCAAGTGAAAAATTTTCAAATATGTGAATTTTTTTACACGTTAAATATGTGTTACACATGTAAAATAGATTTACACCTGTGTACAATTAATCTTTTATTTCACATATCTGTAAAAATATTTCACATATATATAAAAGCACTTCACTTATGGGTATATCTTTTCATATATGTGAAATTAATTATTATTTCACATATGTCCCAATATGTAAAAATTTGTATTCAGCTAAGTATAAATACTAAAACATGTTTGATGATATCTTAACCTTTACAGGTAACCTATGCCACAAATGCCAAGTAAGTAACCCTTGAAACTTACGGATACATTACATACTATACAGACATTCACATGTTTTCCTTGTCTGGCAACTTCTTATCACCTAGGCAAGTAGAGAAGCTGTTACCCTGTCCAAGCAATAAATAAAATAAATATGTAAAATTGTGTATTCAGCTTAATCTAAACACTAAAAACATTTTAACAATCTCTTACCCTTTCTCGGTAATCTATGCAATGGATACCAAGTAAGTAACCCTTGAAACTAACTGAAACATTAAATAACATTGAAGTGTTCAGGATTTTGTTGTTATTCAATAATGCTTCTTCATTTTGGATTTCAGCAATTCCTTCAGATGTTCAGTCTCCTTCTTTTTGATAATTCCTCTCAATTTTTCTTGCAGGTTTCGTCCAAGGTTGCACTGAATATTTGGTGGTGTCCAGCCATCAAACCACATCCCGTCTTCGATTCCATCTTCAACAAGTCTGATGACATCTTCCTGCTGACCTAAAAGTAGTAGACAATATTAATTAACGATTAAACTTTACAAAAACAATTCCTTTGTGCTACTAGCTTATGTAGTCCACTCTGAAAACAGTGCATTACATTTTTAGTAAATGTTGGTTTTAAGCATTTCTAACAGTGAGCAAATACTAGTCAAGTTAGTGAGCACAGCACATACCACTGAATAAATTTTAAAGTAATGTACATTCCACCCAGGTCTGAAAAACATCAGAACAACATTTTTATAAGTAGATAGTGTCACAAATTGATGAACTGCATAAAAATGGATAAATGGGTAGTAAATAACACGATCATGAGATAACTTCAGTTGACTTGAAAGAGAGCTAAGCTGAAGATGAATGCTGTTGACAATGTTCACTGACCTGAAGAAGTTGGGTTTTGCTCTTGCCAGTATTGAACATACAAAAACTGGGCTTCAGTAAGTTTAGAGTATTTGTATTTGGTCCTTAAAGGTTTTGGTCCTTACAGGTTTAAGTTTCTTCATTAGTGGCTCCACTAATTCATCAAGGAAGTTTGGTATTGCTCTTTCCTCCTCTTTAGGTTCTCCTACCTTCCTCTTTTTAGAAATTGTTCTGCTGGTTGAAGGTTTATCTGTATCATTATCCTCATCCTCATCAGAACTGTCTATTTTAGAATTATCACCACTTGACTCTGCATTTTCAGTCATGGAATTAACCATTTTTTCCACACCATCCAGTTGCTTTGACACACTGCTGATGGACTTCTTTAGTACTTCAAACTGTTCAGTTAGCATTTTTCTTTCTTCTGCTTCTTCTTTTTTTAATGTTATCTATATATTCTTGGAATGCGTTCATTTGTTCTATAACAAACTCTTGTATGGCCTCGATTTTTTCTTCATTTGCTGCATCACCCTCCATTGTGTCTGCAATTTGTATTATGTTATTTTACCAATACAACAATTACTTTAACGTTCCTAGGGGTGACATAAACATTTATTTAGTTTTGTTTTTTTTTCAGTTTGAATAAAGTTTTTGTGACTCTGGAGATTGAGATTGTTGTGCTGTGTACAGTTGGGCAGCTAAGAATACTTTGACCAAGCTAAAAGCTAGATAACAAACATATATGTTTCTCAGAATTACATAAGATGTTTACAAAAGTACCATATAATTTTTATCACACTAAAAACAGCTTTTTCCTCGAAAATCATGCATATCTACCCTAAAAAGGTCGTATCCCAAAGAATTTGGGGATGACCACTTCAAAATGTCAAGCAGAACGTTAACATCTTTAAACAGCAAATATAAGAATGGGAAAGCACATTACTTGTTCACTTATCAGAATCAAAGAAACAAAAATGACTCATCATATTTGTCCTGTATTAAGAAAAATGCAACAATGCAGAATGTATGGAACACCTTCATATAGTTCCAATAAACTGACTTTTATCAGAAATCACAATAAACGTGTCTGACCCCTTGGCGAATTCGGAGGAAAATAAGTACAAGAACAGCAGTACAGTATAAATCTAGCCTGCAGTGACCAACTGACAACAATTATTCCAAGTAAAAAAAGCTTTATAACTTTTAAACAGTTCATTGTATCAAAATGAAACTTTTACAAAGGGCTATTAAATTGCATATGCAGAATTCAAATCTGGTGTCAGATTTCATTTGCAGTCATTTTTTAAAAATTAACTCTTTCATTCCCCAAATAAGTTTTTATTATTTTGTTACCATAGGTTCAAAAAATGCATATATTTACGATTATTGACAAATGTGTTCCAGATTATTGAATAACCACATATTCAAATGCAAATCTGGTTTCAAAATTAATGTAAAAGCCGTTCTAAAAACTTAACCTTTTCACGCCCAGAATTGAATGGTCGGTCGTTGAGCTAGTAATGCTTTGAGAAATCTGAGTTATTAAAAAAAAGTAAATATGGCATTGCTGACTGAATTTGGAACAATTTGTTGAACAGCATTCATACAAGTTCTATTTTACACATATGAATGTACTAACAGCAAAGTGTTTTTCTTTTTTATCACACATAAAAATATTATGAGCTATGATCCACCTATGCCTGTAAGACTTCTTAAAAATCCTTAATACGTTCAAATAACAAGATTATTAGCTGCTAGATCACACGCGTTGTGCATCTCTTAGAGCAAAAGCTATTATGTGACCATTCATCTTTATTATTGTCATTATACACCAATGGACAAGAATGAGTTAGTATTTTGAGGAAAAAAAGTCATCAGTTACCTAAAAAATTGAAAGACAAATAAATTTGGTAGCATTATTACTTTGAAATATTAACATAAAAGGGTGTTTTTATGGATTGAATTTGCAGGCCTACCCATCTTTTTCCTGTACATGTACATTGCCGTATCGTGGGAGGTAAAGCGTCATACTTTCTGATTTGCAGCGAGCAAAGGACAACTAATGTTCCAAATAAAAAAGCTTTATAACTTTTAAAAAGTTCACTGTATCAATATGAAACTTTTACAAGGATATTAAATGGGATACGAAGAATTCAAATCTGGTGTCAGATTTCATTTACAGTCATTTTTTAATAATTAACTCTTTCACGCCCTCCAAAAATTATTAATTTGTAACCAAAGGTTCCGAAAATGCGTATATTTACCATTATTTGCAAAAGGGCTCCTGATTATTGAATCTAGTTTCAAAATTAGTGTCAAAGCCGTTCTAAAAAATTAACCGTTTCACGCCAAGAAACGAATGGTCAACCTTAGGGTTAATAATGCTTTGAGAAATCTAAGTTATTAAAAAGGTAGATACGGCATAGCTGAATTAGCTTGGCACAATTTATTCAACAGCATTCATATCAAGCTATATTTTACATATATGAATATATTAAGAGCAAATTGTTTTTTTCTTTTATAACACATAAAAATATTTTATGAGCTATGATATATCTATGCCTGCAAGACTTGATAAAAAAAAATCTTGAATACGCTCAAACAACAACATTAACACCAATGGACAAGAATGAGTTAATATTTTGAGGAAAAAAAGTTATCAGTTAGTTAGAATATTGAAAGAAAAATAAATTTGGTATTCATTGTTATTTTAAAATATTAACACAAAAGGGTGTTTTTAGTTATTGAAATTGTAGCCTACCCATCTCTTTTCCTGTACATTTTCATTGCCGTATCGTGGGAGGTAAAGCGTCATAATTTCTGATTTGCAGTGAGCTAAGGACAACAAATGTTCCAAATAAAAAAGCTTTATAACTTTTAAACAGTTCATTGTATCAAAATGAAACTTTTACAAAGGGATATTAAATTGCATATGAAGAATTCAAATCTGGTGTCAGATTTCATTTACAGTCTTTTTTTTAAAAAAATAACTCTTTCACGCCCCGAATAAATTCTTAACCAAAGGTTTCAAAAATCCGTATATTTACCATTATTTACAAATCGGCCCCTGATCATTGAATCTAGTTTCAAAATTAATGTCAAAGCCGTTCTGAAAATTTAACCATTTCGAGCCCAGAATTGAATGGCCAGCCTTAGGGTTAATAATGCTTTGAGAAATCTGAGTTAATAAAAAAGTAGCTACAGCAAAGCTGAATTAACTTGGACAATTAATTCAACAGCATTCATATTAAGTTATATTTCACATATATGAATATACTAAGAGCAAAGTGTTTTTTTATCACACATAAAAAATATTTAATAAGGTATGATATATCATGCCTGTAAGACTTTGTAAAAAAAGCCTTAATACGCTCAAATAACAAGATAATTCGCTGCTAGATCACACCCGTTGTGTATCTTTTTGAGCAAAAGCTATTACGTAACCATTCATCTTTGTTATTGTCACTATACACCAATGGACAGGAGTGAGTTAATATTTTGAGGGAAAAAAGTTATCAGTTAGCTAGAATATTAAAAGACAAATAAATTTGGGATTCATTATTATTTTAAAATATTAACATAAAATGGTGTTTTTGTGATTGAAATTGTACGCCTACCCATCTTTCTTCATGTACATGTACATTGCCGTATCGTGGCAGGTAAAGCGTCATAATTTCTGATTTGCATTGAGCAAAGAACAAATGTTCCAAATAAAAAAGTTTTATAACTTTTAAACCGTTCATTGTAGCAAAATGAATTTTTGACAAAGGGTTATTAAATTGGACATCAAGAATTCAAATCTGGTGTCAGATTTCATTTACCGTCATTTTTTAAAAAATTAACTCTTTCTTGCCCCAAACAAATTCTTATTATTTTGATACCAAAGTTTCAGAGAACTTATGTATTTATTTTTTTTTTTACAAATGTTTTTTTTTAATTGAATAACCACATATGGTATCGGCTTGAAAAAATTATAACTTGTATAAAAGTATTTTGGATCGTAAATATATTCTATCTTTGCAACTAGATAAAAAAAAAACTTATTTAAAATTCTTCATCAGTTTTCTGTAATACACAAAAGTAACCAAGACATGTGTTGCAATGAATCATCCTTGTTATTATCCTTACATTGGATCCGGTCATCTGTATTGTAGGTCCATGGTCTTGTGTCCAAAAAATTTAAAGCATAGACTGATATCATCCAATAAAAAGGAAAAGTAAAACACAATGTAATTTTTTAATCAAGCTTTATTCAGTAAGTATCAATATTGAACTGAATAAGTATTGCTCGGGAATACGGCATGCACTTTCAACCTACCCGTACAACACTGGTAAAGCACATATGGTGTTTCAGTGGAACAAATATGGCGGAACGCCGAAGTAAAAGGTAAGCGCTCGCAAACCCCCACCCCGCCAATCCTGGCAATTTGTAAGTGTCCAGGGCACTCTAATGGATGAATACGGTAATTGATTGTTTTTGTCATTTACAAAAAAATCTTTCTGGACTGGCGTATTGTTGAACGTATCGATAGAATGCTCTTTACACCCGAGCTTTCACGGGTTTACTTCAAATCTCTAAAATATTATGAGACACTTGGAGCTGCTACAATTTTACGTTTCCAAGTTGCTTTTAAAGACCAAATTTTAAATGCATCACCAACTAGCTTTATTTTGAAAAATGCTGGCTAGGTCTACAGACATATTTATGAGGAAGTATCGCTTATTTAGGGATAAGCCTGATACATGTAGGGTAAATGTGCTTAATTCCTGCCCCCCCCCCCCCAAGATAGGGCATTTCACGTTTGATCACCTAGAATTGTAAATTAGATAACAATGGTCACATGATTTATAATTTGCGGTAAATTTTGACGTTTCACTCTCTGCCACATTTGACATCTCAAGCAAGTTGGAAAGCCAGTCCTTGATAGAAGCTAAATGTTCAGGTAAGGTGGCCGATCCGATTTTAAGCTTTTTTAATATGATTGCTAACTCAGCAGGGTACCCAATCAGGATACAGTGACCCCCCCCCCCCCCAATAAAAAAAACCCAAAAAAACAACAACAACAAAAAAAACAAAAACCAAAAAAACAAGAAAAAAAACAAAAACAAAAAAAAAACAAAAAAAAAACCAAAAAACCAAAAAAAAAAAAAACCAAAAACCAAAAAAAACCAAAACCAAAAAAAAAAACAAAAACCAAAAAAACCAAAAAAAACCCCAAAAAACCAAAAAAAAAAAAAAAACAAAAACAAAAACAAAAACCAAAAAAAAAAAAAAAAAAACCAAAAAACCAAAAACCAAAAAAAAAAAAAAAAAACCAAAACCAAAACCAAAAAAAAAAAAAAAAAAAAAAACGGCCACGAATTAAGCACCTGGTGCCTGTTTAATTAAAACAAAGCAACGTTGAATTTCAAAGAGATCTTTCTAGATTTGGCTTGTTGGAAACAGATTTGGGGTGGCCAATACATGGATGTTCAAATTTGGCTGTTCTATTTATCGGCCACCATAGCCTATATATAGCATTTTGCTGCCTAAGTTTGCCTAAATAAAGCTAGTTGGTGATGCATTTAAAATTTGGTCTTTAATACATATTAAATTATGCAAACATTTTTTATCAAAGTTTCTATGCCATGAAAATCAGTGATCGGCAGGGGTGGCTGATATTTGGTTTGAAAAGTTTCTGTTTGCCATCTTCAATGAATGCTACATTGAGCCATAGCGCAGATTCATTTTGCATTATTTGTGCTTTATTCAATCTCTTTATGAGTTTGCGACCAAACTTCCTTTGTTTTTAGGAGCCTATAGGCCCAAACTACCGCATTTACAGCTGTATCTGGATTGTGGGAAAAGCATGAAACAAAAATGTAGGCCTCTTTCAGTTTCTGAAAAAAATGTTTGCTGAACCCAACTGTAAAAGGTAGCTAATCATGAACCTGACTTGTACGTGTTCATAAAGTTTTGCAACTGAAGACATTGCTGAAAGAATATAGGACGCAGGCTGATGCATTGAAATGCAATTCAACCCTTTGATAAGCAAACAATATGCATGTAATGACCATATAAAGCCTGTAATAAGCATGACGCCTATTACGGTTGTGTGGATGATGTCCATAGCAGTTGGCTGTTACAGATACATGTGGTTACTTAGTCTCACTGCTGTAAGAAAAAAGGAGTTAAAATTTTATTTCAGCTTTTGACAAGTTGCCCGATATGCGTTTACCCTTATGTAGGCCTAAAAGATCTTAGTGATGCAATTAAAGCAAACAGAATAATTCTGAATAAGTACAGGGAGCATTACTTTGAAAAAGGCTGGGTGGGGGGGGGGGGGATTATCACTTTATTCAAAGCTGAAATTTAGCCATGGATGGGCCTATTGTATTTGTGTCTTTTTGTCCAGAACCACTTCCTAATAGTCATTACCCTATTCCGCAATCCGAACTCTTGACTCTCCATAAGCTAACCTGTCACTGTCTAAAGGGCGATATACACAGAAAGCGGAACGGAAAGCGGACCGAAACGTTTATGCGGCACGGAGCCACAGGTGTCGAGCGGAACGGAATTTTGCGTACACACTGGCGCGAAAATCGGCTTAAGAATGCGGAAAGTGGGTGTGTCACATAGTCAAAATAAACAAAACCACGTGTTCATAGTTTTTGGCCAATAAGTTTAATAAACGTGTTTTTAAACTGAAATGATGCGTTAGTTTGACTATTATATTAAGCAACAACCATCTGACTTCATCTTTTCAACATGGACAGTTCAGAGGAAGATGATACTGCCATTCTTTTGGCATTGGTCGCCAAAAAGAAAAAACGGAGGGTATGTATATGGGTACATGAAACAAACCAAAAAAGAGAGGTTTTTGGTGAGTTCCATACCCTGATACGAGAATTGCGGCAGGACGACGAACGATTTAAGCAATATTTCAGAATGTCACAGGAACAGTTTGACGAATTGCTGGGACTTGTTAGTCCGCTAATTGTCAAAACGACAACCAATTGGAGGAAGCCCTATCACCGGAGGAGCGATTGGCGGTGTGCCTTCGGTAATCATTTAACTTAATAATTATGTTAAATAATAATTCATTTCAAAATATTATGAATTTATAAACGTTGCACAATCTGACATGATCAAACGGAGTTTTTCAGTGTTAGGGGAAAGGCGTGTACTTTGAACTTGTGGGTAAATTGGACCACTTCTAGTTCCTTATTTTACATCCACCTCTGAATCGTGGTATTTTCGATATTGCAGACGGACATCTACCTTGAATTAACTTAAGCCTATACTGTTATACTAACTTTCAGAAAAGTGATGGACTTGAGGAGAGGCAGCCACCTGAAACTTGATTAACGCAAAAATCCAAAATCTGCGCTTCACAAAATAAGGTTTACTATAAAAGTTACCGAGCTGAAACTTGTTACCCATTTTTCTGATAGCCCGACCTCTTCTGCAATATCCAAGCTATGGGAATTTTTATTTGGTTAAAATAAAATGCAAATTGGAAGAAATTTCATTTTTATTTATCATGTGTGTAATTTGAAAGACTAAATGACATGCATATTGAACCAGTGGTGAAAAGACGTTTATTATTAATATAATGCTATAATGTATATATTGGACCACATTGTAGGTGTGTATAATGAACCAATTTTTGTGTATATTGGACCAGTCATTCAAGTGACATATTGCGATATATTGAAATATGGTTGTGATATAAAATTATGAGGTTATAATATTTAAATACTATATGAATGTATATATTTTTCTTGTGCATTAAAATAATAAGTTTCAAAAACTTCACCCAGGAAACGTAGACCCATTAATTTTTTATCTGATTCTTTTATCTTTCGTCTCTAGCTTGGGTCTATCTATCTGTCTGTCTGTCTGTCTGTCTCTCCGTGGTCCGTCCATCTGTCTGTCTGTCTGTCTGTCTATCTATCTATCTATCTACAGTGTAGATAGATAGATAGATAGATAGATAGATAGATAGATAGATAGATAGATAGACCAAGTGATCTCCCTATGAAGGCCTACAGCAAAATTTCAATATAGTGGCCCCCTTCTTATAAAGTCCCCCTGAAGAGAGGCCACCTCTCTTGAGAGGCCACTTCGCTGTGCAGCGTCATTATCATTATAATTCTCCATGTCAAGACAGGCCACCCCTCTTATAAGGCCACAATTCGCGTACACTTGTGGTGGCCTTATAAGAGGGAGAACACTCCACTCAAACGTGTGAAAATATATATGTAAAACTATACCTTGTCAGAAAGTACTTTCATCATAGATATTATATGTGTATAAGTTAAATTATGAACTGAGAAGACATTCATTGACTGTTTGTCAGAGTTTTTACTTTTTGTGATTTACTTGGAACTGAATAAATTGTTAATTGCACGATAAAATTACCTGTGGTAACTCCTAATTTTCGTGCAATGTTGTCCCATATGTTATCCTTTTTCTTAGAATCCTTGTAATCTTGCCGATCCAGCGCATAGAGCGCTGGATTTTCGTGAATAAGAAGGATGAGCTTTTCAGCATCCATGATCTCAGCGAAGAAGATGGAGAGAGAGAGAGGCAGAGAGAAAAAGACAGCTTGTTTGCTATAGGCCTGTGACTATTTACATAGTAATTTGAAAGTAACGGTTTCTATTTTAATATAAGCTATAGATGCAGAGGCCTACGCTGACAGTTTTAAAATTCCAAAACCTAGGCTATGGGCTGCAGACTGATTATTTAAAATTCACTCGGCCTTTTTTAATATTATTGGGCCTACCAACCTGGTCAATCAAAGTAGGTAATAAGGTATGCTTTTGTTCTACGTTGTGGCATCAACCATTTGCTTTTTATTTATAAACAAGGTAGGGGCATAAACTAAATATAGATCTGGTCATATCACAACACCAGCTCGAAATTTCATTGGCTGCTACCCTCGCGGAACAGTGCGGAAGCGGAAAAAAATCAAACTTTTTTGAAATCCAAGAGGAATTCCGTTCCGCGTTGATTCCGCTCCACGCCAGTGTAGACAGAACAATGTATGTAATGTGTTTGGAATATTCCGCACCGCAAGTCACCATTCCGTTCCGCTCCGCACTCTCCGTTCCGCGTTCTGTGTGTATCGCCCTTAAAGGGCGATACACACATTGTTCTGTCTACACTGGCGTGGAGCGGAATCAACGCGGAACGGAATTCCTCTTGGATTTAAAAAAAGTGATTTTTTTCCGCTTCCGCACTGTTCCGCGAGGGTAGCAGCCAATGAAATTTCGAGCTGGCAAGGATTCTAAGAAAAAGGATAACATATGGGACAACATTGCACGAAAATTAGGAGTTACCACAGGTAATTTTATCGTGCAAAACTCTAAACGTAATTTCGTAAATGAAGTGACTCAAAAGGTAGGCCTAGATAGGGCCTACTCGTGTAACCGTACCGCAGGTTATAAGAATTAAATACATTTAAAACCACGTTTGTGGCTTTTAGTAGTAACCATGCTTTTCAGAGACTAATGTCAGACTTGTTTCTTTCATTTGACGTGAAATAACTAGCCTAAGTCCTCGCTATCAGAGAGCTAGAGGCGTCAAGAAGCTGTAAGATCTTTCCAGTGTGGGGATAAAGGCTGATAAAGAGAGTGGTCTTTGCACGAAATATTTCAATTTGTCCTACAAATATAGACTAGTCCTATAGATCCTTTGCCTATGAGATAGGCCTATCCTTTGGAGAGTTGGCCTATAGATAGGCCTAAACCCACCTTTGGGACTATAGTAGACCCTGGGCCCTATTCAACAAAACATAGCCGAGCTTAGGCCTATAGGCCAACTTTTAAAGGCATAACCTATGTCCGGCTTTTTAGTTTCAAATTATAGGCTACGTACTTAATAGGACTAGGACTAGGCCTAGGCCCGATAGGGCTTCTACAAAGTCGGAAAAAGAAGCCCAAATGAATTTGAAAAGTGCAATTTACCAAATCGAACCCAATTTCTAGTCAAGTTTGCATCAGGCCTGTGTTTCGCCATAAAATAAAAAACAAAAAAAAAAAAAACAAACAAAAGAGAGAGAGACTTAAAATCCATTTTTATTTATGATCAATTTTGGAATTTTTCTTGCATATGGCCAGCGTTATGAACGATGCTTGAGCCTCTATAGTATCGTTGAGAACCATTAGGCTTATATATATTCTTTATTTGTAGGCCAGGCCTACAAAGCCTACTGTTAAGCAAATAAAAATAATTTTTGTATGTTTTAAATGTAATCAATAATGAAGTGGAACTCTATAGGCTAGGCCTAACACTCACATAGGCCCACATGTCGCTTAATAATAATAGTCAAACTAACGCATCATTTCAGTTTAAAAACACGTTTATTAAACTTATTGGCCAAAAACTGTGAACACGTGGTTTTGTTTATTTTTGACTATGTGACACACCCACTTTCCGCATTCTTAAGCCGATTTTCGCGCCAGTGTGTACGCAAAATTCCGTTCCGCTCCACACCTGTGGCTCCGTACCGCGGAAACGTTTCGGTCCGCTTTCCGTTCCGCTTTCTGTGTATATCGCCCTTAACATATATACATATGGACGTACTATTGTCCATATTGCACACGTTTTTCTGTAGGATATTGACATAGGCTGTGTTAGCCCAAATAAATTAAAGGGTCTTCAGCGGGTAACTACTCAGAACATGAGTTCTGGACCATATATGAAAATTACCCAGTATAATTGACAATATTTTTCAATATTTTCATCGGATTGCTTCCTACCAAGTGAAGGATAAGCGTCCATCAATTGAAAATCGAAACTGCCAGATATAATCAACAACATATGACTCAAAATCCCAGAATCTAACTTTTGCAACCTAAGTGAAGTGGGGATGAGGTACACTTTGTGCTACGCTGTTTCCAAGACCAAAGGCAGAGAATGTTGAACTACTTTAATAAAGACTTAAAGGAGTATGCCCATAGCAGTGTTAGGAACCTATCAGAATTTAACAAATTGTTTTTCTTTTTACATTCTCAAAGAAACTATGTTGCTAAATATTCCGAAGAATGCCTTGATATATGAAATAATGCAACCACTGTTTAGTTTTGTACATTGTGCATATTTTAACAGACAAAGATTATTTGATTGATAATAAGGATGCCAGATTATTTGTATATATTTTAGACGCATCATGGAATTTTCCCCGTTCCGTTGGTGCCCCCGCTGTAAAGGGGAAGTTTTCCATAATTATTATTATTATGATGATGATGTAGGGGTTCAGTCATGAATTTTTAAAGCTACGAAATTTACATTTGTCTGTTCAGAGTGAGTTTCTATGTCCATGAGAGTGGGTTTCACATTCCATGCAGGTTTTTTGTGTATTTTTGTTTGTTTATGCTAAAATAGTATTATAGTGTGGTATGTAGTAGGCCTAAAGCTCACTGGTGCCAGTGGTGCACTTGGCCCGGCATTGAGTATGATGCATGCTATTATTTTATTTTGTGAGCGTGTTTGTAGTATAGCATGCGGCCCCGTTGTGCCAACTTGTGGGCATGAATATTCAATTAAGTTTTCTCTTTTCTCTCAGTGTAAAAGGGAAGGTGGAAATTGGAGTGGTGCCCCATTCTGCTTCTGCCCCCCCCCTCCCTCTCCCTTTCCCGGCGAGTGAATGGAATCGCCCACAGCAGCACGTGAAAAAGTGCGCAGAGAGCCCGAGAAGAACACCCAGACTTGGAAAGAAGAAGAACGAGCGAACGTGCAGACGGTAGGGGAAACCAGTTTTTGCAGTGCTGCAGTCAGTAGAATTGCAGTCTTCATTCCACTACACCATTCTGGTTTGATCCTGGGATGATCGGGATTGTTTTGCGGTAAGAGCCGACACCTTCCGGTACAGTGGTTCCCAGACAGGGAATCGTAATCAGCTGTAGAATTTTGCGGAAACCTCGCGCAGCTGATTTGAGGGCTGCGCCATTTTTTTGCGTGTGGCATTCCATTGACCGATGGAAAAATTGCACCCCCCCCGCCCATCCCTTTGTTGGACGTGTCAGCATTTATAAGTGCTATTTTATGTTTACTGGATACTCGGTGAGTATATATTGACGTGATTTGCAGTTATTAAGCCTTTTCCCCCCCGAGTGCGGGGTCAACGTGCTGTGTGCTGTCATCGACGTGTTTACCGGGTTGGGGGGGAGAAGCGGCCCGAGAAACATCCTGTTCCCCGGAGGCAGGGTGATGATCTTAGTCTTAGACTTGAGTGTCCTGCATCTACACACACACATCTGTGCTAACAATTCCGATGATTCTATTCTGCAGATAACGTATTTGATTGTCAGGTTTGCATTGAGCGGGTGCAACTGAAGTTTGAACCAACTTCATTTGTTGCTCACTGACGATCGGTGCGTATTTGTCAAGATGCTGGTGCCCGTTATAATAATAATCTTCATTGCATGAAGCGTCCTCCAGGGACCATGGCAAGAAATACAAGAAGCGAACAAAACAAACAGTGCGGGTGTCACTATACTATTGTTAGCCGAGATAAAAGAGCCTCGGTTTGACATCAGGCCCGAGGCAGCACTTTCGATGGCACCACCAAATTGAATTTCCCATAGCCTAGGCCGCCTTTACAACACATCCTGGCGTATTTGAGAGTAAGAGCTTTAACTTTAATGAAGACTGTGCTCACCAATTAAGTTCAAGTCTGCCTTACAAAATAAGAGGCATTGACATATATGATGAACACCAAAGTTCAGACTTTGCCCCACCTTAACACAGTCATGTTGGATTTTCACCTGTCCGCACCCAATATCACCTTTGAATTTCCGACCACCCTGGGAAAAAATTATGCCCAAAAATAATTATTCAAATCACTCTATTTTGTGATTGCAAAATCCGAATTAAAATTATATGTAACAGATTGTAGCCTGCCACAAATTCCACCATTCTGGTCAAGCCAAATCCTACAGTGCTGGTCATTAGACATTATACCTTTGTGCTGCCCTCTGTGGCCAATTTAGGGGTGCTGTGGAAAAATAATCGCCTGACTGCTTCTGTTCTTGAATTATCAAGCATTTACAATGTTATGCCACATTGGATTTTCATGCAATTTTTGACATTTTCCGCTTACCCTCCCAATAGTACAGAAAAATATGATCCACATTCATTAATTCCAAACCCAACAATGACAGCAAAGAGATTCCAGACTTGCCAAAGCATCAACATTTCTCTTCCAATACCAATGTGAAGAAACAAATTTCACTCCTGACTTGAGACAGGCAGTCACCCATGAAAGGCAACTGGTGGTTTTAAACCGGTCCTCTCAACCTTAGAAATATCCATCATTAATTGCAAACACTAGTTCTTTCCTAAAATGTATAGGCCTAACCACCCAAAACACAAATTTCATTACTTCTGCCAAAAATAAAAACAGACCTGTTAGGCCTATCACCTTTAGTTTTCCCGACTTGTTAGTCAACTAATTTTACAGCAAAAGAGTAAAGTAGGCCTACATCGTTTTTGTGATATCTATGAACCTGGAACATTATAAAGATACTCTACCTCCACTATAACTATGAGTCGGAGAACAAAGCCCACAGCACAACATAGCCAATGAAGTAATTTTCAAATAGTACAGAAAAATACTAAAAAACCTTATTATTATGCTTAGATATCGTTTCATTTCTTTTCTTTTTCATTTGTATGGTGCAAATGATGTCTGTCTGTGGCAATGAAATATTTTTTGACACAAAAACTCTGGTGACTGAAGCTTTATTGAACCCATTGTACCCTCTACCCCTAAAAATGAAGTTTCTTAGAAATACATGTCCTCGTGCTGCTCTCATAAAACAAATATTTTTTTATGACAAGTACTTGTTGTTATCCCTATTTCACTAACTCAATGCCTTTATGAAATAACATGAAGGTCGTTGTGATGAGCTTGCCACTTCCGTCAGTTTTGATCTTCATACTTGACCATTCAGGCCGCATTTCTGTTGTTGTAAAAGGTGCGAGGTGAGAAGTTAGAATTGAGCACATTTTGATTTGGAAATCATTTAAATGTAATTGCAACATCTTCCAGCTGAATCAATTGTACCTGCATACCAATTAAACGTCACTCATTCTATCGTCTGGTCGAAATTATAAAGAAAAATCACGTATTTCACTGAATAGATCAAATGCCGTCATTATAGCCCATTGTACATCATAGACGTAAATTTATTTTGTTCTGGTGTCCTAACATACAAAGATAACCATGTTATAATTTCTGTAATTACAAAGTCAGGTGACAAGGTGATCTTTGGGGGTATAAATTGTAACGTGAAGGCCTCATTTAAAAATTCACCTCTGAGCACCAGTTTCCGTTTAGGTGGCACCACTAAATTGAATTTCCTATAGGCGACCATTATAACACATCCTGGCGTATCTGAGAGTAAGAGCTTTAACTTTAATGAAGACTATGCTCACCAATTAAGTTCAAGTCTGCCTTACAAAATAAGAGGATTTAACATATATGATGAACACCAAATTTTTTACTTTACCCCACCTGAACGCAGTCACGTTGGATTTTCACCTGTCCGCACCCAATATCATCGTTAAATTACCGACCACCCCGGAAAAAATTATGCCCAAAATTAATTATTCAAATCACTCTATTTTGTGATGGCAAAATCTGAGTTAAAATTATATGTAACAGATTTGAGTCTACCACAAATTCCACCACTCTGGTCAAGCCAAATCGTACAGTGCTGGTCACTAGACATTATACCTTTGTGCTGCCCTCTGAGGCCAATTTTGGGGTGCAACGTATTGTCTGTCTGTGCCCCTTGACTGGCGAGACAAGCTGATGCAAGATTGCCAAGGTACCCCCGCCCCACGCCTTATCTCCCTCTACCTTTTTAGCTCTGCTGACCAAAGGTTGCAGAGCTTATGCGACAGCTCATGTCCATCTGTCCTCAGCGGACGAACTAGTCAGAGAGTAGTGATAGGGCTACCAATTATTTTTTGCAGAAGTAATCAAATTTGGATTGTCACTGGTTAGGCCTATACATGTTGGAAACACTATAGTCTGTATTTGATGAAGAATATTTCAAAGGTTGAGAAAACCGGTTTAAAACCACCAGTTGCCTTTTGTGGGTGACTCTCCTGTCTCAAGTCAGGAGTGAAATTTGTTTTTTCACATCGGTATTGGAATATGAGTGTTGATGCTTTGGTAACTGTCGAATCTCTTTGCTGTCATTGTTGGGTTTGATACTTATGAATATGGGTCATGTTTTTCTACATAAGTGTATCATACTAGAGACCTCAGTCCATAAACTTTTGCTTGTTAGTGCGATACTGTCCACAGTTTTTAAGTTAGCCCAATATTTATAACTTTCAGGACTTGTAGGGCGAATGAAAATATAGGCCCCTTTTGATATTAGTGGCGCCACCTACATTATTATGTAGTATAGGGGCCAAAATGTGAAAATGTTGTGAACACTCTAGCATCTTCAATTTTTGGCAGATCTTCACTAAACATGGTGGGATTGTGGGGGAGGTCAAAGTCCACGTTGCTAATGGTACTAGTGGCGCCACCTATAATGGGACAAATTATGAGCCAAAATGTGTTTTAAGATGTAAAATTCCAAATTTGGAAAAGTAAACAGATTAGACATGCCAAATTTATATAATACAAAGACCATGGCCAAAGGTAGAATGTTATGTAATATCAGTGACCTTGAAGTATTTTTGTGAGGTCACCTTGCCTGTAAAGTGGAAAAGTTCATTTTGAAATGGCAGTGTGTTTGGACATCAGTGGCAAAGAGAAGTGAACCTCCAGATCAAAATTGCAATTGATTACGTAATACATATAACTGTACTTGGTGACCTACGTTTTGGACCACTGTGACCCAGTAATTATGGAGTTTGGCGCTTGTCCAAGTCTATTGTTTTTGGTCAGTAACTCGAAAAGTGACCAGATTTGAAAGAACACTATATCTGAAAAGCTGGATGTTGGGGCCATATTTTGCACAGTAACAACTTTTTAATCCGAGTTAAAGGTCAAGGTCAAATGGCCAGTTTAGAGATAGGGGTCATCTTGTGAATGCTCTGCACCCAACAATTCTTGAGAAAGGCCCATATAACGCCTAGGAGTTATAAAGTGTATAAAAATATTTTTCGACATGAATTTTGGTAGTGCCACCTCTAGTATTATGTAATATACAGGTTAAGATGTGAAAATCTTGTGACCGCAATACTTGCCACAGTTTTCAAGCACAATATAACTTTAAACAGTTAATTGAAATTGGGAAGGTTGATGAGTATGAATACCTAGGTGTTAAGATAAAAGCAACGGGTCAAGGCATGTTCAGGTATCAGGTGGAGAAGATTAAACAGAAAGTGAATCGGACAAAAGGAATGATTAAAGCCACTGCACTGAACAGTTTCAACAGAGGGTACACAGCAAGAGTATTATGGGATAGAGTTGCAATACCAGGAATAATATATGGCTTAGATGTGATTTCAGTGAGTGAGGGAGATATCCAGGGAATGGAGAAAGCACAGAATGAGATGGGGAAATGGATACTGGAGCACCACCATGTACAGCAACAGAAGTAGTCCTAGGAGAGTTAGGATGGAATAAAACCACAGATAGAATTGCCAAAGCTAAGTTAAAGTACTGGGGTTATTTACAAGCAATAAATGAAGACAGGTGGTGCAGGATAGTTTACGATGAGGTAGCCAAGGAAAAAACAGATGGGTCAAAGACATAGACGGGTTAGCAGAGAAATATGAAGTAAAAGGATATGATGAGGTTGATGATTGGAATGTATATGTAGGTAAGACTGTTACAGAGGGTTGGAAAGAAGACTGGAAAAGAGGAGTCCGGGAAAAAAGGACATTGAAGGCATACAAGGTATTAGAAAAGCCACAGAAAAGTGTGTTAAAGTGTGTGTTGGGATGGAGTGAAGGGATCCAAGCTTCTGTTTCAAAGTAGGGC
Source organism: Hermodice carunculata (assembly GCA_964020975.1). Classification (NCBI taxonomy): domain Eukaryota; kingdom Metazoa; phylum Annelida; class Polychaeta; order Eunicida; family Amphinomidae; genus Hermodice; species Hermodice carunculata. The sequence continues at coordinate 8,512,991 of OZ026620.1, forward strand.
AGCAGTAATCTAGAAAAGAGAAAAAAAAGTGGACAACAGGGAGTAATAGAAAGTGTAAGTCGTGTAGACAAGAGGCAGATGAGACAGTGGATCATTGGCTGTTGTGGTGCGATGCATATAGAGAGATAAGGGAAGATTGCAATTACAAGGGTTCAGAAAAGGTTCAGTGTTTAGAGGAAGAGGAACGTATAGCATGGATTTTAGGTTTGATAGGTGGCTTTCTGGGAGGCACGAAAGGTAATGAAAATGTACAGGACTAACTAGGATGCTGGGAGAAAAGGAATGAAATAATAGAGTTAGAATGCAACAGGTTAAATTAAAATCCCAGAGTACAGGGAGGGGAAGGAATGAATGGTGGTGGCCCTTATAAGGGCTCCCATTGGGGCTCCCATGGGAAAAACCTGAGCCTTAGAGGTGGGGATAGGGGGTGTGAGGGATGGATTTTTTTTCCCTAGGCCACCTGTGTCACAGAGTGACATAGTCAGGCAGCCAAAGCTGGATTTTTGGTCTAACCCTGCACCGACTGATAAAGTTTTTTTCTCACTTGATTATATATCCTTAGGAACTCTATAATGAATATCCGGCAGAGATCAAGCAGATATCCTTGAGCATTCTGAAAAATTCAAGATGGCTGCCAAGATGGCGGCCGGTGCCCAAGAACTTTTTAACTAATGTGCATAGAATTGCAAGCAATACCATTTTTCATAGGAAATCAATTGTGTGCCCCCAGAAATGAAATGTGGGATGGTTTAGTGTTTTCAGCTTGTCTGACCATCGGTACATGTGTGTGAGTGTGTCTGTCCACCCCACATCTTGTGAACATGCTATATCATGAACCACTGCTTATAGGTATCTCCACTAAAAGTTTTTGTTATAACTTTGGATTTCTTGAGGTGAGCATATCTTTTTGACCTTGACCTAGTTTCCAAGGTCACAGGGTATAATGTTTTTGTTAGGCTTCTGTGTCTGATAAGATGGCCATTTTTAACCATATTTCTAGCTTTCCTCTACCCGTTACTGCTGAGCTTCTCCAACAGTGGTAATTCATTGATATTATGTGTTTCAGAAATGAAGACATCTACAGGAGTGATGATGGTGTGAATAGCAAAGTTGCATAGTGTAGAACAGTAGTTGACTAGTATTAGTGCTTCATTCGTGATGACACTCAGTACAAATAAAAAAGGGATGAAAAATTTTGCTACCATTGCTCTGACAATGATAGGATGCAGGTGAGCCAGAGTGAAGGAGACAGATTGCAAAATATTATAGAAGCCAGTAAAATTCAAGGTGATAACTTATTAGTAGAACTTCAAGAACTACCGAAACAAAATCCCACATGCCAAGTAAAATATCATAAAATTTCACTGGAAATCTTTACACACGTCCACCGTTTTTTACTTTTGATACATGAAGACAGCATGAATCAAAACTCTGTTTTGTTGCTCATTCCACTAATAACAGACGGGGCCAGAGGTTACTAGCACATGGCCCACTGGTGGGAGAAGTCATTCAGCACTCCCCCATAACCGCAGTAAATGCCATGTACTCTTTTTTAGCTCAGGTGATCATATCACTTGAGCTGATACCATAGTCTCAAAATCTGTCATCCGTCTGTCGTCCATCGTAAACAAATTACATTTTCTTCTCCAAAACCACAGCCTAGATCTGTTTCAAACTTGGTGGAAATGTGCCCTGGGTGGGTCTCTACCAAGTTTGTTCAAATGGTCACGGCCCAGTGATTTTTGGATTTTGAATGAATTTGTTCTTTTTTGGGCAAATCTTCAAAAATCTTCTTCTCTGAAACCGCTCACCCAATTGCTTTGATATCACACAGGAACACTTCCTGTGACTCCTAGGTTTTAATTTGCTCACCAAGTGGCGCTGCATTTTTTCTAGTCTTTTATGAATTTTTGTGTGTTATAGCTATTTTCGACTTCTTCTCCAGACCCGTCACTCAGATTAAGCTGAAACATGGTGGATATGCTCCTTGTAGAAGGGTCAAGCAAAGTTGTACACTATGTGGGAAACCTGTGGATTCCTGAGTTTTAACGGTATTTTTCAATTCGGGTACTTACCAGTCAATGCAGCTTTCCTATTGATTACTATGAAAGTCAATCAGCATTCTAATGCTAATGCACATTTACGACTTCTTTTCCAAAACCGTCATCCAGATTAACTTCAAACTTGGTGACAATGTACCTTGCGTGTATTTTGGGTACTTGTTGGTCAATGCATATACTCTGATTGTTTACAATGTAAATCGATTGGCCTCTGATACAGATTCACATTTTCAACTTCGACGAAACCGTCAGCCAAAAATTTACTTCATACTTGGTGGCAATGTTACTGTAGTGGGTTTCCACCAAGTTTGTTCAAACGGTCAACTTAAGATTCACCTGTTCTGATCCTCTAGTTTAAACCACCTGTACCCGACCACATGGCTGGTAATACAAAAATATATTTTGTTCAGGTATATGCCCCTTGTTTCATGTTACTGACAAAAGTAGAGTATATATGAACTGGTTGCACAAGGGGATGCCACATAAGCATTAGCAGTTGTACAGTTATTCGGAGCAACTCTCTCCTAGACAGATTGCCAGTCAAGGCTAAGGGACTCTATCTATCCTGGACTTGTACACAAACTGACCAGTATATTTTTAGTAAAGAATATACAAGCTATAGTTGTCCACACAAGTAGATTCGTTCAACAGTTCAAAGACAAATAATTTACTTTAAGTAAATACCTTTAAAAACAGACATGAAGATGCAAACCCATAGGCTTCAGTTAGGTGTTAAGCATAACAGAAAACAGCACATATCGGCATTGCATTCGTGACCTGTTATGTCATCATAATTATGGAGTCTACTCATTAAGATACCAGCAAACGTGACCAACGGTAGATGTAAATCTTTAACTGGTTCTTGAAATAACAAAATGACCACTGCATCCTTCAGAGGGCACAAATGATTTCAAGTAATTAAGGTGGCCGCCAACAGAAACAAATAATTATATGTGGATATAATTAATCCTCACTGGCTTGACATTGCATATATATTTATAGCACGAGAACTCCCTATCAACCTTAGGATTATATGTGCCATGCACTTCATCTATCAATTAGACAGTGTCATTACCATATCCAAACCGTTGTCCTAACGAAACAAATCCAAGTCAATTGCGACCAAAGGCAATGTTCCTTGGTATGTATAGCTGAAACATATAAATTTATAGTTCGTATTTACCCAAAAGAGACCAAAACGTAAGTGCAAAGGTCCATAACTGAGATGTGCTACCTCGTCAGGCCAAGAAGGTAAAAGTGTAAGCAAAGCATTCATCTCTACATTACTTACACAAGTAGTCACGATTATGTAAAATACCAACATGATCCTTGCGGTGTGACCATTAGTTATAAGCCTTATTGGTAGTGTCATTCAGTCCCCCATCTGGGTTTAATGGTGGCTAAATGAGTCCCAACAAGCTTGCATAACTCTAACGCACACTGATACTCAACTACTATCTAAAAATGTATATAAGATAAGCAACAATGTATACAAGTATAAATTAAAAGTTTTACTTACATGCAAATGTACTTTGTATCATAAAATCACAATATTGTCCTTTTAAAGGAGTCCCTAGAGCGAACATATAAGAAGTGTTTGCGCCTTCGCAACTGTACAACTGTTTCTGACTTTTAAAACTTTTCCCACTTGAGATTCCATGGGTATATATAATAAGACACTTCTCTAAACCCCTCAGGCAGGTGCAGGGAGCGCACTTTACACCACTGTCTGGGTCTCTGCATTGGACTACAGTAGTTGGACTGCATTCTTCAAGACTTAAGACCAACTCAATGCTGTGCAGACGAAGAATGGGGTGTACTCAGTCAACAGCCATACAGTTACTCATTAATTTAACATATCTGTTATATGTTGTTGACACTTTAATATATACACCGTGAATAATCACCAATAAATGGAATTTCTGTTATTCAACGTTTCCGTGAAGGTCCAAGGAGAACACCATTAGTATGTGCCAGCTAGACGATATGTGCGCATCTGTCGTCACTCACTAAGCGGGACCCCCCAACTCCATGTGGCGACTTCCCCTAGGGAGGTATGGCTAGGTCCAAAACGTTGATTCCATGAAACCCCTACTGAGAGAAGAGCTAATTCAAGAATAGAAAGGAGAGAAGTGGGTTGTGTAGCACAGGTTCCTATATGTTGATATCCACCTGATATCCATTACGGAGGTCACAGAGATGTAGAATACAATAAGAAAAAAATCTTAATCAGTCGGTGCAGGTTATAGCTATCTGGCTGCCTGACTAATAATGTCTACACCACATTGCCCTCGCAGAAATGGGTGAAAGACGAGTAAACGTTAGTATGATAATGTGGCATAGCTCGTTGTGGTGAGGGGAAGAGGTAGGTTCATTCATTGTAGCTGGTTTCTTTTGCAACTGTGGGGGTACTAGGCAAGTGATAAGGTAATTCCATTACTTCCAAATAATTATGCCAAAAACTACTGCTATTATAAGTAAAAACAGCAACATGAATAGTATTCCAAATGAGATTCTACTATCATGGTGAGTCCAGTTAAACATAGGGATGGAGTGGGCAATGGCTATTGACCTTGAACCTGACCTTGGGCATTATTCATGACCTCATACGACTGGAATAACCCTGGAAATGGATTTACCATAGCAAATTTAGTTGAAAAGGACGCATTACTTGCTATTCTAGGCCAACTGGTTGGAGATTTATTTTTCTAGGATGTCTCGGCAGCCATCTTGGATTTCTCAAAATGCTCAAGGATATCCTGCTGATATCCGCCTGATATCCATTATGGAGGTCACAGAGATGTAGAATGCCATAAGAAAAAAACTTTATGAGTCGGTGCAGGGAGGGTATAGCTATCTGGCTGCCTGACTAACACAGGACCGCAGCAGACGGAGAGCCACCGTATTATTACTATTATGACTTACAGGTGTTTTAAAAATTTAGGCACCTTTCGATATTGGTGGCGCCACATACAATATTTTGCAATATAGAGGTCAAAATATGAAAGTCTTGTGAACAATCTAGCATCTTTAATCTGCGGCAGATCTTCAGCAAATTCAGTGGGATGGTGGGGGGAGGTCAAAGTCTAAGTTGCTAGTGATACGAGTGGTGCCACCTATAATTAGATGGAAATTATGAGCAAAAATGTGTTTTAAGATATAAAATTCCATATCTCAAAAAGTAATTGGATGAGACATGTTAAACTTGTAGGATATATAGACAATGTCCAAAGCTAGAATTGTATATAATATCAGTGACCTTGGCCAATTTTTGTGATGTCACCATGCCTGTAAAATTGAAAGAGGTTATTCTGTAATGGCACGGTGTAGCTTGGATTTCAATGGCAATGTCAGCACAGCACCAAGCATGTGTATGGGCTACATGTATTACATAATCTGGGTGTCCTTGATCTCTGTCCCAAGGTCATTGAGGTAATAAAGTTCAGGACTCCCTCATTGTTGGCTTGGCACATGCAGCAATATTCATCACAGGAGTTGCACAGATAAGCTGTGATAACATGTGGGGCGAAGTGCTATGTGGTGGACAATATTTACTTTAAGCTTTATATATGTTCAGAAGCCACTTGAGGACTCTCAACTTTGAAATGAACATGTACAATATAGCCACGATGCCAGCAAAGCATTAGGGTTTCTTGTTTAGCCCTGCTGGCTTAAGCAAGGAAAGCAGAAACAAAAAGCAAGCAAAATGCTAACAACAAACTACATGGAGAACGTTTAGTATGTAGGCATGCCCATGTATGGCAAGGAATTGGCTTATTCGATTGAAAACTTGAGCACACGTAATCCTATGGGATGCGACTACCATCGCACCACCCAAGACAAAAACACTTGAGCACACGTAATCCTATGGGATGCGACCACCATCGCACCACCCAAGACAAAAACAGAAAAAAAAAACTAACAACAAAAAACCCTCCAAACTCTAGCTCAATCTAATACTTCCGCGATACTGGTTATTAGCATTTATAGCAGATGCTACATTTTTCCCGCAATTGGGTATGCACACTTACAGCAGACACGATATTTTACTGCCCTGGTGATGATCAAGCAGCCATATGTCATGGTGAAAAATTGAAGAGTGAAATGTTGTTATGATAAGCCAATTTGACAGACATACCAGACTTGTCTTTTTTACTTCGATATGAAATGAAGGAAATCTACTTTAATATAATGGGTGCAATGCAATTTTTTTCATACCCCACAATGAATGGCTTTAGATATGTATTTTCTATAATACTGTGATATGTAGGCAGATGTCTGATGTTTTTAATAACCAGTAAAACAATACTTTGTAATGAGAACAAGACAATTTTTAATACCAAACAGTGAATAACTTGCGGAATTCAACTGAATATTTAAACCACCACTGGGTCTTTTCAGGTGTACTCTCCACTGAGTGTAAAATTTGGAAAAATGACAAGACTTTCAGTATTAAATCAAACAACAATGTCTATAATATACATAAACATGTATGCAAGACAATTTTTTCTTTGTTCTCCGACTCATAGATATAGTGGAGGTAGGGTGTGTTTATAATGTTCCAGATTCATAAATATCACAAAAACGATGTTGGCCTACTTGACTCTTTTACTTTAAACTTAGCTGACTGACAAGTCGGGAGAGCTAAAAGGTGATAGGCCTAACAGGTCTCTTTTTATTTTTGGCAGAAGAAATGAAATTTGTGTTTTGGGTGGTCAGGCCTATACATTTTGGAAAAAAGAACTAGTGTCTGCAGTTAATGATATATTGATGAATATGTCTAAGGTTGAGAGGACCGGTTTAAAACCACCAGTTGCCTTTTATATGTGACTGCCTGTCTCAAGTCAGGAGTGAAATTTGTTTCTTCACATTGGTATTGGAAAAGAAATGTTGATGCTTTGGCAAGTCTGAAATCTCTTTGCCGTCATTGTTGTGTTTGGAATTAATGAATATGGATCATGTGTTTCTGTACTATTTGAAAATTACCTCATTGGCTATGTTGTGCTGTGGGCTTTGTTCTCCGACTCATAGTTATAGTGGAGGTAGGGTGTGTTTATAATGTTCCAGTCACAAAAACGATGTAGGCCTACTTGACTCTTTTACTTTAAACTTAGCTGACTGACAAGTCGGGAGAACTAAAAGGTGATAAGCCTAACAGGCCTCTTTTTTATTTTTGGCAGAAGAAATGAAATTTTTGTTTTGGGTGGTCAGGCCTATACATTCTGGAAAAAGAACTAGTGTCTGCAGTTAATGAAGAATATTTCTAAGGTTGATAGGACCGCTTTAACACCACCAGTTGCCGTTTATGGGTGACTGCCTGTCTTAAGTCTGGAGTGAAATTTGTTTCTTCACATTGGTATTGGAAAAGAAATGTTGATGCTTTGGCAAGTCTGAAATCTCTTTCCCTTCATTGTTGTGTTTGGAATTAATGAATATGGATCATGTGTTTCTGTACTATTTGAAAATTACCTCATTGGCTATGTTGTGCTGTGGGCTTTGTTCTCCGACTCATAGTTATAGTGGAGGTAGGGTGTGTTTATAATGTTCCAGTCACAAAAACGATGTAGGCCTACTTGACTCTTTTACTTTAAACTTAGCTGACTGACAAGTCGGGAGAACTTAAAGGTGATAGGCCTAACAGGTCTCTTTTTATTTTTGGCAGAAGAAATGAAATTTGTGTTTTGGGTGGTTAGGCCTATACATTTTGGAAAAAGAACTAGTGTCTGCAGTTAATGATGAATATTTCTAAGGTTGAAAGGACCGCTTTAAGGTAGCGTCGGTAAAGCTCCGCGTGTATGCCGCTGCGGTCTTTAACCCGCTCTTCTGTCAAGGATAATATTTTTACACCCATGAAACTATATATATTTACTTTCGCCAAGATCTCGAGATTTCATTTGTGCAATAAAAATTCGGAAAAAGCGCACCCGTGAGACAGGAGCCCGGCTATTGCATGAGGGTCTGTTTTCAAGATTTTTTGAGGCACAAATGAATAAAAATTTCTTACAACCTTGAAATTTTGTGAAAGGAAACTTTATATAGGTGTCCAGGTTCCGCATTTTTGTTTTTTCTCTAAAAGGAATATTTATCATTTTATCAGCTGTAGAAAGGGTATCTTCTCAAATTGACCACTTCTCTGAATTTAGAATTCCGAAAACCACACAAAAAATAAAAATATATCCAAACGCAGGATGCCGCACCTAAGTTATATTGTTATCTTTTCATTCATTTTTATTTCGTGAAAATTGGTCCACCCGTTTTCGAGAAAATTAAAATTAAAATTAGGAAAGTCGTCGCCAAACCTGAACCGCAAAAAAATGGCCCCAAAAGGAAATCTAGTCGTGTTTGGTGGCATTTTCTGCTGTTACTTGAGCTGTGTTCACTCCACGGTTCCGACTGTTCTTGTGTGACAAGAAACCATGTGCTACTCTACGTTTCATACATTGTCATAAAAAATTGAACATTAAAAGCCGTCAATAAATCCCAATCTTTGATGTCGTTCCACTGAAACTTGAACTACTCTGTGGTTTCCTTGTAATGGTTTCTCATGTGGCCCGCTACAAACACAATGAGAGAGGTGGGGCGAAGGGGGATAACCATAATCGCATTATCACCCTGGGCAACCAACTTTGACCCCTGTGTTCAAAATGGCGGCGACAACAAACAACAACACGCGGTTTTACAGTTTGTTTGTCAAGTTTACAAATATCGCTCACTGCTCATATGTCAGATCAAACATTGGAGTCCAGCAAATTTGGCATCACTCACGACTCAAACGACAGATCAAAGAAGCGAATGGCTTTATTAACACGATGGCAATGCTTCACTTTGCACAGTGTTTCGGAAAGTTTCATACGAGTACGACCTGAGCAAAATTCAAGGCGAAAACCATGGGACGGTCAAGGAAGGAGAAAAAAAATATGGGATACCACTTCGCTGGACAGAATTGCAAGATCGCGGGTTCAGAACCAGAGGGACATTGAATGTGATTCTAGCTATACCGCAACAAGTATATCATGTGCAACGGAACGCAAGTTTGCGGACGTTTCGACCGGGACAGTTGTCACTGTCAGTGACCAGGTAGACGTTCCCGGAGAAGGCGAGTGGCATACAGAGGGGCGACCAGATCCGTCGGATCTTGAGTTTAGTGGCTTGGCATGGATGGACTTTTCATTCCTTTTTATTTCGTGAAAATTGGTCCACCCGTTTTCGAGAAAATTAAAATTAAAATTAGGAAAGTCGTCGCCAAACCTAAACCGCAAAAAATGGCCCCAAAAGGAAATCTGGTCGTGTTTGGTGGCATTTTCTGCTGTAATGTTGATACCGACGTGTTGGTCTTCACCCGTTCATTCGAATTCAGCCGGTTTGACCTGATTACGTCACGGTGTTAAGTCTGATTGACAAGGCTATTTACATACCATAACAAACATTGATCCGCGTGGGTGAAGGGTTGAAACTTGGAACATTTTTGAGCTCAAATTTCACATAAAAGTAGACGTATTTTTAACTTGATTTTTGGCCACATTAAAGATGACAGCCTAATCTTCCGAATTCTAAAAAAAAAAAAAAAAATGGCAGGAGTGATGTTTGCAGTCCAAATTAGGTTTACCGACGCTACCTTAAAACCACCAGTCACCTTTTATGGGTGACTGCCTGTCTCAACTCAGGAGTGAAATTTGTTTCTTCACATTGGTATTGGTAAAGAAATGTTGATGCTTTGGCAAGTCTAAAATCCCTTTACCGTCATTGTTGGGTTTGGAATTAATGAATATGAATCATGTGTTTCTGTACTATTTATATAACTCAAAAGAAATGGTTTTATACATACACTTTTATAACAGTATGAGAATGAGTTTTTCCACCAACTTTTTTTTTTTAAACCCTGACTGGTCATTGTGACATTAATGCACCATACAACACAAATGGGAGTTTAAAAACTGAATTTTCATTGTACAGTAAAGTGAAGGTAATTGAAATTTGTAATTATGAGATATATTTGTTTCGATGTTACTTTGCCCAATGTTAGTATTTCTGATATTTGTTCCAGTCTCTTCCACTTGGCTGATGAAGGGAAAAAAACATCAAACTTAGTTCATTCCAAAAGAAAGTATGAGAGCTATTCAAATAAGATGTTACCCACAAATATAAGGTGGTGTAATTAAAACGGAGAAAAATGCTTTAAAGTGAAAAAGAAATAATTCAAAAATACCTGTAAAGTTGAATTTAGTGAATCTCTGCTTTTGCCCTGTATGGGCGACATGACTGTCCAGAGTGGAGTAAGGAGATTCTGTCTGTTCATGACAAGGCCGATTCATTAGGCTACAACTTGGTATATAATGTATAATGTAATTTCTATGCCTATTTGTTTGGTTTCCACTCCTGACGCACTACCCGTCAGCCCCAGCTGCTTATATGAGGTCAAGTTGTAGGCCTATATCTATCCATCCAAGTAACAAATCACGTCATTCAATGACATACCATCCATTTTTTAAAAATGATTGATTTTTTTGTTTATTATAAATGTAGCTGGGACTCTCAATTGCACCTCTAATATGGAAAAAAAGGATAATTTAGTAGCTAGAAGGTTTACTTCGAGTTCTTTATTTACATATCAAAATATATGTAAATTACATGATGTCCAATCAAGTGACCTAACATAACAATTCATGATGAAGCTGTGTTTTCAGTGCAAGTTACACAATGGATGTTTATATATGAACATTTTAAGAAAAGTGATTGGTATTTTGCAAATGACCTGGAGTCCAAATGTTTCAAATTGAACAAGCTGAACCCATGATACAACAACTTTTCCCCCTCCCTAGTGAACATTACTGGGGATTCCTAGTTCTCAATTTGTTCACCAGGGTGGCTTTTCATAGAACACTTCTGAACGTTGTAGATTGGGTGTTGGCAGGTTTAGTTCAAAATCAAAGGCAACTACATCAGAAATGTCTTTTCAGGCTGCACTAAATTCTGAGCTGTTGCATCTCAGCAAGTCTTTCCAGATGCCGTTTGAAATCTGAATATCTACACGTGTTGCAGCATATATTGACTCAGCCTCAACATGTTTTCTTTGACTCTGCTTAAGTTAAAAAACTCTCACTTCATGTGATGAAGTTGCTGTTCAATCTTTGATAGCAGTGGCAAATTCATCACACCTCAATCTTGTATCTGACCTGGGGAGACCAAACCCCAGATTAAATTCCATGAATTAAAATGGACCTATACCTGTATATACTGATTTCTGGCTTTTTGACATCATGATCAAAATCTCAGTTTTCTTGTTTAGCTTTGCGAATTTGATGTTCTTGAATTCGAAGTTCAGGTTCATATTTATCCAGGTAGTCCTGATACATATTTTAAACATTTAGTTTTTCTGACAAGTTTATCTTTTGAGGATTCACCTTCCTTGAATAATGAGATGTTTGTTGGGGATATGAATTTATATGTCTTAACTCGATCTACTAGGCTACTGGGTATTTTGTTGCTTTCCGTAAACTTTCCCCTCCTGTCAAACTAAGAAGTGGACGTGCCATTTGGTATCTCTTTGATGATCAGGTCCCCCTCTTCCCTTTTATGCCATGCAAAAGACAAAAATGCTATGCGGCAGATACTGATTTTCTTCCCGTTGACCATTACTGCATACTTCACAGCATAGGCTCGTGAAGTCTTTTGCTCCAAAAAAAATTCTTACCACTCCATGGGGACCATGCCTTTTTATGTTGTTCATTGTGAGAAGCCACCAAATATATACATTTTGCTGTTGATGGTCAACCAGCTTGTTGAAGCCATCTAACTCACTTTGCTGTGTATGCTCAGGTATTTTTTGCATACACCTGTTTGCATGTGCACTTTGCACCAGATGGGCGTTCACAAACCTACTGGTCTTTAGAATCTATGTAGGTGTTACGATGGCCACCTTTTGAGCATAAGCAGAACTCAATATTTATATAACACTAAGAATAACAATATATTAACAATCAAAATCAGTACAAAGTAGGTAAACTTATCTCCACTGTATAAAGTAGGTAAACTTATCTCCACTGGTACAGCCAGAGTCTTCGGTAAATCTTAATCCCTGGTGAGATTATCCACAGGTAATGTCCCACAGTTCCAAGTCCTGTGACAGGTGCCAAATGATCTGGTACAAATTCCACAGAGGTAGGGTTTGGGTCCAATGTGGTACTGAAAGATGGGGTGCTGATCCAATCACACAGGGGTACGGTTTGGTTCCAATATGGTAAAATATACCAGTCCCCTTAAAGTCAAGGTCCATGCTCCACAGGTACAAAGTGTAAATTAGTAGCGCCAAATATACAAGTCCACACAAGACTGTCCACACTCCACAGGTACAATATAAATAATGGCTCACAGTCCCAGTGGCTTGATGACAACACACAGCTTCGGTCAGATCCTTCAGAATTCTCTCCTCTTCTCCCTCTCAGTCAGAAAGTTATCTGCTTTATATAAACCCAAATAAATAGCCTCCAGCCCAAGGCGTGTGGCCCACTTTGAGGGTGGAAGTGTCTGCTCTTGGGGGTCCCACTAATGGGATGTGAGTGGCGCTCCTCGGGTACACTATTATAGTCGGAGGGTTGGCAGGTGCGGCAAGGGTTGGTGGATGGTCCGTGGGGTGGCGTGGCGTACATTGGGTATCGTCAAAAAGTCAAATACCAGGTCAACTTCATCATCAGTGCCGAACTCTAGGGGGTTTGACGTGGAAGAAGCAGCGTCATGGCTGTTGTCTGGGGCAGTCGATGCCGGCAGTGATGGGGTCGCATTTGGCGGGCTGTCCTAGGCGTCTGCAGGTGTTAATTCCCCTGCATATGTGGCTAGTAGGGTTACCTGTTCATTTGCACTTGTGGTCCTGGAGGGCAATCCGGAAGTCGCTGCATGTAGGCTGTTTTGTATCAACGAATATGACCTGCCAACTGTTCACAGTCAATTTGGCTGGTGGGTAGGGAGGAACTCCACTCCTATAAGAGGTCTGGCAACTTGTTCTGTCCCCCTGGTGACTTCAAAAGAAATGTTGCATCTTGTCATCCGGCTGCGGCCGTTCTGAAAGGTGACCGTCCACTCAGGGTGGTGGGCCCTGATATGATTCCTTAGGTATTTTAGCCTTCTATATCTCCTCTTGCAGATATGACAGTATTGTGGGCGGTTGTTACGGTGTATGCTTCTAACGTGATGGTTTCTAGCTGACCTGGTGGTAAAACAATATCAGCAGCTAGCTGTATGCATGCTTAAAAGCCTGGAGAATAGTGTTCTCTGTTGTTGTGTTGTTTATGAAGTCATAGTGTAATGTTGCCTTGGTCGTGAAAGGGTGCGGTCGTTATGGCTTAAGAAAGGGGGAATGGTGACCTTATGTGCGGCCATCTGTAGGTCTAAAAAATAACTCACTCAGGGGAAACCACTCGGAATGAGGGCCATATAGTTAAGTAATAAAAGGGGAAGAAGAAATGGTACCCTCAACCAAGTGTGTTGAGTTCGACCAGCTCTACAGTGTTGAGTCTATTAATCCAGTTTCGTTCCCGCTTCCGTCTGAAAACAGTGGAGAGTCCAGATCTGGGTCCTTGTCACTCACTTCAAGAACCTGTAGGAGTAAAATAGCATCTTATGTGTGATTGGGGAGGTTCCAGTGTTTGCCGATGGGGATTGGTTTGTCTAAGCGTATGCTGCACTCATGTTCCAAGTATCTTTTGCGTGCCATTCTTTTAGTTTCCATGATGTATTGGACGGTGCATTTGAGGGAAGTTAGGAGATAAGTGATGTTGCGACTTTGTCAATGTCTGTCAGACATGAGAGTGGGCAAAGACAAAAATCCCTGAAAGATTGGGGGGGGGGGGGTCCTCCCCCAGAGAATTTTTTAAATCAAGGTCTAATTTGGTGCATTCTGGTGGATTTTGAGGGCAAAATGAGAGACTGGTCATGACAAAATCATCCTAGTTATCAAACCAGGGCTACCTGAAAACCTGAAGGACTTGGTGACCTGACTTGTATCATAATCCATCGCTTAAACACCGTCTTTACTTGAAATCAAGTAGTATGGGTGCTAGTCTGCAGTAATGCAGATATCTATTAGTAGTTCAGAAGCATTCAAGCATGAGCACTTTTTCAAAATATGAATTTTATTAATCCATTTCTTTTGTCTTCATATCGGAAAACATGCATAAACTGTGATGTGTCTTTGGCTTTTACACCGGATACAAGTTACCTTGTTGCAGTCAGCACAGTTCATTTCATTCATGTACACAGCACATATTTAACACATTACAATATGTTTTTAGCAAGTGCTGCATTTGCAAAAGGATATCAGGCTGTTCACACCATCAAATAAACACAAAGTGCAAAAAAAAAGCCTGGCAATCTGCTCATGGTTTGGTTGTCCATGATTGTGATTCTCCAAAATAAGCTTAATTTTTTGGCAAGTCCCATATGGCTATGGTCTTTCTTCGTGATCTATTCTTCAACATCACACAGCAGATTGAATAACTTGTGATACTCTGTTTCTTGTGTATCTTGTAGATAGATCATTTGACTTGTCAGGTTGTAAAAGATATTTACATTTATATATTTTTGGTGTGAATATCATGTCTTTATACATTAAACAACACTTGTCCACAGATTAATTACAAAATTCCAATCAGAAACTTCAGAAAGAATTTCACAACATGACATGACCAAACTCCTCAAAATGAGAATTTTGTCTTAGTTAAGGAATAGTATAAGACCATTACATGTCAACATCGTTATCCAAAAACCCGTCCATGTCAACAAGCATCCAAATGTTGATCAGTTTTCAATATGAAAATCACCATGAGTATTAACAAGATTGAAATTCATCAAACAATAGACCATTCATGCTATACTTCAAACTGACATGATGTCTTAAGACAACACAACACAATGACTGTCATGAAGTCGAATTCAAATTGATATTATGGTAGCAATAACTGTAATTATAAATTTAGGCCTATATCAAAGAAGGAATTTAGTTCTAAGTCTAAATATCAAAGTATCCCTATAAATGAAAACTACAATAGATATGTCTACATTGGACCTTCTGGATTTCGACCTTGCTTGTTTTGTGTCTAACGTGTTATGACCATGGCTAATTTTTGAATGCTCGGATATCCCTTGCAGTTCCTTTGACATCTTTCAAAACTGTTGTCCACTTCTATTTTTCATGATAGTCATTGTTTTATGTTGTCTTGTGACATCTTATCAGTTTGGAGTTTAGGATGTTTCGTGTATTGCTTGATGGATTATAAATCTTGTTAATACTTCTGGCGGTGTTCATGTTGAAAAACTGATCAACATTTGGACAGTTTTCGACTTGGATTGGGTTTTGGATAACAATGTTGACACGTAATGGTCTCATACTATATTTCGACGTAATAACGTAGCAATGACGTGGCCCAAAGTAAAGCCTACCTATCACTGTATTCCAAAGTCACAATATAGCCCTAAATATAACTCTCACTGTAGCCCTAAGTCAAAGTAACACTATAGCCCTAAGTTTAAGTATCAAGGTAGCGCTAAGTCAAGGTAACAATATACCCATAAATGTTGCAATTATCGTAGCCCTAGGTCCTACTGCTAAAATACCATTATGTCTAATTAATGGTTATGCAGACAAACAAACAAAAAAGGTGAAATATCTTCATTATCCTTCATGGATGGAATCTGTTGTTTTTTAATTCAATCAAGACAATTGAAAATATATTTGATTTCAAAGGACAAAATTCCAACTGTTAATATCAATAATATTTAGCTCTAAGGCTATGTATAAGTTTAATTCTAAGTCAAACTATCAATATTGCACTGCACTGACCTATTAAAGGAAAAATGCCAAAAAGGCTTATTCAAAATGTATTTCTGGTCGATATTTTAACTAAATATATTCTAAACATGTTCCTTTCACAAAAATAGTTAGTTGTGTACATTATGTATGAAAACAGTTTACTTTATACGCTGACCCCGCACGAGAAAGGATTGCTGATTAGTTCCTAATTTGGTCACTTTGGCGCATCACTTTGATGTCACCTGTGTCATTCGCCGCATCCCACCCCATCATACATACGCAGGGCATAGCCACAATAGGCCGTGAGTCTAGCCGAGGGCTTGTGTTACTTGTTATAATTTGTGGCATGGCGATTGTGTTCTCATTTTTAGGATCAATGTTTCATCCCATGAATCTTGTTGGAAAAGATTGCTTGGTTCAGTACAATATCATTTACATTAGAGCATCAGGTCAATATCACCATGGGTCGAGGAACGAGCAAAGGCTGAGGCCTGAGCTGTTGCTGTGGCTTACGAGAACTCTTACAGGGGATGCCACTTTTCTTCACCTAAAAAAGGTCTCTTTTTATTTTTGGCAGAAGTAACAAAATTTGTGTTTCGGGTGGTTAGGCTTATACATTATGGAAAGGAACTAGTGTCTGCAGTTAATGATGAATATTTCTAAGGTTGAGAGGACCGGTTTAAAACCACCAGTTGCCTTTTATGGGTGACTGCCTGTCTCAAGTCAGGAGTGAAATTTGTTTCTTCTATTGGTATTGGAGGAGAAATAGTGATTCTTTGGCAGTCTGGAATCACTTAGCTGTCATTGTTGGGTTTGGAATCAATGAATATGGATCAAGGATTTTCTGTACTATAGACTGCTCGAAAGCGGACAGCACCATCTGCAACACTATTATTTATTGTGCCTGCCAAAAGAGCTTTCTTAAGTGCAGAATACACATTTTGTGTCGTTCCATCGATTGCCAGGTTTAAGATGGATTGTAGTAGGCAGATCAAAATTCTGCGCCTACAAATGTAGCCACCAAAGCTGTTTGACAATATATCATAACATTCAGTATTTTATCTTGGGTCTAGCATTTTAAAGGTTAAACTGGTATTCGGTTTGGTCTCATCACTATCATTGAAAACTGTTATCCACTTCTCTTTTCATGGAACCCTTATATATTTGGTAACACTTTGAACAATCAGGCATTTTCTGCACGTATTACAGTGCAGTAAGGGTTCCAAGAGTAGTGAAACTGATGTTGTTTTTTATAATTGTCTGATGAATATAGTTTGTTATTGTGAAAGTCATGTCAGGTTGGCTCAAAGTGTTTAATGTACTCTTTCTCTGTCTCTCTCTTGTATAAATAATTAGCATCTAAATCAACTGACTGACAAGTTGAACTACGTCTGATTATAAATGAAAAAATTTAAAACTGTTACAGGAAAACAGTTATACTTACAGTTACCTTTAGGAATTTTAAATGATCCCTCCCCTCTCCCTCTCTCTTCATAAAACCGAATTCTTTCTCTGATAAATGTAGTAGAATTTTACAATAATGACTGTTTTACAATTTGACGTTTTGAACTTTATAGAACCACGAGTTAGATGTACATTATGCTTGGCTGACTTACAGATGACTTACAATGGCATACTACATTTTTGGAATTCTAAATTATTACCCTAATAATTGACTTATTAGATGATTTGTGGGATTATATGCTTTCTTGAACATTTAAATGTCCTTTCAAAAATACTTCTGGAAACCAACTTGAAATGTGACTGCTATCGTTACAAATTTTGACGACGTTTTAATGATTTGAGGCCTAATGTCACTTGCTTCTGGCTGATGTTTAACATTTGAACCAATGTACTTACTATATTTGGAAATTCAAACACTTTTCTTTTTGAAATACTCTTAGTTTATCTCCTTTAAAACAACATCATGTCTTTAACTACATGCCTAAAACACATCGAATTATATAATCATGTTGTTTAGATTCTTATTGATGGTCATTTTAGGCCTAGAGGGCTTTTACTGATGGATTGATGTTGGTGTTGGTGTCGCTTTGTGGACTTATATGGATGATGATGATCATTGTTGAGATGGTGGTTGCAAGTAGTACCTTTTTAAATACTGAATTTTATTGACATTTTCAACAAGTTAAGAACCTCCACTTACAAATTCTTTGATGTGCTGCAAATTTTGGTCCCTTTTCATAAATTGTATGGTCCTGTATATGCATGAATGATGCAAATGTTCAAGCCAATTTACTGAAATAGGCCTATAATTTCAAACAAAACTTTTTTCATTCTGTCATGTGAAAACTAGATAAAGTTTTTTTCCCCCTATGGACCTTTGCACTTACGTTTTGGTCTCTTTTGGGTAAATACGAACTATAAATTTATATTTTTCAGCTATACATACCAAGGAACATTGCCTTTGGTCGGAATTGACTTGGATTTGTTTTGTTAGGACTACGGTTTGGATATGGTAATGACACTGTCTAATTTGGTGGGCAGAACAACCAAGTGTTGAGAAATAACTTGAAAACGCTCTAGTGGATCCAAAAACAATGAATCTAACCTGGTGCACACAACTTCCAAGTCTCCGTGGTGATCCATTGATATATATATATATATATATATATATATATATATATATATATATATATATATATAGTCAAATGCAGCTGCTATTGCCTCAAGTAAGGCCTTAGCTCTGGAGATGATTTTGGCAGTTCCCTTGCTCTTTACAAGTGATCCTCCTAGAACAACGGCAACTGACATCAATACAATAGAAGAATTATGTCTCATATCTGGGCTTGTAGTATGCATCAAGGGGGGATTATAAATGAGCACTGCCAATGGTGACGATTCAGATCCATTCTGATTTATTGCACTGCGAATTTGTGCAATTAATAATGGTTCAATTGTTTCATGAACTACAGATTACACCAAAACAAGGTCACGTCTTAACAGCGGATAATTTGCATCATGACATGTTTTGTAGAGACAAATGGTCCTTACCAGGTTCAGAAACAAAGTATAACATACAAGGTGAAGTAAGTCGAATGAATACAGGCACTAACTGAAAGTTAAAGTCCATAGGGATGCACAATGTAGGACCTCTTTGCGAATTGGGAGGAAAACTGAGTGACATAACTATAGCCCGTGATCCCAAACTGATAACAAATGTTGCAAGTGAAAAAACCATCGTAACTTTTACACATTCCATTTCATCACGATGAAATTTTCACAAAGGGCATATGAGGAATTCACATCTGGTGTCAGATTTCATTTAGTTATTTTTAAAAAATTAACTCTTTCATGCCCCCAAAATATTCTTTATATTTTGATATTGAAAGCTCTGAAAACGCATATAGTTAAGATTTTTAACAGATGGGTTGTATTTTATTGCATTTTCATGTATGGTAGGACCTTAAAGGAATTATAACTTATATGAAAAAATAATGCCATTTAATAAATCATATCTTTTTAAACAAACAAACAAACAAACAAAAAAACGGACATATTTCCGTAGATCAAGATAAAACTTTCATCAAAGGATACAATATTGCATATGGGGAACTGAAATTCGGTATCAGATTTCATTTACAGTCATTTTAAAAAAATTAACTCGTTCATGCCCTTAATATTTTGAAATTGTAAGCTCAGAAAATGTATATATTTAATTATGAACTACAGACAGATGAGCACGGAGAGTAGAAGAAACATGAAAGAAATACCATAGCAAAGTCCCACTAAAAATTTTTTTGGAGAATGATAATGTTCTTTACGAATTTCTTGCTTTCAAGTTTATTATCAGAAGAATGAGAAAACCAAATAGCACAATAGATTGGTGCAACACCCAATACAAAATTTATACACTCAATTAAAATGTTTAACGTGTTGGAAGCATGAATGCAAACATAAAATTGAAGGTTTTCTACTTTAAGGCATATGTGCATGTCCAGCCAACAGGATTTTGATCCATACCATCACGGTGTGCTCTTTTAAAATATATATATATGGCTGTTTTACCTTTTTTATTTTATTCACCCAATTGCAGATGATCATGACAAGCATTCACATATTTTCATTATCTGGCAACTTCTTACCACTCAAGCAAAAAGAGAGTCTTAACCTGTCCAAGCAATAAATAAAGTAAATATATAAAATTCCGTTTTCAGCTAAATCTAAATACTAGAACATGTTTGATGATATCTTAACCTTTATAGATAACCTATGCCACAAATGCATCTTAACCTTTATAGATAACCTATGCCACAAATGCCAAGTAAGTAATCCTTATAACTTACTGATATATTACATACTATACAGACATTCACATATTTTCCTTGTCTGGCACCTTCTTATCACTTAGGCAAATAGAGAATCTCTTACCCTGTCCAAGCAGTATATAAAATAAATATGTAAAATTGTGTATTCAGCTTAATCTAAACACTAAAAACATTTTAACAATCTCTTACCCTTTCTCGGTAATCTATGCAATGGATACCAAGTAAGTAACCCTTGAAACTAACTGAAACATTAAATAACATTGAAGTAAAATGATTTTGTTGTTATTCAATGCTTCTTCATTTTGAATTTCAGCGATTCCTTCACATGTTAAATATTATTCTTTTTTTTTTAATTCCTCTCAATTTTTCTTGCAGGTATCGTCCAAGGTGGCCCTGAATATTTGACGGTGTCCAGCCATCATACCACACCCTGTCTTCGATTCCATCTTCAATAAGTCTGCTGACAGCTTCATGCCGACCTAGACAGCAATAGAAAGTATAAATTAAGGATTAAACTGTACCAAAAAAATCCTGTGTGCTGCTAGGGTATGTAGTCCACTCTGAAAACAGTGAAATACAGTTTTGCAACATTATTTCCTAATTCAATAAAACATTACATTTTTAGCAAATGTAAGCATTTCTAAGAGTGAGTCAATTCTAGTCAAGAAAATGAGCACAGCACATACCACTGAATAATTTTTTTAAGTAATGTACACACCAGCCAGGTCTGAAAAAGATCACAACAACTTTTTTTTACAAGTAGATCGTGTGGCACATTGATGAACTGCATAAAGATGGATGAATGGATAGTAAAAAGAGGATCATGAGATAAATGCAGTTGACTTGAAAGATAACTAAGCTGAAGATAGCGCTGTTGATATTGTTCACTGACCTGAAGTACTTGGGTTTTGTGGCACATTGATGAACTGCATAAAGATGGATGAATGGATAGTAAAAAGAGGATCATGAGATAAATGCAGTTGACTTGAAAGATAACTAAGCTGAAGATAGCGCTGTTGATATTGTTCACTGACCTGAAGTACTTGGGTTTTGCTCTTGCCAGTGGTGAACATACAAAAACTGAGCTTCAGTAAGTTTTCCTGTCCAGAGTATATGTACTTGGTCCGTGTTGGTTTCAGTTTCTTCATTGGAGGCTGCTCTAATTGATCAAGGAAGTTTGGTGTTGCTCTTTCCTCCTCTCCAGGTTCTGCTACCTTCCTCTTTTTAGATTGCTTGCATTTCTTAAAAATAAATCTGCTGGTGGAAGGTTTATCTGGATCAGCATCCTCATCTTCATCAGAACTGTCTATTTCAGAACTATTGCCACTCGACTCTGCATTTTCACCCATGGAATTAACCATTTTTTCCACACCATCCAGTTGCTTTCACACAAAGCTAATGAACTCCCTCTGTACTTCTAACTCTTTAGTTGGCTTTCTTATTTCTTCTGCTTCTTTTTTATGTTGTCTATATATTCATGGAATGCGTTCATTTGTTTTATCACAAACTCTTGTATGCCCTCGATTTTTTTCTTCATTTGCTGCTTCACCCTCCATTGTGTCAGCAATTACAGGTTTGTATTATGTTATTTAACAATACAAGAAGTATTTAACGTTCCTAGGGGTGACATAAGCAATTATTTATTTTTTTGTTTTTGTAGTTTGAATAACATTTTGTGACTAAATGCTAGAAAGGAACCATATATGTTTGTCAGAATTACATAAAATGTTTACAAAATTAGCGTATAATGATTATCACATTGAAAACAGCTTTTTCCTCAAAAACCATGCGTATCTAGCCTCAAAAGGTCGTATCCTAAACAATTAGGGGGATCACCATTTCAAAATGTCAAGCAGAATGTTAACATCTTTAAACCACAAATACAAGAATGGGAAAGAACATAACTTGTTCACTGAACGGAATCAAAGCAACAAAAATGGGTCCTCATATTAGTCCTGTATTAAGAAAGATACAAAAACGCAGAAAGTATTGAAAACCTTCATAATAGTTCCAATAAACTGACCTTTATCAGAGACCACAATGAACGTGTCTGACCTCTTGGCGAATTCGAAGGAAAATGAGTACAAGAACAGCAGTACAATATAAATATAACCTGCCGTGACCAACTGAAAACAAAAATAAAAAAAAACTTTATAACTTTTAAACAGTTCATTGTATCAAAATGAAACTTTACAAAGGGATATTAAATTGCATATGAAGAATTCAAATCTGGTGTCAGATTTCATTTACAGTCATTTGTTTTGAAATTAACTCTTTCATGCCCCAAATAAAATATTTTGTTACCAAAGGTTCCAAAAATGTACATATTTACGATTATTTACAAATGGTCTCCTGACTATTGAATGACAATACATTCAAGTTCAAATCTAGTTGCAAAATTAATGTCAAGCCGTTCTAAAAATTTAACCATTTCACGCACAGAATTGAATGGTCAGTCTTTGGTCAATAATGCTTTGAGAAATCTAAGTTATTAAAAAAGTAGATACGGGCAATGCTGAATGAAGTTGGAACAATTTATTGAACAGCGTTCATATTATGTTCTATTTTACATATACGAATATACTAAGAGTAACTTTTTTTTTTGTTTTTTTTTTACATTAAAAATATTTTATGAGCTATGATAAATCTATGCCTGTAAGACTATAAAAAATCCTAAATGCGCTCAAACAACAAGATTATTAGCTGCTAGATCACACTCGTTGTGTATCACTTGGAGCAAAAGCTATTACGTAACCATTCATGTTTGTTATCGTCACTATACGACAATGGCCTAGTGTGAGTTAACATTTAGCTAGAATATTAAAAGATAAGTTAATTTGGTATTCATTATTAATTTAAAGTATTAACATTAAAGGGCGTTTTTTGTGATTGAAATTGTGGGCCCACCCATCTTTCTTCCTGTCCATGTACATTGTCGTATCGATGAAATTGACAGCACATGTGGGAGGTAAAGCGTTTTAATTTCTGATTTGCAGTTAGCAAATGACAACACAATTTCCAAATAAAAAAGCTTAATAACTTTTAAACAGTTCATTGTATCAAAATAAAACTTTACAAAGGAAGATTAAATTGCTTCTGAAGAATTCAAATCTGGTGTCGGATTTCATTTACAGCCATTTTTAAAAAAATAACTCTTTAATGCCCCAAATAAAATCTTAGTATTTGTTACCAAAAGTTCCAAAAATACATTGTAAAAGCTGTTCTAAAAAAATTAACCATTTCACGCCCAGAATTGAATGGTCAGCCTTAGGGTTTATGATGCTTTGAGAAATCTTAAGTTAATAAAAAAAGTAGATACGGCAAAGCTGAATTATCTGTGCACAATTTATGCTGTTCATAATAAATTCTATTTTACATCTATGAATATACTAAGAGCAAAGTGGTTTTTTTATCACAAAAAAATATTTTATGAGCTATGATATATCTATGCCTGTAATACTTTATGAAAAAAATCCTTAATACCCTCAAACAACAAGATTATTAGCTGCTAAATCACACTCGTTGTGTATCCCTTGGAGCAAAAGCTATTACGTAACCATTCATCTTTGTTATTGTCACTATACACCAGTGGACAAGAATGAGTTAATATTTCGAGCAAAAAAATCAACAGTTAGCTACAACTGTAAAAAAAACAAATAAATTTGGTATGCATTATTTTAAAATACTAACAGAAAAGGGTGTTTTTGTGATTGAAATTGTAGGCCTACCCATCTTTCTTCCTGTACATGTACATTGTCGTATCGATGAAATTGACAGCACATGTGGGAGGTAAAGCGTCATAATTTCTGATTTGCAGTTAGCAAATGACAAGAAATGTTCCAATTAAAAGAGCTGTATAACTTTTAAACAGTTCATTCTATCAAAATGAAACTTTTACAAAGGGATATAAAATTGCATATAAAGAATACAAATCTGGTGTCAGATGTCATTTACAGTCTTTTTTATTAAAGTTAACTCTTTCATGTCCCAAATAAATTCTTATTATTTTGTAAAGTATATTGGATCATGAATAAATTCTATATTTGCAACTAGATAAAAAAAAAACTAATTTAAAATTCTTCATTAGCTTTCAGTAATAGACAAAAGCAACTAAGGCATGTGTCGCAATGGATGATCTTGGTAATTATTACAGTGCACCAGTAGACTGAAAATGGTTCAAGTTTTGAGAAAAAATTTAGAAAACAAGAAATTTTTGTGTATTCTGACTAATGGGTTGGGAATCCAAACGTAGGGTTGGCCACCCTATGATTGAGAACCCAAACTTAAGATTGGCAACATTAAACAAAAATGTCCTGATGTAAATGATTTTTTCAATTCGGCTACTTTTCGGTAAATGCTCCTTTCCTATTGATTTCCATGTAAGTCAATGGGCATTGTAATGCTCATTTACATTTTCAACTTCTTCTCCAAATTAGACAGTATCATTACCATACCCAAACCGTAGTCCTAACGAAACAAATCCAAGTCAATTCTGACCAAAGGCAATGTTCCTTGGTATGTATAGCTAGAACACATAAATTTATAGTTTGAATTTACCCAAAAGAGACCAAAACGTAAGTGCAAAGGTCCATAAGGTCGAAAAAGCCATATCTAGTTTTAACATGACAGAATGCAAAAAGTTTTGTTTGAAATTATAGGCCTATTTCAGTAAATTGGCTTGAACAGGTGCATCATTCATGCACAACAGGACCATACAATTAATGAAAAGGGACCAAAATTTGCAGCATATCAGAGAATTTGTAAGCGGAGGTTCTTAACTTGTTGAAAATGTCAGTAAAATTCAGTATTTACAAAGGTACTACTTTCAACCACCATCTCAACAATGACCATCATCCATGTAAGTCCACAAAGCGACACCAACATCAATCCATCAGAAAAGCCCTCTAGGCCTAAAATGACCATCAATAAGAATCCAAACAACATGATTATAAAATTCGATGCGTTTTAGGCATGTAGTTAAAGACATGATGTTGTTTTGAAGGAGATAGACTAAGAGTATTTCAAAAAGAAAAGTATTTGAATTTCCAATATAGTAAGTACATTGGTTCAAATGTTAAACATCAAGTGACATTAGGCCTCAAATCATTAAAACATAGTAAAAAAATGCATTACAATAGTCAAAATTTGTAAGGATAGCAGTCACATTTCAAGTTGGTTTCCAGAAGTATTTTGAAAGGACATTTAAATGTTCAAGAAATCATAGAATCCCACAAGTCATCTAATAAGTCAATTATTAGGGTAATAGTTTGGAATTCCCAAAATTGTAGTATGCCATTGTAAGTCATTTGTAAGTCAGCCAAGCATAATGTACATCTAACTCGTGGTTCTATAAAGTTCATAAGGTCAAATTGTAAAACAGTTCTTAATATTGTAAAATTCTACTATCTTTATCAGAGAAAGAAATCGGTTTTATGAAAAGAAACAAATAGGGGGGGGGGGATCATGTTGAAATTCCTAAAGGTAACTGTAAGTATAACTGTTTTCCTGTAACAGTTTCAAATGTTTTCATGTAAAATCAGACGTAGTTCACCTTGTCAGTTGATTTAGATGCTAATTATTTACACAGGAGAGAGAGAGAGAGAGAGAGAGAGAGAGAGAGAAAATTAAAGCCGTCATCCAGATTTACTTCAAACTTAGTGGGAATGTACCTTGGGTGGGTGTCTACCAGGTTTGTTTCAATGGCCATGTTCCAATGAATTTTGGATTTTTTATGATTTTTTTCTAAAAATCTTTACTAAAGTTTTAATAGGAAAGTTTTAGGTGGGAATTTCTTGTAATGGTTATAACTTAAATAATTTTCAGCAGATTTACTTCAAACTTGGTGGGGATGTGCCTCGGGTAAATTTCTACCAAGTTTCTTCAAATGGTTACGCTCTATTGATTTCTGGATTTTTATGAATTTTTTTGTTCTTTTTGTGGGGAAACCTTAAAAGCTCTTCACCTCTGAAACCGCTCACCTGATTGCTTTGATATCATACATAGACACTCCCTGGGACACCTAATTCCCAATTTGTTCACGAGGTGGCGCTACAATTTTCATTTCCAAGGTCACAAGGCGAGGTGCATGAAATTCACTGTTTATAGGGTAACTTGAGAACTATTAAGGGTAGGGCATGGGTATTGCACATGCTAGTTGTCCTTAATAAGGGGCAAGACTTAGACAGTAGACGAGTGACCCTGACTTGATTCCCAAGGTCATAGGGCCACTTGCTCAGATTTTACCGTTCACCTGACAAGTTGAGAGCTATTTGAACTTGGACCTTGATGTTAAACATGATGGTTGTCCTGAGGAAAGGCCAGACTTAGACAGTAAATAGGTGAACTTAACCTCATTCCCAAGGTCACTGGAACCCAGACACTTACATGAATTTTACTTTTTATTTTGTAACTTGAGAACTGTGGAAGGTAGGACCTTGATGTTGAACTTGTTGGTGGTCCTCTATTTAGGAAAGATTGATAGTGTACATTAGTGACCTTTACCCATTCTCAAGTTAACAGGGCCACTAACATGGATTTTACTTGTCGTGTGATAACCTGAGAAGTATTTGTACTGTTACTTAGATCTTGCACATGGGGATGGCCCTATAGGAAAGTTAGATTCAGAATAGGTCAGTGACCCTGACCTCATTTCCAAGGTTACAGGGTAAGTTGGTCAGCTGAGCACATACTGTCACAGTCCTCTTGTTGACATCAGGAATAATAAATTCTTTGATTTGTGGAGATCCAAACTAGCTGCCATGCTCAGATGCTACCCTAAAGCCTCGAGCTGTTAAGAAGACACGAATGGAAAGAGAAAATTGCTATATTGTGAAAATGGTGACCATCCACAAAACTGTGATCTCTGCACATGAAGCCATGTGACCAAGTGTACCAATACATATAGCACACATACCCTTTAGCACCATCAGGGTTTGGGACTATCTTAATGCGATCAATTAAGATATGTTCGATGGTATATGTGTAGGGTTTAAAGTAACTGCAGACAAGAAAGTTTCTGTTTTAATCCTTCAAAGCCTAACTATTTGATGGGCGAATTGAGCCTTTTCACTTTTGTGTGGGCACTGCTTGTACTGTTGCTGGAGACTCATGCACATCTATCTTTTGAAAATTTGTTTCTTCTTCGAAAGAGTTTGTCAGTAGACTATTGTAAGCTTCAAATTCACCCAACATGCCGGTTGAAAGGTCTCCTTTTGATTTATTGTCATGGGCCTTATGAGACTCCATTGCGGCCAACTCAGGTTTCAGTGGCAAGAAATTTGCTCTTAGGTCAAACGGTGTGATCTGAAATGGGTTATCACTGTTCTAGTGTTGGTTTGAGGCCACTACACTGCAATACGCATTTGTTCTATGAGACAATTCCTTCATGATAGTAACCCGAATTATCATTAATTAATTTGGTGAAATGGTGCAAGATTGTAAAGACCAATAATGCAATATATCAAAGTAAATAGTTGACATCATTAAATTAATCTGCAAATTGCATTTACCGTTCTCCTTGCCTTGATGTCTGCGATGGCCTTTATATATAAAAAAAAGAATAATCTATATTTCATAATAATAACCACGGCAATAAATATATTGATCATGTCGGGTTAGGAAGAACAGTAAATAGGTTATGTTCAGCAAACCATTTAAAATTTACACGGAAGCTTATGTGAATGTAAAAGACGGAGATAAGTATGCCCATTTGGGATATCGCATGAACCAGTTTCAGGTTAGAAATCAGGCATGCGGTTCATATATTTGCAGAGTTGCCTGTCACGATTATTCGAAGCACATTGCTTGTCTTGAAGTCTGCTTCTCTATCACATCCTGCTTACACTCATATGATAATGCTCATAATTGAAAAGATAAAGGTCAAATCATACTTTACAGTTTCTCTCAATTATTCCTGATATTATTATTATTACCAGAAATTTTAATTTTATGATAACTTTAATATCCAGAATTGAGTACTCACGTTTTCTGTCACCTCTGTACCAGCAGCCTCAATAGGTTCATTTCCAGTCTCATCCTGCTGTTCGTGTCTTTGTTTTTAAATATCAGTTACTTGGTTTAGCTATATAACATGGCAATGTATTTAATAAGCAGCATGCATACATTCGAATAACGGAGGTAAGAATCATAATGTATGCATATATGTATGTATGTATGTAAGTGCATGTATATGCCTGTCTATGTATCATAATTGAAAGGATAAACGTCAAATCGTACGTTACAGTTATCTTCACTTCTTCAAGATGTCATTATTATCATTATCAAAAATGTAAGGATAGGTAAGTTAAGAGGGAATCTACTGTGTGCATCATTACCTCAATAAACGAAACACTTGTATAGTAGGTGCAAAAATAGAATGTTGAGTTTGGTCATAATTTTATTAATAAAAAAAAATCAAATTTGGCACCTTACGACATAAGTAACAGATTGATAACTTTGAATATTAGTATAGAGAAGTATATGGGAACAGTTTCTTTTTCCTCTTCTTTTCCTATGATTTGCTAAGTTGCTTGGTTTTGATGTGTACTTCCAAGCCCTTTCCTTTGTTACTATCTTTGCCAATATTAATTACTAAATTCAATACTGTACTGGAATTCTGTCAACAAGATCAATATATATAATTGACTAGATAGTCCTGTAGCTACCAAGGGTATTGCGTTTTTTTCTATTAGACAAATCATCTTTTGTTGTATTGTCCAAAAGAGGGAGAAACGCGCTTAACTTACCCACTTCGTCACACGCTGCATAATCTGGAATGCTGTTGCTGCATTACTACTTGTTTTCCTGGTCTCATTGTACAACATAGAAGTGTATCTACCGTGACTTTGGTGATGTGCCACCTTGTCCATCAGAGGGTCAGGTAGCACCTCAGCACACTCACCTAACACAGCTATTCTGAACTGAGTTAGGTTATGCTGAGGTACCCCTACCTCCTCCAAAATTGAATATAGCCTCTTGTTGCTGCTAAAATGTTCCACTGGTCCCCCAGCGTTGGTAGTGAATACAATGTTAGACAACTCTGGTCGGTTGAATGGCCTTATAATATCTGCATAATTACTCAGCATTGATTTGGTTTTTGCTGTCATGACAATGTTAGCTGCACCATCGTTTGACCTTTTGTGGTTTAGCACAGACACAACAAAAAGTTTCTCTCCCGTATGGCTCTCCACTTGCCAATGCCCTTTTGCCAATTCTTGTATTGTCATGTTTTGTACCGCACCTGGCCTTTGGGAATTTGGGAGAGCCAACAGGGTCATGATGTAATTTGTGGACCATTTCCTTTCACTTTCATTGACCCTCTCATCCAGTGCTTTGCGTACGATTAGATTGTATTTCTCTCGCATTTCGTTGTTGTTGAGCACTTTTTCAATATCGCTGATGTCAGGCAGATGGCCAGCTGTGGATAGCTTCTGTGTGTTATGGGCTTTTCTTTTACGCTTCTCCGTTCCTAAGAACTTGCTGAGTTGCTTGACCTTCTTGGTAACTTCTAAGCCCTCTGCATATTTTGGGTCGCTTGCAGGAATGTTGTCCCTCTCCAGGACAAAATCAACAGCCATGTTTATGGCCTGAAGGTAAACCTGCTGTGTTGCACATTGAACAGTTGTAGACTGGAAGATAGAATCAATCCACCTCTGGATTTCTTTGGGCCGAAACACACCATCCCAGTCAACTATGGTTGCATTGTGAAAAAAAAACTATCTTGCCAAGTAGGTAGCATACTGCTGTGCCATGGAGGGAGTTTTGTTGAACGTGGAGAATTTCATGATATATTCTTTATATGGTTTGAACAGAGCGTGGTCATGGTGCTCTGCCAGACCAGACTCAATAAGGGAGACGCTTGATGACCCACTGGCAGCTGTCACTCTTTTTTGTGACAGAGCAGCTTTTTGTCCCTTAGAAAATGTACAAAAGGTAAGAATAATATTTAAGCAACAAATCATAATAACTTATATATTAATAAAAAAAAAGAGGCACACAGTGGTGGAAGCTGTGAAGCTCATCTATCTTTGCAACCTTGGATACCCTCTGATCACTTTCGATCTTTGTATGATAGTTTGATACTTTAACAACTCGGTCCCAAAAACTCAGATGTGTGATCCTGAAATTTGTATGAGAAAACTAAGCTGCAATATTATGTTTACATTGAAGAGTTTGACCAGTGCTGACCACATGGGGTTTGTTTGTATTGGTATGATAATGACCCATGTCAAGGACCCCCAGCAGCTGGAGGAGCTACTGGCCAGGGTCACCCATGGGAAACAGGGAATTGTTGGCCATGGAGAGAAGAATGGGCCAATTAAGACTAATCACTACTATTCTTCTGACCACTTTGAAACTCTCTTTTAATGTGAAAACAAGCTAGCCCAAATATGGAAATCCCTCTGTGAACCACATACCAACATACGAAAGTTAATTATGTTTGATGTTTCCAACTTAAAAAGACTCAAATTTTAGGCTACAAAATTCACTTTCTTTAATGAAAACCTTACTTAGCGCTTATATAAAGCTACATGTATATTTCACCTATAAAATTCCAAAACAGCAGATACAAGAAGTGAGTATGTGTGATATTACAACCACTTGTGCAGGCGAATTGGCAACATCTTTAAGGCGATTTTTTCTGGGTACTGTGTTTTTGTCATACCTATACAAATTGCATCTTGCCTTACAAACAAATGAATTGTCCTATCACATTGGAATCAAGGCTTATCAAAAGAAAAATATTATATCCACGATCCTAATCCAAAGTTTTTTTCTTGACCTTTGCAGCAATTTGAAGAAAGAAAATGACTAGGTTCAACTTAGAAATTTTACTAACTGTTTATTCATTCTTTTTCAAAATGAACTCTTGGACCGGATCCTGAATAGATATATATGATCGATTTTTGCAGGTTTCAACTTGAACAAAAATGCGTGATTTATCCATGTTAAATATAAAAATCGTACCAAGTCAGAAAAATATGCTACAAAATATCAAAAAGACCTTCAATCTGCCCCCCCCCCCAAAAAAAAATGTGGGTACAAATCTTTGGATGTGTAGTAATCACAAAACATATAGTGGATAATATTGTGGAAAACATGTAACATGGGATCCAAAGTTGTCAGTCGCAGTGAAGCCCTAGCTTCACAGCTTCCACCTTAAAGTTTGAACAAGATTGCCAATTGGATATAACTGGCCATTTAAGGAGTTACTTCATAATTAGGACCTTGATATATCAGGGCTGTACAATTAGTCCAGAGTCCACTTGTCCAGCCACAAGTACTCTTATCTTTTACATGTGATTTTTCTTAAATTTTACGTGTCCTGGACAATAGAGCATGAGAACTGTAGAGCCCTGGATATATGTAAGACTTGTCATTCATTATGATACATCAAAGTCATAAATTCCTTATTTCTTGTGTTTTCACATTTAGAAAAATCAATGAGCGCACATACTGGAAAAAGGAGTAGAACTTCTTTATAATTTATTCATGGCAGTATATGAGGCACATTTAATCACGTATGAAAAATTCTCATGATATATATTTCCTTTTTAAAGTTATATATTGTGGGGTTCCTGAATAAATCCGCTAAGTCCATGCAAAATCAGTGATCACACCAGAAAAACAGTTTATATGTTTATTATAAGCTAACCACATAAAGGAATCAATTACATTGAGTATATGGGTAAATACGATCCACAGCCCGTATTTAGCTATTTCCAAAACTAAACTCGCAGGCTGGGCATCTCCTAGGCGTTCATGTAGGGGTTCTGCCATAACTTTACTGGAAAATATTGGCCCCATGCACTACTGCCACTACTTTACTGTCAGTGGGAGTGACATTGTTTCAATGGCACTGCAGCCACAATTATAATGGTACCATGTCTGCCATCACTGCCCTGGCAGAAGTTACTTGATATAGGGGTGAAACTTTGTCTGGCATAAGACAAAAAAAGATATACTGCCTTCTGACCCACTCCACCAGGTCAGTATCTTTGTGATATATCAGAGTAGCCAATACAGTACAAGTTGACTACTTAATAGTCCATTTGCTGTCAAGTGTGACCATTGATATATATATATATATATATATACGTGTATATATAATTGAGATTCTACAGTGTTTTTATCTTGCACTTGTACTCAACTTTAGTTTTCTTACATTCGAATCAAACCAGGGTGTTCCAGTAGTACACAATTGGCATGGAATATACTCAGGTAGATCGATAGGTACACACAGTTTTGCAACATCTTGCACCTTTAAGGGGAAAACCCCCAGAGTCCTGAAAAGTGTAGGGTCACCGTGCTTGAAAAAAAACATAACACTGCCAGGGCTTGAATAAGGCCAGTGGTACTTGCATCCATCTCTTCCATTACCTAAACCCCATCATCCGAATGGTAAGTAAATGCTCTATTTGACCACAACATGTACAGCAGACTTCATTTTTTTAGAATGGGATCATGAATGAAAATAAGCAAATATGATTAGATCACCATTTCTGTTTAAGATCATGACCTACTTTTGAAAAGGTAAATTGTCGAGGAATGAGTCGGCCTACATACTCTCAGCTGGGTGACTGGTGCCAAAGGTTGCAGGTTCGAGTGCCACTTGTTCCGAACATAAAGTATATATTTTTGGCATTTCCTTAATGCTGGTTGATTTAAGTTCCCGATTTGGAAATAAATGCCCACTCAGTACATATACTGCATAACCGTGTTGATATGGCACTCGCACATAACTACCTCCATTGAACCATTCTTTTTGAAAATGGGGATTTGGTCGAGTGCATATGTGCGTTTCCCATTTCAGCAAGGCGACTGGTACCAAATGTTGCAGGTTCGAGTGCCGCTCGTTCCTAACATAAAAATATATACTTTCGGCATTTCCGTAATGCTGGTGAATGTAAATCCACGATTTGGAAATAAATGCCAACTTAGTACATATACAGCCTAACCTTGTCGATTTGGCACTGGCACGTAACTATCTCTATCGAACCTTTTGAATCTGGTCATTTTTATAATGGCACTCGCACATAACTACCTCCATTGAACCAGATTTTTTCAGAATGGGGATTTGGTCGAGTGGATATGTGCGTTTCCCATTTCAGCTAGGCTACTGGTTCCAAAGGTTGCAGGTTCGGGTCCCGCTCGTTCTGAACATAAAATATATATTTTCCGCATTTCCTCAATGCTGGTCGATTTAGGTCCCCGGTTTGGAAATAAATGCCAACTTAGTACATAGGGCTAGGGTTAGGGTTTAGGGTTAGGGTTAGGGCTATAACACCGACCCTATAAGGTCGGTCTGTTTGGTGCAGTGTCAGTGCAGTTGCTATTTGTGCAATATTTTGCTGCGAATGTGTATAAATTTGAATAAACCTTATGAAAAGTTTTCTTTACATGATGTTTTAGCCTACTAATCAGTGACTATTT
Source organism: Hermodice carunculata (assembly GCA_964020975.1). Classification (NCBI taxonomy): domain Eukaryota; kingdom Metazoa; phylum Annelida; class Polychaeta; order Eunicida; family Amphinomidae; genus Hermodice; species Hermodice carunculata. Next base: position 8,546,569 of record OZ026620.1, read on the forward strand.
TAATTAGACATATTTTAATTATATGCATAATGAAAAAGCCAAATCTAGTCCACTGGCTGAGCTGATTTTAATAAGTAGTTTTAGGATTAACCTTTTTATATCATATTCAACTTTGGTTCTGAACCTGTTGTTTCTAGAATTGTTATTGTTTGAAAGGCATTTAAGATAAGACTTCTAAATTTTCTATTCAGAGTTTCAAATTAAGATTTTATAAAAACCGTGCAAAAACCAGAAGAGCTAAACTGACATATTACGTGCAATTTTGTGTTTTTTTGTGGAACAATGATTCTTATTGTTTCATCATATAGAATGCTTGGGCCTGTACCTAATATGCTAGCAGGTTTAGGATTACTTCAGATTATATTTCAAACATTGTATAGATGCTTGGTAAGTTCAACATTATAGCCTAGAAACCCTAGTACTATAACACTGACCCTGGCATATTTTGTTCACTTTTCTTATTTTGTGCTTTTATGACTGTTATTTTTTCATCAATACTCGGCATCTGCATCTAGATCATGTTGCGTAGCTTTTATGGTAACGGGTCTAGAATCAGACAAAATAATATTGCCAGACACTGTGTTGAGACAAAGACACTCAAACATCATAGCATAAAAACCATAAAACCATACTACCGACTCTGGGATATTTTATTTATTTATTTGTGTTTTGGTGGCTTATGGTTATTTTTTATTACACACAACGTTTGGACCTGGATGTAACATGGTAACAGGTTTAGGATATGTTAGGTAAATCAAACATTATAATATATGAACCTTAATACCATAACACCGACCCTGGCCTATTTTGTTCACCCTTTTATCTTCATGGTTTCATGAGCGTTATATTTTCATCGTGCTCAACATTGGGAACTGGACGCAGTGGGATACCTTATATGGTAAAATGTTAGGTATTAGATAAAATTATATTTCCAAACACTGGGTTAAGACCAAGTAACTCAAACATCACGACATGTAAACCCTAAAGCCATAACACCGACCCTGGTATATTTTGTTTACTTATTTTTTTTTTGTTGTCTTGTGGTGGTGGTTTATGATCATTATTTTTTCTTATCATACACAATGTTGGGTCTTGAACCTAGCATGGTAACAAGTTTAGGTTAAGTCAAGATTACAATTTAAACATTCTAGACAGGAAAAGTAAGTCAAACATAATATGTAAAGGTTAACACTGACCCTGCCAAATTTTGTTCACTCCTCTTATTTTCGTGGTTTCAAAGGTATTATTTTGTCCATCGTACTCAATATCTAGATGCTGGATCATGTTGGATAGCTTATATAAAGCTAACAGCTTTACGATTAGATAAGATTATATTTACATACACTTTTTTAAGACAAGGTAACTCGAACATCATAATATATAAAACCTAAAACACCGACCCGGTAAATTTTGTGTACTTTTTTCTTTAGTTTGTTTTGCTTTTTGTGGTTTACAGTATTTTTAATCATACACAACATTTGGACCTTAACCTAAACCTCATATTGCAACAGGTTAACGATTAGTTAAGATTATATTTTAAACATTTTAGACTGGGTGGGTAATCCAAGCATTATACTATATAAAACCTAGTACCATAACACCCTCACATATTTGTTCACTCTTCATATTTTGTAGTTTATCGAGTGTTGTGTTTTCATCATACTCAACACCTGGATCTGCATTATGTTCGTACCTTATATGGTAATGGCTGTAGATTTCATAAAATTATATTTTAAGACATTTAGTGAGTCAAAGTAAGTCGAAACATATACAAGTGGCACTTGTATATTATGTTTAGTTCTCTTGTTTTGTGGATTTATTGTTTTTTTTTTTAACTTGATAGAAATTTAATATGAGCATATACCTCCTCAGGCCATGGTATAAATCAGTGGCCCATGTTATAATTGAGTAGGAAACCTGGAGTCCCAGGTAAAAACACCCCAAATGACATATTTCAGTATAGTTAAGCACTTTGCAATATGACATTTACTTTATATTTCTTGATTTATCCAGCAAGAATTGACATTATGCATGCTTAATATGGGTGCATTTCTTATACAGGAAGTAGTGCGTTCTTTCAGCTTTTTTTTCGAATCTCTGTTTACTAAATCATTATGAATGCAATGAATGCCTGGAAAAACAGTACCATTGATATCATTCCTCATTTTAAAATGCATTGCTTACTATATTCCTTTATTACATGTGCAGTCTTTTCATCATCTATATTTCCAAAATAAATATTGCCAATGTTTACTTTTAAGTAGGCCACTGATATGATCCATGGCTAGAATTATCCATCAAAAAATAATAATAGCAACTGAAGTATAAGAGAGCAAAACTGCGTAACAGCTCTGCATATTATGAAGTCCCGGCAAAGTCTCTATATATGTAACTGTCTTAAGCCTCAGTACATATGTATAAAGCTTTCCCAGTGCAGAGATGATTCCAATGAAAATTTAATTGTTGTGAATTATAATGATTTTGTCATTGATATTTCCTGCAAAAAGAGATTTCATTCAAGTGTCGGCATCACTACAGTTACAATAAAATGGTAATGGCACAGGTCAACAGATTTCTATGGCCTATTTGGGTGCATTACACCAGAAGTGCGTAACGGAAAGTTGATGATATGGAAAAAGATATTGAATATAATAGTGAAGAGTTGATGGCAAAAATCGGATCAACTGCGCATATAGAAATTCATGACTCTCAGGAATGTGAACAAATAGTTAAAATCTGATACACCTCTGTATATAGAAATATATGACTCTCAGAATTCTGAACAAAGTTCCCAACGTCTGATTCTCAAGCTAATAAATTTTGCAAGGAAGGTGCTAGTACTTCTCACTTTTGCCAATTTACACGGGTTTACACTTGAATTTAGGCTATTTAATTTAAGCGTAAACATCTATACACATCTATGAAAGTATTAAACAACTAAATAAAAATTGTTCCAATTTGGAAGAATTAAGTACCATGGTACTTAAGAATATGTCGTTGACCTTAACAGTTAATGATATGCACTATAACGTCCCTTTTACATGAAATTTTTACCGGCCCTCACCTGTTTGTTCACCATACACCATGTTCAAAATATAACTATATTATCCAACAAAGAAGAGTTTCAGTCACGAACAATCCAACTAGCATGTAGTACATTCTGGGACAGATTACGGTCATTATGATAAGTATAACCTTGGCTTGATAAGTCATGGCCTGCAACACATTCTAGTGTGCGGCACTAATCCTCCTTGACATATGTGACCTTCTCCTTGGGTCTGCTTGCAAGACGCACCCTGTTGAATAGAACATAAGTTTAAAAGCGAGGAATGCAATAGACACACCTTGATAGAGAGAAAAACAACTTAATATCAGCTAAATGTAATAACTATTGCCTATTTACAAAATATATGTATGGATTATTTGAGACGAGATGAAATATATAAAATAAATTTGATGTGGACTATAACACTTTAAAAGTGCTACTGTGAAAAATCTCTGACTAAATTCGAAAATTCAAATAACAAAATGAAAGGTTTGAAATTCGGCCATTTATATTTATGTGACAGATATAATTATCCACAATGTGAGAGGGCTTAATGGCCCATTAACTTGCTGTTGTGGCTCTATCGATATCAAATATACGTAATGTTGCGAGTAACATTTTCACAGCATTTTTACAAACATATATAACCAAGATCGAGTATGGCACAAGAAGAGGACCACAGCACATTTTAGCACCATTCACTGGTCTAACAGTCTCTCCAGCAACTTCTACTGTCCAGAATTTTTCTTTACATGCCACGAGGGCGTGACATTAACTGGCGAGATTTCTGTATATTCTGGTTGGAAACAAGTCAAAGTGTGCAGACTTTGACTTACTTGTTACAGTCTATAGGAGTAAAATGAATAAATACATATAAACAAGTTATTGATGTATTGCCTGATTAAATTCATGTACTATACCATTTCAGTGGAATGTTTACCAGAAAACGTGCGTCAAATATTCAAATATCGAACTTAAACTTTAAAATTTGTCATTCCTTAACTCTTTCAATGCCAAATTCAAAATTAAGTCAGCAGCTTTCGTAGGCGCACTTTGCGTGCAACGTGCGCTGAGTAAAGTTGTTGCCAGATCAAAATTTTAACGGATTTATAGGCTTGTTGGCTCTTGAATGAAAGGTCTTTGCATGAGGAATTTGATTAATACATGATTATAGTGATTTGAGTGAGTTTAATTCGACTATAGGCGGGTACGGCAATAAAAAAGTTAACTAAATAAATAAAAAAAAGGCAGTGTCATAACTGGGATTCTTATGAAGTCACACTTAGGAATTGTCCCAATTTGACTTTTTCAATTTTCCTTTTTTTTAATGTTTTCATTTTCCAATTTTCACTTCCGATCCCAATTTTCGACATAAGAATACACAATCAGAAAACGCAAATAGTACTGGCTTCATTTGTCAGGTGACTCGCGTTTTTACAGTAAATAGGTTATCACATACCTTTACAAATCAAAAGGCAAATTAGTTGTTATGGAAGTGTATCTGAGAATCAAAAAGTATACAGAAAATTCATGAAAATGAAAATCAGAAGCAAACCCCTCTCTGATTTCCCATTTTGATAAACAGGTCTGATTTTCTGATTTATTATTGTTTAAATTATGGAAGTAGAGCATCCCTAGTCACACTGTCATTTGGGACAAAAACTACTGCATACTCCGGGACTTATTTGGATTTGTCAGAACGCTCTTTACCATAGGTGGTGCGCAATTTTGTTCTTCTTTGCTGCTTTATTCTGGCAGATGGAAATAATGTCATTTGAAATGCAATAAGCAAAGTTTAATTTATAACATGACTATATAATATTGACTACAATAAAGTAAAATAAATCATTCATGTGACTGATTTTCATTTTGACACTATTGGATAACATTATATTCTAAATGGAGTTCTAAATAATCTGTATACATATAGTCGTGAAATCTGTATTTCAATGTCAAGACTACCTACCTACCTTTATACATACATCTGCACATACATTTCTATTTATATATGTTCAAAGTGTATATCTATGTCACGTGAACCTAAAACACCCATCCATCTTTCCAACCATCTATCCATCGATATATTGATTTATACAGACACACACACATATATGTATATACATCTACATAAACGTACACACATTTGTATATCCACTCATACATTCATACACATACATATATGAATTTCTATTCACATATGTTCGAGAATAGTACATATCAATAATGAGAAAATACCTTCATTTATTTTTTGTCCCTATGATTTCAACCCTCAACTTTTGACACCATCACCTAGTCAACGCTCTGATCACTGAACTGCAGAGATAACCCCACAATTGGTTGTTCCAGGACTCATGGTGATCTAAACGCAGGTGTAGCTGGTGCATTGACATGGTAGGGTGTTTCAATAGACCAACAATCGTTATTATGTATAAGCGAATACACCTCTATTATAATTTGGAAGTTGGAGAAATGGCCCACAGCACAACCAAACCAATGGCATGTGCATGCATACACACATACACTTGTATGCCTACACATGCCAAATGTTAACCTTAAACATCCATCATCCATCTGCCCATACATCCATTGATTCATACATGTCTACATACAAACCTACATGAATACATACATAAACACATGCAAAACCACATATAAACATACATACATACACACAGACACACACATACATACATACATACATACATACATACATACCTTGCCATTCGACTCCAAAATGGTCCTAACCCTGTCTTGGATTTGTTTAGCTTGACGATGGACCTCACGGTGTGAGTCGAGGAAGGCTCTGCACGTTTTCAGGCTTGGGACTGTCTTACTTGAGATTTCGGCAGTAAAAAATGCTTGCATTTTCTCTGTTTCATCTTTGCTGAATGCCTGATTCTATGCAATATAAATGTACAGGTTTCTTATATTCATATTATCCAGTTGACCATAATGTAGCCCTGGAAAATAAAAAAGGGGCCAGCCCTAGAGTAAGATATCATTACAATTCAATATGACTGTCCAAAAATCCATGCAAGTCAACACCTGTCAAGCTTTGACAAGCCATCATCATGAACATCACCAGATATACAGCAAGAACTGAATATCCACCAAGAGATACATTATAAACTCTACACCCAAGGATAATAAGATGTCATATTGACCACATAACATAATGTTATGAAAAATAGAAGTGGTAAACACTTTTCAGTGAACTGCACTGAAAATCCCTGCGGACAAGAATCATCCAAACTGCTTTTCATATAAACCTATTTGGAGAATATTGATCATGCAGGTAATTTGATGTTATATGGACAGGACAGCTAAGGTCATACTTCAATAAGTATTGCTCTAAACAAAAATGTTCCATTATAAGAATATGGCAGGGATGTGTGCCTGATTTATCTAGTATTGAGGTGCCAATGGACTTCATAACGAACCACTTACGCCACAGGAGTCATTGTTACTTTAGAGTTGTAGCATTGAAAGGGCAAAATACAAACATGGTGAAATTTCTGACATCCATACAGAGCACAATTTTTTTTAGTAGCAGGAGCATAGCATCCAGATATTTTCAACCACTAAATACAGGTGGTAGATAATTCTTTATGACACATTGTAACTGGGCCTCCATATTTTGAAAATTTCATTCTGGGGCAAGTACATTGCTAAATGAAGGAGATGTAGCATAAGTTAACTTACCTTTTTCTTCTGAGTTGCTTCTTCATTAACCTTCAAATAAATGAAAACAACTGAGCTGTCAGAACAGCCCATGCTCACCTGACCTAAACATTCATCACACTATTAGCCCTATCACCTTGGAAAGATAGCAAGGCCATCCATGTACTCTCTTAGTCTGGCCTTTACAGAGGACTACCACCAGGTGCAACATGAAGATCCTAGCTCAAACAGTTCTAGAGTTATCAAGTATACAAAAATAAATGTATACATAGCCATGTGACTTTGGGGATGAGGTCAAGGTCTCTAGTTATCAATTTCAGACTTGGAAAAGTGGCCCTGTGACCTTAGGACATAACATATACAAAAACCTGTTGGGCATAACAAGGGAATAGACTTGATAGAAACTTACCAGAGAAACACTATCACCAAGTTAGAAGTGAATCTGAGCAACAGCTTTGGAAAAGTACGAAAAGGTGACTTGTGGAAGGATGACAGATGAACGATGATAAATGGATGATAGACGATGAATGATTGAGCCCCTTGAAAGCTCAGCTGACTGACAAGTCAGTTGAGCTAAAAAAAAATTAAAAAATTACGTCGCAGGACCATTTGAAACAACTTGATGGAAAGCCACTAGAGGAACATTGATACCACGTTTGAACTTAATCTGGCTTGTGGTTTAGTAGAAGTCAAGAAATGTAAATTGTGAACAGACGGATGATGGAAGGACGATGGATCGCCATCCAGCCTAAAAGCTCAGCTGACTGACACTGATACTGTCAATAATAAGATGAAAAATGCTGTAGCAATACAAGGGATCAGGAAGTCAAGATTCCAGTGCGAGTTGAACTGTCTTTGAATACTAAAAGTATAATATTACATGTATTTTGTGAAGGCAAAGAGTATCTTATCACAAACCCAGTATTTCTTGTCATAGGGATTTGACATAGTTTCTTTATATTTGCAATTGGTTAGTTTGCAATGCAAAGTTTAAATTCATACTAGTTTACATTGTTAGTTATGTACGAATAAGACTCATTGATGAGGTGAAATCAAAACTATGTACCATTTGGCAGTCTGATGCACTTGTTTCTATAACGCCTTGGGACTGTTCTATTGCCCTCTCTGCACCCTGCAAATATGAACTACCATCATAACATAATGAAGTCTTCCTTTATTGACCAATACAGTACTGAATGATGAACTTGCAATATCATATTTGCCTTTATGTATGCATATATGTATGTATGTAGGTGTAAATGATCTTCACCTTGGAGAGTTAATGGTATGCAAAATTAATTCTGATACTCATTAGTTTCCAATCAGCCATCGTCCTTATCTTTACATTATTTTTGAGAACAAAAAAGAAACATTCATGTATTTTACTTCCATGTTTGCATGGTTTTATTGGTAAAAGACCCAACTCCATTTGACACATGCTTGTATTAAATATGGTATGAAATTCCTGAATGTCATAAAACCAAAGTATGTTCCAATAAGGTCATTATTTTCATCCTACCTTTTTTCGCACCTCAGCCATAAGACAGAATGCTGTTGCTGCAGTTGACTTGGAAGTCCTTGCCTCATAGTATGCCTTAGAAGTTGCACGGCTGTGTGACTGGTGTTGTGCTACCTTATTCATAAGCTCATCTGGTAGTGCTTCTTCACATTCCCCACTCACTGCCTTGCGAAACTGTGTCAAGCTCTTGGCCTTGACGCCTGCCTCCTCCAAGATCTTGTTTAGGCGTTTGGGTCCTGATATGTTCTTTACTTTAGTGCCTGAGTTGCTCAAAAAACCAAGTTGTTCGCATCCTTGTGCTGCAGTAATACAGGGTCTAATGTTTTGGAGGTAGGCCTGGAGCATATCGTGTGTGGTTGGGTCCATAGTTACCTCTGCTGAACCCTCGCTTGCCGTCTTGTGCTCAAGGACTGAGACAACAATTTCTGGCTGGTGTATTCCTCCACCCGCCAGGATCCTGACTCTAGTTCCTTCTTATTCATATTGCAATGGCTCCTTGGCGTTGGGCATTGGGGAGTGCAATGTGCGACATTATGTAGTCAGTGCGCCATTTTAGCTGTGGGCCATTCAGTGCACGCCCATCATACGAAGAAAATCTGTGGAATTTATCCTTCAGGAGCTGGTTCTTGAGAAGTTTGTCAATATCTGTACTTTCAGGAAGTTAGCCAGGAGTTGATAGTTTTTGGATGTTGTATGCTCTTCTCTTTTTCTTGTCCTTGCCCAATGACTTTTTCAGCAGCTTCAACTTTTTGCTGACCTCCAAGCCTTGGAGAAACTGTGGATCAGTAGAGATTATTTCTTTCTTCTCCATCACAAAATCCACCACCATTGTCACTGCATCTAAGTACACCTGCAAGGTTGCACTTTGGATTGTGGTCTCTGCCCGAAGTGCATTGATCCATGCCTCCACAGTTTTCAAGTCAAGAATGCCGTGCCAATCCACAGCAGCAGGTTGGTGGAAGTACAGAAAGCTTGATACATAATTTAAATACTGCAAGGCCATTTGGGGGGCCTTGTTGTATCTAGAAAAACGTTGAATGTAGCACTTGTTCTCCTCCATGTGCTGAATTGGATGATGGGCTGCCAGACCAGACTTAGCGAGAGTGTCCTGGGTGGTCCGTCTTGTTGCCCTTAATCTATCAATTGATGATGTTTTGCTCGAGGGTTTGATCTGCACCTTAAAATATGTAAAAAATAAAAACTACCAACCAAAATGGTATCATATTATGTATTTGTCATTATGACATGTGATATAGAAATAAGCACAGCATGTGTTATGAATTCTTAATAAATTCAGGTGGTAGCATATTGCAAACAAACCAAGAGAACATTCTGCATGCAAAATGGAGGATATGATACCATGCTCTGGCAAGAAATCATTGATAGACCATGACTGCCATGTGAAAATTCAATGCATAATGTACAGATAAACAAGAGGGTCAGGGACTCAACTTGTGCTTATCAGAGTGACTGTGCTCGATCTGATCTGAATGAGTGATGAGTTGAGTAAAGGGAGGTGAATTCAGATTAGAATTTTTATCAAAATCAAAATGCAATTGAACATATCACTGTGACCCACGCACTTGATCAAACAACCTACTTGGTACTTCCTTGGGTTCAGACACCTCTGTATGTGTGTATTTTTGTTTCGACCGGTGATGAATTCAAGCGGGCATGCTGACAGATTAACCAATGATATGCCATTGCATGTGATGTTTGTCTAGTATGGGATTATATATGAAATGAAGTCATATGATTAGATTACAAGTTATCTTTAAGACCATGTGATGTATACAGACTTCCTCTTTGAACAAGTAAATTGCGATTAAGATTTCTTCATCATTGGCTGCACATTGACTTCCACTTTGCCCAGGAAATGACAATGATGAGGGGATACATAGAAAATGTCATCTCAAAATGCAAAGGTTAAGAAAATGGGCATGACACTGTGTGACATCTTGATTAAAGTAAGGTCAAGTTGAAACTAAAATGTCTATCCACGCATCCAACTGAAATATTAACGACTAAAGATATAAAGTAAGCCCAATTTACAACAGCAAACTTTTAAGCTGTATAAATTTTCACCAATGCACCTCAGTACCAAATGGAACAAGATTTGGGCTGTTTTAACCCTAATTTTTGGATAAACACAACGAATATAACAGAGTGGTGAATCTCAACCTTGATAACATTTGTTATTCCTTTGCCAAAACCTCTCCACAAACTAAGAAATCTACATCATCTTGGTCATGACAGTTTGAGTAATAAAAGTATTTGTAAAGTCATTTTCGTTTTCTGCTAATGTCCAGCATAACGTGCAAATCATAAAATTACATGAAAGTGTAAACCATGTCATGCGTTTCAGCTTATATACCGATAGAGGGCGCATAAACATAAAGAATGGGAGAATTCAACCTCAGGAAAAAAGTCAGTTTTTCATCTAAATACTATATTTATATACACTCATCAATTGTGGAAGCGTTTTGACTGCACAGCGATCAAACAGGATTAAGTAACCTGTCTCATCATACCCTGGTAAGGTTTTACAAACTGAAACCCACTCTGGACATGTATCTTTTGCACATACGATTTGGTCGAGTGGATATGTGCATTTCCCATTTCACCTGGGTGACTGGTGCCTAAGGTTTGCAGGTTCGAGTCCGGCTCGTTCCGAACATGAAATATATATTTTCGGCATTTCCTTGATGCTGGTGGATTTAAGTCCCCGATTCTGGAAATAAATGCCGCTCAGTACGTAAACTGCAGAACCATGTTGATATGGCACTTGCTCATAACCATCTCCATTGAGCAATTCTTTTTTGAGAATGGGGATTTGGTCGAGTGGATATGTTCGTTTCCCATTTCAGCTAGGCGACTGGTGCCAAAGGTTGCAGGTTCGAGTCCCACTCGTTCCAAACATAAAATATATATGTTTTCTATTTCCTTGATGCTGGCGGATTTAAGCACCCGATTCTGGATATAAATGCCGACTCAGTACTTATACTGCAGAACCGTGTTGATATGGCACTTGCTTATAACTACCTGCATTGAACCATATTTTTCTGAGAATGGGGATTTGGTTGAGGGGATATGTGAGTTTCCCATTTCAACTTGGCGACTGGTGCCAAAGGTTGCAGGTTCGAGTCCCGTTCGTTCTAAACATGAAACATATATTTTGGGCATTTCCTTACTGCATGCGGATTTAAGTCCCGATTCTTGAAATAAATGCCAACTCAGTACTTATGTTGTTGAAGCGTGTTGATATGGCACTCGCTCATAACTACCTCCATTGAACCATGTATTGCCTCTTAGGTAATTAACTCCTTTTCTTACGCAGATGACACAACTCTGCTATCTACCATTGTGCCTGACCTGCAGCACCTAGTGAATATTTGTGCCTGTGCATGGCACTTTAATTTGGGGGTGAAGAAATCAAAGTGTATGGTAACTGGCAAATCGCTATTCGATACTGTATTTGTAAAAATGGGGTCACATGCTATCTCCATTATCATTTTGTATTCATATAATTTTGATTTATTTTATGTGTACTTTTACTTTTTCCGCTTGTAAAGGTTCAATAAATACAATAATAGAATTTGGGGTACAGCAGCATGGGTCCTGTTTTATTCTGAAAGCCAACAGGTTATACTTTTATGATACTGAAATGCATTGCTAAAAATTTATACAGCTTTGAAGTTGACTGTTGTCATTTGGACCTACTTTGCATCACCAGTCCTTAATCATCTGCCTACCTGTTCACCCACTTTTGGCATATCACCTGTCTTTCCAGTCGTCATTTCAATTGGCTTCTTGGCTTTCTTGATCCGAAAGCAGTGACAGCGTCTTTCTCTCAGTTTCCACCTGATTATACGCTTTTTTGCTCAAAGCTAAAGCACCTCTCAACCTTTCGCTGCCTGATTCTAATTTGTGCACCTGCACCAGATGATTCCGAGGTTGTTTGACCTCTTTGCTACAAATTGTACATATACCAGGCCTCCGTTTGTTCGACTTCTGGAATAATAAGTTAAAATTGATTCATTTATTTTGCAAGGGCACAAACATTTTTAACGTACTGTTGTTGACTATTTGTTGAAACTGCAGAAGTTTTCCATCTGTAGGCCATAGATGTTTTAGCAGGTACAAGAGTAATATCACTCTCCATTTGAGGGTAATTTAATATGGTGAATTAAAACTCGTCATATTTGTCATACAATTTAAACTCTAATTCACCCTTGTCATTATACATCATTATATCTGAATACGAACATTTCCTGCCATTTTCTGTCGTCTCCTGCAACTCCAAATAATAATAATAATAATAATAATAATAATAATAATAATAATAATAAACTTTATTCACTGAGGATAAAAACCTGTTAAACACACATTGCTTATCTCACATAGGGCCCTCCATGTTAGTAAAAAAGCATGAGTATTGATGTAGTATATTTAAATAGTACAGAAAACATGATCCATATTCATTAATTCCAAACCCTACAATGACAGCAAAGAGATTCCAGACTTGCCAAAGCATCAAAATGGGAGCGTGAAACACGGATTAAAAACCGTGGAAGTACTCTCTCATATATGCTGTTTTAAAACCAGTTAACGTTGTACTCTGTCTGATGTTAAAATCCACTTTGTTATACAGCATAGAGCCTCAGTGAGGCATTGTTTTTCTTGACACTTTAACTTTTTATTTGTCACATAGAGTTGTCTGTCGAGATTGCCCATGAGATGTATTGGTCAGAGGTACAAACATGTTACTAATATATTCTGGCATTTGTTTATGGAGAGCCCTGTGGACAATACAGCACATTCTAAAATCGATTCTGTCTGTAAGGTGCATTATATTCAGCCTTTCATATGCAAAATGCAAGTCTACACCATATCGAATGTCTAGTAGCAGTGTTATGGCAGAACGTTTTATACTGAATAGCTTTTTAAATTTCAATGCCCAGACACCAAATTCTAGAATAAGAATCGTAATGGGGCTAGATGTTTGCAACATAAAACGTGTTTTGCTTGTAAGGGCAAGAAACGTTTAATCTGTCTCAGCAAAGCCAAGTTTCTATTAACAGTCATAGCGACACTTGTATGTGAGCACTCCATGTAAGCTGTTGATCCAGATGGACACCAGGAAGATTTTTATACGTTACATTCTCAAGAGAATTGTTACCTAGTGTCACATTCAGGCTTTTTCGTGGTAGTCTGCATGCCTTTTGGCAGGTTATAATTAACATTTACTCCATTTACGGCCATTTTATTTTGTTCGCACCATTTCGATATGGCCTTCATATTAATATTCAAGTTGATTTCTAACTCTTCAATGGTGTTACTGGCAGTTTGAACTGCTGAATCGTCAGCATAAATGCTCATAGTTGAGTGTGTAGGTACTAGTGGCAAGTCATTCATAAACACAATAAACAACAACGGGCCAAATGTGGAGCCCTGTGGAGCCCGACACTTGACTGTCCTTGTATCAGACTTTGCACCAAGAAAATCTACACACCGCTTTCTGTCGCAAAGATATGATATTATCCACTTAATGCAATTATCATCACATTGATATAATTTTACTTTTTCAACTAAGAAAGAGTGAACTAAATCAAAGGCTTTGCGTAGATCTAGTAGCACATCGCTGTTTAGCTTATCACCTTTCATTTTTCTGGTCCATATGTCAGTAATCTGTTGAGAGCAGTTTCACAAGAGTGATATCGACGGAAACCGGATTGACCATGATATAGGAGAGTTTCCACCGAGACAAATTGAAGAAAAGAGTCATGAACATGCCTTTCTATGATTTTACTCAGCGTGTGATCAGTATAGACACAGGTCGGTAATTGTTTTTGACTGTGAGTGTACCCTTCTTGTGAATTTGGCCGCATTGGGCATGTTTCCATTGTGATGGGAATGTTGCACTGGAGATACTTAGGTTAAAAACTTTCGTCAGAGATTCAGTTATGGCTGGAGCTGCCATTTTCATCAATCGGGGACTTTTTAATACACTATCTAGATCTGTAGCTCTATTGGTGGCAAGGTCAGTAAATTGTTTCAACACAAAGTCTTGTGTTATCCGCGTGATGGAATAAGAGTCTCTGGGCTCCAGTAAAGCACGCAAGGGGTCATTCAGTAAAGTATGATCTGCTTGCTGGTCATCATCATCATCATCATCATCATCATCATCATCATCATCATCATCATCATCATCATCATAATCTTGTACAAACTGGTTAACAAGTGTGCTAAAAAATTCATTAATAATATTTGCCATTTCATCACGATCCGTCACAGAATCACCAATTTCTTGTTAAGATGTAGGGCTCTTCTGTTGAGCTTTGGGTGCTAGGTATCTCAGGTATTGCCAAAGCTTTCGAGAGTCACCTTTGCCTGCCTCTATGACAGTCTGATGGTACGTTTCTTTTGCATTTCTGTTTATCACGACGCATGTGTTTTGCAATCTCCTGTAATTTGCATCGTCATTTATATTTTTCTAGTGTTCTTTTTTATTCATTGCTTCCAGGAGCTCCTCCATAAGATAGCCTGGTTGTCTGGGTTTTTTAATACGCTTTTCTACAAGTGGTATCCAGAGGTCCGAGTTTGCCCTTCTACTACTTGTATCAGTTGGTATAATTGTAAGAATTCAATCCAAGCAAGTGTTTGGTTGTACAAATGCAACAGGTCAACATTAAAATCGCCCATGACTATTATTTCTTTATTTTCCAGGTATGCCGTGTCTAGTTGTTTTTCAAATAGAAGATTCCATTGATTTACACTGAAGTCAGGTGGCCTGTATGCGGTACATATAAGTATTTTGGGTACATTTGTGAAATATAATCTCCAAAATGTTCATTGTTGATGTTCAATAGGTCATCAATTTAAGAAAATGTCGACTAAAATCATTTACCATGATGATTGGTATCTTTTTACATACTTTCCAAAAACCCGTGCTCATAATAAAACAAATATAAATCGGCCAAAAGAGGTGCACAACTAGTACCCATAGGAATATCAGCTGTTTTTCTAAAGATGGAATCCACAAAATTGACATATATCTTATCAATCAGAGTCCAACAATTTAACAAACTGATCACATTAACAACAACCATCAACCGTACCTTTCTTATTTTAGGAAGAGCTATAGCTTCAGAAGATGAAGAGGACAACTGACTCATTCTCTTCGGTCTGTTGTGAACCATTTGATGAGATAAACAGTTTTATATGCCACTGGTTTAAAACATTGCAGACATTGTGTCTTCTATATGGTGGTTATTGATACAGCTATGTTTGTATGTATATACTTCAGTATGCATATGTACATTCATACATACATACAATCTGACAAAGATGCAATACTGTTAAGTTGCATGATAGGACCACTTGTCACATTACTTGCTTTGCCTTTTGCCAAGTTACAGCCATATAGTTACTACATGTACTTAATTTTCTACCATGGCATGACTCAAATAGGGAGCCATGATATGCAAGATAATCATCACAAGACATATACTGGTGTAGCACATTCATTTAAAATGGTATCATTTATACGATATTAAATTCAGTTTCAATGTTTGTGAATTAACTTTAATACTGCTGGTAAACTGAATATGTAATTAACCAATAAAGATACTTGATTATATAGAAAATGTCTACACTTATACACTTTCCTTATGTTTTGCTATACCTTTTACCTTGTCCTACAAACAAAAAGTATGAAGTCCTTCCATTTAGGGTCATATCAATAATCATTATATCTGCCATGAAAAATTTTACCTAAAATATATAACCAAATACACAAGCAAATGAGCATCATTCTTTTTTGAAAGTGGCACAGTAGTCTCAAGTATCAAAATTTTTAAAGAAAATAACACGTTCATGTAGGGATGAATATATTCACAGTAAGATACACAAACACAACATTTTATAATGTGAAGAATGATTCAACAGCCCATCCAGTACATTGTTTTTGCACAAATCTTACCTGGATCACGTCCTGTTATACTGACCTCATCTTCAGCACCATCACTGTATGCTTCTGCATATTCCTAATGGGATAAAAAGAAAATACTTTTAGCATATAGTTTTTTGTAATGGATATATTGACCCCTATCCTCACCCCGACCCGAGCCCTCTGCAAAGTGATAGGTATTGGTGGCTGACATATATTTATCACACTATACAGTCAAAATGTATCAAAACAAGTTAATGAGTATTGCAGAGCAAAACATAGTCCCCCGCTCACATCCCTCATTTCCAAGTAACCTCTACTTTGGTTTGGTGCCACAGAAGCTGTTCAGTTTTGCAACCAAGATGATACAGGTGACATGAAAATTAATCAATGCATTTTGATATATTATCACAACTACTTTTCTTCTAACCTAGTGACCTACTTTTGCCATGTGACGACAGCAATGCCCCAGGAACTATGCAAGCAACATTTTGGTAGCTGTAGGTTTTATGGTATTTGAAATATGGCCTGGACAAGGATTTACACGGAGTTTATACTGTGACCTACATATCTGACCTAGTGACCTAATTTTGCTCCTAACACACTTTCAAGTCACAATGAATTAACAGGTTAAATTTCTTTACAACAAGTCAAAAGTAACACAAAATTATAGTCAGGACGTGAAAATACTGAACATTTACAAATCACTGTGACCGACATATTTGACCTGGTGACCTAGTTTTGCTTTATGGCACATTCTTAGATTAAGCTTCACATTTGTGTAAAATTTCATTAATCTGAGTAAAAGGACAAAAAAGTTATGGCCTGGACAAGATTTTGAATGGATTTCATGGTGACCTAGTGACCCACTTTTGCCATGTGACACAACAACTCCCCAGGTAGTATTAAAATAATAAATTTGGTAGCTGTAGGTATTAATGTAAGGGAAATATGGCATGGACAAGGTTTTACTTGGAGTTTACACTGTGACCTAGATATTTGACCTAGTGACCCAGTTTGCGTTGTGACACACTTTTAGGTCACAATACATTATCAGTAAAATTTTATAAGATATCAAAATTTTTTTAAGAATTACAGTAAGGACATGAAAATACTGTACATTTATGTATTACTGTGACCCAAATATTTGATCTAGTAACCTAATTTTACTTTACTATACATTTCCATGTTAAGTTTCACATTTGTGTAAAATTTTATCAATCTAAGTAAAAGGACAAAAATGTTATGGCCCCGACAAGTTTTTACATGGACACAACAACTCCCCAGGTAGAATTAAAATAATAAATTTGGTAGCTGTGGGTATTATTGTAAGGGAAATATGGCATGGATAAGGTTTTACATGGAGTTTACACTGTGACCTAGATTTTGAACCTAGTGACCTACTTTTGCCATGCTACACTCCAGCACCCAAAGAAGTATTCATATAACGAAGTTAGTAGCAGTAGCTATTATGGTATACGAAATTTGGTGCTAACAAGGTTTTACACAGAATTTTATTCTGTGACCTATATATTTGACCTAGTGACCCAATTTCCCCTCATGACACACTTTTGGGTCAAGGTACATTATCATGTAAAATTTCATAAAAAGAGATCCAAAAGGTAAAAAAATTTCAGTCAGGACCTGAAAATTCTGTATATTTACATATCTTGGTGACCCAAATATTTGACCTAGTGACCTAGTTTTGCTTTATGACACTTTCTTAGACTTAGCTTCACATTTGTGTAACATTTCATGATGCTAAGTAAAAGGACAAAAAAGTTATGGCCCGGACAAGATTTTTCATACATATGTATTCTGTGACCCAGATATGACTTAGTGACCTACTTTTGGCACACGATACACCTCTATCCTAGGAAGTACAAACACATTAAATTTGGTAGCTGTGGGTGTTATGGTGTTGGAAATATGGCCCGGAGAAGCTTCGGATGGAAGGACAGACGGACGGACAAGGTGCAAACCTATAGTCCCCCACCAAGTGGGCGGGGGACTAATTATAATTTCTCTATATGTTTATTAAATGAAGAGATTTTCAGAAAGGAAGAATTACTATCAGAGTCAAAATTTATGTATTGCAATAATAAGTACAATGAGTCAATAATAGGAACTATAACATGGCAATAACAGAGAAATTAACACATTTTCAACATCTTATTCAGCTCACCATATGGTCACACTGAACTCATGAAGTCATATGCACACTGATTTTACCCCTGGATGCATCAATGTGTACCTCTGCACATGCTAGTATGATAAAACCAATCTGTTTTAAGCTTATAATTTTCAACAGAGTGATACCCAAAGCATGAATTGTTGATGGATGATGCAACATTTTCAAGGAGAATAATATCAAGATTAATAAAAAATATATATGCATCTTTTATATATATATATATATATATATATATATATATATATATATATATATATATATATATATATATATATATATATATATATATATATATAATGATTGTGCTCAGGCAGGGAGAATAATCATTGTAATAATGAATTTAAGATTTATGTTGCAAGATTGTGTCGAATAAGTCAGTAGCAGGGAAGATAACATAAGAATAACAGAGATAATGACATATTCTCTTCCACATTTAAATTGATCCAAATTGAAATATAATCACACCACAGTAGTGCCTGATCTAGTTACACTCGCACTGACCTCGTCAACTGGAGCATCAATATGTGCGTCTGCATGTATCTAATAGAACAAAAAACCAAAGTATTTCAGTCTATAGTTTTCAAAATGAAGAAAGTGGTCCTTATAGTAAGAAGTCTTGGTTGGTGACTCAACTTTCTTATGGAGAATAGTTTCAATATTTATCAAAAAGGAAAGAGTGTTTATGCAAATTAAATCAAAAGATAATTATGCTCAGGCAGATAGAAAACTTATGGAATAGGGAATTCAAGATTTATGTTGCAATACTAAGCACACTGTATCAATAAGTGGGAAGGAAACAACAAGTTATCCCAAAAGTAATAAATGGAGATGGATGGCACACTTTTGTCAGGGAAAATAGTTTTCGAGATTTATTTGAAAAGAAATCCACCCTTTTATATATCAAATGATGAAATAATTGTGGTCAACTGCATCACATCCTGCTTACACTCGTATAATAATGCTCATAATTGAAAAGATAAAGGTCAAATCATACTTTACAGTTTCTCTCACTTATTACAGATATTATTATTGCCAGAAATTTTAATTTTTTGATAATTTTAATAGCCAGAATTAAGTACGCACGTTTTCTGTAACCTTTGTACCAGCAGCCTCGATAGGTTCATTTCCCTTCTCATCCTGCTGTTCGTGTCTCTGTTTTTAAATATCAGTTATGTGGTTTAGCTATATGACATGGCAATATATTTAATAAGCAGCATGCATACATTCGAATAACGGAGGTAAGAATCATAATGTATGTGCATGTATATGTGTGTGTATGTATCATAATTGAAAAGATAAAGGTCAAATCATACTTTACAGTTTCTCTCAATTATTACAGATATTATTACCAGAAATTTTAATTTTATGATAACTTTAATATCCAGAATTAAGTACTCACGTTTTCTGTAACCTCTATACCAGCAGCCTCGATAGGTTCATTTCCAGTCTCATCCTGCTGTTCGTGTCTCTGTTTTTAAATATCAGTTACTTGGGTTTAGCTATATAACATGGCAAAATATTTAATAAGCAGCATGCATACATTCGAATAACGGAGGTAAGAATCATAATGTATGCATATTTGTGTGTATGTGCATGTATCATAATTGAAAGGATAAACGCCAAATCGTACTTTACCGTTTCCTTCAGTTCTTAAAGATGTTATTATTATCATTATCAGAAATGTAAGGATAGGTAAGTAGGGAAGTTGAGAGGGAACCTACTATGTGCATCATTATCTCAATAAACAAAACACTTGTATAGTAGGAGCAAAAATTAGAATGTTCAGTTTGGTCATAATTTTTTTCATTAATAAAAAAAATCAAGTTTGGCACATTACGACATAAGCAACAGATTGATAACTTTGAATATAAGTAGAGAGAAGCATATGGGAACAGTTTCTTTTTCCTCTTCTTTTCCTATGATTTGCTAAGTTGCTTGGTTTTGATGTGTACTTCCAAGCCCTCTCCTTTGTAACTATCTTTGGCAATATTAATTACTAAATTCAATACTGTACTGAAATTCTGTCAACAAGATCAATGTTTATATTTAACTAGATAGTCATGTAGCTACCAGGGGTATCGCGTTTTTTCTATTAGACAAATCATCTTTTGTTGTATTGTCCAAAAGAGGGAGAAACACGCTTAACTTACCTGCTTCCTCACGCGCTGCATAATCTGGAATGCTGTTGCTGCATTACTACTGGTTTTCCTGGTCTCATAGTACAACATAGAAGTGTATCTACTGTGACTTTGGTGATGTGCCACCTTGTCCATCAGAGGGTCAGGTAGCACCTCAGCACACTCACCTGACACAGCTATTCTGAACTGAGTTAGGTTATGCTGAGGTACCCCTGCCTCCTCCAAAACTGAATATAGCCTCTTGTTGCTGCTAAAGTGTTTCACTGGTCCCCCAGTGTTGGTAGTGAATACAAGGTTAGACATCTCTGATTGGTTGAATGGCCTTATAATGTCTGCATAATTACTCAGCATTGATTTGGTTTTTGCTGTCATGACAATGATAGCTGCGCCATCGTTTGACATTTTGTGGTTTAGCACAGACGCAACAAAGAGTTTCTCTCCCGTCTGACTCTCCACTTGCCAGTGCCCTTTTGCCAATTCTTGTATTGTCATGTTTTGTACCGCACCTGGCCTTTGGGAATTCGGGAGAGCCAACAGGGTCATGATGTAATTTGTGGCCCATTTCCTTTCACTTTCATTGATCCTCCCATCCAGTGCTTTGCGTACGATTACATTGTATTTCTCTTGCATTTCGTTGTTGTTGAGCACTTTTTCAATATCGCTGATGTCAGGCAGATGGCCAGCCGTGGATAGCTTCTGTGTGTTATGGGCTTTTCTTTTACACTTCTCCTCTCCTAAGGACTTGCTGAGTTGCTTGACCTTCTTGGTAACCTCTAAGCCCTCTGCATATTTTGGGTCGCTTGCAGGAATGTTGTCCCTCTCCAGGACAAAATCAACAGCCATGTTTATGGCCTGAAGGTAAACCTGCTGTGTTGCACATTGAACAGTTGTAGACTGGAAGATAGAATCAATGCACTTCTGGATTTCTTTGGGCCGAAACACACCATCCCAGTCAACTATGGTTGCATTGTAAAAAAAGAGATATCTTGCCATGTACGTAACATACTGCTGTGCCATGGAGGGAGTTTTGTTGAAAGTAGAGAATTTCATGATATAATCTTTATATGGTCTGAACAGAGCGTAGTCATGGTGCTCTGCCCGACCAGACTCGATAAGGGTGACCCTTGATGACCGACTGGCAGCTGTCACTCTTTTTTGTGACTGAGCAGCTTTTTGTCCCTTGGAAAATGTAAAAAAGGTAAGAATAATATTTAAGCAACTAATCATAATAACTAATATATTAATAAAAAAAAAAAAGAGACACACAGTGGTAGAAGCTGTGAAGCTCATCTATCTTTGCACCCTTGGATACCCTTTGATCACTTTCGATCTTTGTATGATAGTTTGATACTTTAACTACTCCGTCCAAAAAACTCAGATGTGTGATCCTGAAATTTATATGAGAAAACTAAGCTGCAATATTTTGTTTACATTGAAGAGTTTGAGCAGGGCTGACCACATGGGGTTTGTTTGTATTGGTATGATAATGACCCATGTCAGTGTTTGCATTAGTCAACGACCCCCAGCAGCTGGAGGAGCTACTGCCCAGGGTCACTCATGGGAAACAGGGAATCGTTGGTCATGGAGAGAAGAATGGGCCAATCAAGACTAATCAATACTATTCTTCTGACCACTTTGAAACTCTCTTTTGGTGTAAAAACAAGTTAGCCGAAATATGGAAATCGCTCTGTGAACCACATACCAACATACAAAGGCTAGTTATGTTTGATGTTTCCAAACTTAAAATGACTCAAATTTTAGGCTACAAAATACACTTTCTTTAATGAAAACCTCAGTTAGCACTTATATAAAGCTACATGTATATTTCACATATAAAATTCCAAAACAGCAGATACAAGAAGTGAGTATGTGTGATATTACAGCCACTTGTGCATGCGAATTGGCAGCATTTTTAAAGCGATTTTTTCTGGGTACTGTGTTTTTGTCATACCTACACAAATTACATCTTGCCTTACAAACAAATGAATTGTCCCATCACATTGGAAACAAGGCTTATCAAAAGAAAAATATTAGATCCACGATATTCTTTTCTTGACCTTTGGAGCAATTTGAAGAAAGAAAATGACTAGGTCCAACTTAGAAATTTTACTGACTGTTTATTCATTCTTTTTCAAAATGAACTCTTGGACCGGATCCTGAATAGATATATATGATCGATTTTTGCAGGTTTCAACTTGAACAAAAATGCGTGATTTATCCATGTTAAATATAAAAATCTTACCAAGTCAGAAAAATATGCTACAAAATCTCAAAAAGACCTTCAATCTGCCCCCCCCCCCCAAAAAAAAAGATGTGGGTACAAGTCTATGGATGTGTAGTAATCACAAAATGTATAGTGGATAATATTGTGGAAAACATGTAACATGGGATCCAAAGTTGTCAGTCGCAGTGAAGCCCTAGTTTCACACCTTCCACCTTAAAGTTTGAACAAGATTACCAATTGGATATAACTGGACATTTAAGGAGTTACTTCATAATTAGGACCTTGATATATCAGGGCTCTACTGTTAGTCCAGAGTCGACTTGTCTAGCCACAAGTACTCTTATCTTTTACATGTGATTTTTCTTAAATTTTACGTGTCCCGGACATTATAGCTTGAGAACTGTAGAGCCCTGGATATATGTAAGAATTGTCATTCATTGTGATATATCAAAGTCTGAAATTCCTTATTTGTTATGTTTTCACATTTAGAAGAATCAATGAGTGCACATACTGGAAGAAGGAGTAGAACTTCTTTATAATTTATTCATGGCAGTATATGAGGCACATTTAATCATGTATGCAAAATTCTCATGATATATATTTCCTTCTTAAAGTTATATATTGTGGGGTTCCTGAATAAATCCGCTAGGTCCATGCAAAGTCAGTGATCACACCAGGAAAAACAGTTTATATGTTTATTATAAGCTAACCACATAAAGGAATCAAGTACATTGAGTATATGGGTAAATACGATCCACAGCCCGTACACAGCTATCTACAAAACTAAACTCTCTGGCTGGCCATCTCCTCAGCGTTTATATAGGGGTTCTGCCATAACTTTACTGGAAAATATTGGACTCATTGCACTACTGACATTACTTTACTGTCAGTGGGACTGACATTGTTTTAGTGGCACTGAAGCCACAATTATAATGGTACTGTGTCTGCCATCACTCCCTTGGCAAAAGTTACTTGATATAGGGTGAAATTATTTGTCTGGCATAACACAGAAAAAAGGTATACTGCCTTGTGACCCACTCCACCAGGTCAGTATCTTTATGATATATCAGAAAAGCCAATACAGTACAAGTTAGCTACTTATAATCCATTTGCTGGCAAGTGTGACCTTCGATATATATATATATATATATATATATATATATATATATATATATATATATATATATATATATATATATATATATATATTATATAAGTGTAAGTATAAGTGAGACTCTATCATGTTTTTATCTTGTACTTGTACTCAACTTTAGTTTTGTTACATCCAAATCAAACCAGGGTGTTCCAGTAGTACACAATTGGCATCGGATATAATTAAGTAGATAGGTACACACAGTTTTGCAACATCTTGCACCTTTAAAGAGAAACCCCCGGAGTCCTGAAAAGTGTACGGTCAACGTGCTAGAAAAAAAAATATGACGCTGCCAGGATTTGAATAAGGCCAGTGGTACTTACATCCATCTCTTCCATTACCTAAACCCCATCATCCGAATGGTAGGTACATGCTCTATTTTACCACAACATGTACAGCAGACTACATTTTTTTCAATGGCATCATGAATGAAAATATGCAATTATGATTAGATCACCATTTCTGTTTAATATCATGACCTACTTTTGAAAAGGTAAATTGGGGAGGAAGGAGTAGGCCAACATGCTCTCAGCCAGGACTGGTGCCAAAGGTTGCAGGTTCGAGTCCCACTTGTTCCGAGCATAAAATATATAATTTTGGCATTTCCTCAATGCTGGTGGATTTAAGTCCCCGATTTGGAAATAAATGCTGACTCAGTTCATATACTGCATAACCGTGTTGATATGGCACTCGCACATAACTACCTCCATTCAACCATTCTTTTTACCAATGTGGATTTGGTCGAGTGGATATGTGCGTTTTCTATTTCAGCTAAGCAACTGGTGCCAAAGGTTGCAGGTTCGAGTCCCACTCGTTCGGAACATAAAATATATATTTTCGGCATTTCCTTAATTCTGGTGGATTTCGGTCCCCCATTTGGAAATGAATGCCAACTCAGTACATATACTGTATAACCATGTTGAAAAGGCACTCGCACATAACCACCTCCATTCAACCATCCTTTTTAAGAATGGTGATTTGGTCGGGTGGATATGTGCGTTTCCCATTTCAGCCAGGCGACTGGTGCCAAAGGTTGTAGGTTCGAGTCCCACTCATTCGGAACATAAAATATATATTTTCGGCATTTCCTTAATGCTGGTGGATTTAAGTCCCCGATTTACAAATAAATGCTGACTCAGTACATATACTGCATAACCATATTGATGTGGCACTCGCACATAACTACCTATATTGAACAATTCTTTTTAAAAATGGGGATTTTGTCGAGTGGATATGTGCATTTCCCATTTCAGCTACACGACTGATGCCAAAGGTTGCAGATTTGAGTCCTGCTTGTTCCGACATTAAGATATATATTTTTGGCATTTCCTTAATGCTGGGGGAATATGTTTGGAAATAAATGCCGACTCAGTACATATACTGCATAACCAAGTCGATAGGGCACTCGTACCTAACTACCTCCATTGATCCATTCTTTTTAAGAATGGGCATTTGGTTGAGATCATATGTGTGTTTCCCATTTCACCTAGGCGACTGGTGGCAAAGGTTGCAGGTTCGAGTCCAGCTTGTTCTGCACATAAAATATATATTTTTGGCATATACCTAATGGTGGTGGATTTCAGTCCCCGATTTGGAAATAAATGCCGACTCAGTACATATACTGCATAACCCTTTTTGATATGGCACTCGCACATAACTACCTCCATTGAACCATCCTTTTTAAGAATGGGTATTTGGTGGAGTGGATATGTGCGTTTCCAATTTCAGCTAGGCGACTGGTACCAAAGGTTGCAGGTTGGAGTCCCGCTTGTTCTGAACATAAGATATATATTTTTGGCATTTCCTTAATGCTGGGGGAATATGTTTGGAAATAAATGCCGACTCAGTACATATACTGCATAACCAAGTCGATAGGGCACTCGTACCTAACTACCTCCATTGATCCATTCTTTCTAAGAATGGGCATTTGGTCGAGATCATATGTGTGTTTCCCATTTCACCTAGGCGACTGGTGGCAAAGGTTGCAGGTTCGAGTCCCGCTCGTTCTCCACATGAAATATATATTTTTGGCATAAACAATGCTGGTGGATTTCGGTCCCCCATTTGCAAATAAATGTCGACTCAGTACATATACTGCATAACCTTTTTGATATGGTACTCGCACATAACTACCTCCATTGAACCATTCTTTTTAAGAATGGGTATTTGGTGGAGTGGATATGTGTGTTTCCAATTTGAGCTAGGCGACTGGTACCAAAATTTGCAGGTTCGAGTCCCACTCGTTCCGAACATGATATATATATTTTCGGCATTTCCCATATGCTGATTGATTTAAGTCCCCAGAATTCGAAATAAATGCTGACTCAGTACATACACTGCTTAACCATGTTAATATGGCTCTCGCACATAAGTACCTCCCTTGAACCATCCGTTTTAATAGTGGGGATTTGGTCGAATGGATATGTGCATTTCCAAATTCAGCTGGGTGACTGGTGCCAAAAGTTGCAGGTTCGAGTCCCGCTTATCAACATAAAATATATATTTTCGGCATTTCCTTAATGCTGATGGATTTAAGTCCCCGATTTGGAAATAAATGCCGACTCAGTACATATACTGCATAACAGTGTTGATATGGCACTTGCACATAACTACCTCCATTGAACCATTTTTTTTAAGATTGTGGATTTGGTCGAGTGGATATGTGCATTTCCCATTTCAGCTAGGCGACTGGTGCCAAAGGTTGCAGGTTCGAGTCCCACTCGTTTCGAACATAAAATATATATTTTCGGCATTTCCTGAATGCTGATGGATTTAAATCCCCGATTTGGAAATAAATACCAGTTTATCTGGTTTTTGCCAATTGTCCATTTCATGATTTTGTTGTGTTCTCTCGAATTTGGCTGCTGTTGTATTTGCTTCTGCTGTCCTTTGGCCTTCTTTCTTCGTACGAAGGAGACGCAAGGTGTGTTTTTCAGTCTCAACTTCATTGTATGCTTTCTTGCTTGATGTTAAAGCTTCTTTTAGTTGGTCACTTCCTGACACCAGTTTATGTGTCTGTACCAGGTGGTTTCTTGGATTTCTCACCTCTTTACTGCATATTGTGCAGATGCCAGGCCTCCGTTTGTTAGATTTCTGGAATCGTAAGTTGAAATTAATTTTTTCACTTTGCAAGGATTCAAACATTCTTACATTCCCACTTTTCGACTATCTATTGAAATTACATGATATATGAAATCTGTAGGCTACAGTCAACTTAGTACCTAGACAAACAAGTAAAGAATCAAATATTTTTAAATATGCACAGTTAAGGATAATTTAATTTAGCTGTCTCAAACTAGAAATTGGACAATGGCTGTCCTTGTATTGTTTAACAAATGTGCTGGATGATCATGACGTATGTAAACAATACAACTAAATAGTTCTGATCCAATGCATGACAATTATTCCTATCAGGAAGAACAACAACAAACAAGCTGTACCTTTCTGATCTTAGGAGCCACTGAACACGAACAGGCAGATGAGCACGACAGTTTTCTTCTTTTCTCTCTCTGATCCTGAATCCGATGAGAAAAAATATAGTTTTATGTGGCACTCTTTATATGCTTGCGCGTAAATACTAATGCAGTTGGTTGCAGTTTAAGCTTACAAACTTTTACATTTTGGTTTGCTGAATGAGGATAACAGTGGGTTGCATCCTCTCAAATGATAAACGACAGCTGTTACGTTTTGAATGCTTTCCCTGATATGTTTGTGATAAGCCTTTGGAAGACTTTGATAGACTTCCTACAAATTTTGCAGACCGTTACGTATTTGGTAATATATGTGAAAAATTTGCAAAGGTTATGTGGCTTCTGGATGTTGGCTATTGGTATAGCCATGTATGCAAATACCTTATCATACACACACACATACATACATACATACATACATACATACATACATACATACATACATACATACATACGTACGTACGTATGTACGTATGTAAGCCCTCGGATGACTGATAGACTACCTACATATTTTGCAGACCATTGCTTATTTGGTAATATATATAAAAAATTTGCAAACGTTATGTGGCTTCGTACATACGTACATACATACATACATACATACATACATACATATATACATACGTACATATCCTCTTCGACCCTGAAATTCAAATCCATACATGTTTAAGCATGAGGTAAAAATATTGAGAATAATACAAAGAGTCCAATGGGCAGCATTAGAACCTAACTCATCAAAAAGGATTTTATAAAAAGTTGCAACCCACACTCAACCGGTTACCGGTCTAAGCCCCACGGTAAGCTTCCCTGCCCCATTAAATGGTAAGAAACCTGTGTACAACTTTAGGTATTATATACTTATTTTTTCCCAATTACGACCAATAGTCTTTGATATATTATAGCACAAAAATACTCAACCGCTAGGTGGCGTTGTAAACCTCTAATGTGTCTACTAGGGACGCCACCCAATTGGCACTATATCAGAAAATTGTTCAGTTCTACGAGTAGCACAAGTATGCCAAGTCTCATTATTTCTATCCAAAATCCGACCAACGTGTGGAAAAATTAAGCTCCAATTACGACCAAAAGTGACTGATATATTATAGCACTCGCACATAGAAGTCAACCGCTAGGTGGCGTTGTGAGCCCCCAGATGGCCAATAGGGTCAAATGGGTCAGCACTTCAAGTAGTGCAGGTATGCCAAGTTTCATTACCCATCTAAGATGTACAATCTAACCAATGTGTAGGCAGAGTAGGCTCAATTTCGATCAAAATCCATTGATGTATTATAGCACAGAAATAACTTAACCACTAAGTGGCGAAATGATATTTCAGGTGGCCAATAGGAGGGGCAACTCAATTTTGACTATCTCAAAAAATGTTTTGCTCTTCAAGTAATAAAGTTTGCCAGGTCTCATTATATCTGTCCAAAATCCAAACAACATGGAGGCAAAAGAAGTTCCCATTACGACTTAAAGTTATTGATACATTATAGCACTTCTAGACAGTACTTAACCGCTAGGTGGCGTTCTGAGGCTTCAGATGGCCACTAAAGTGCACTACTCAACTAGCACTCTATTAGAAAATGGTCAAGTGGTGCAAGCATGCAGTGTTTCATTACTTCTCTCCCAAATGCACAATCAGACCAAAGCGTAGGCAAAGTAGCTCCTGTTCTGACCAAAAGTCATTGATATAGAAATTATTATGCCCATAAGTTATGAGCCTCCAGGTGGCCGATAGGGACGCTGCTCAATTGGCCCTATATCACAAAAATGTTTTGCTCATCAAGTAGCACAAGTAAGCAAAGTTTCATTATCTGTATCCAAAATCCAAGCAACGTGTAGACAAAATAAGTTCCAGTTACGACCAAAAGTAACTGATACATAATAACGCACTTTTAGAAAATACTCAAGCACTAGGTGGCGTTGGAGCCTGTAGGTAGCCACCAGGGGGCGCTACTCAATCGTCAATATATTAGAAAATAGTAAGCAATTCAAGGAGCACAGGTATGCTAAGTTTTATTACTTCTATCTGAAATGTACAGTCTGACCAACGTGTGGGCAGAGTAGCTCCAATACGACCAGATGTCATTTGTATATTATATTACAGAAATTACTCAACCACTACGTGCTGTTGTAAGCCTCCAGAGCGCCAATAGGAGGCGCTACTTAATTGGCACTTTATCAAAGCAGGTTTGGCTCTTCGAGTAGTACAGGTATACCAAGTTTTATTATTTCAATCCAAAATCCGACCAACGTGTGACAAAGTAGTTCCGACTACGACCAAACGTCATTGATAAAGTATAGCACAGAAAGTATTCAACCGCTAGCTGACGTTGTGAGCCTGCATGTGGCTACTAGGGGGCGCTACTTAATTGAGACAATATTGTAAAATGTTCAGCTCTTCAAGTAGTACAAGTATACCGAGTTTCATTGCCTCTATCCTAATTACACTATCCGATCAGTGTGCAGGCAAAGTAGTTCCAATTATGACAAAAAGTTATTGATACACTATATCACAGAAATTACTGACCCGCTAGTTGGCGTTGTGAGCCCCCCCGTGGGCACTAGGAGCCGCTAGTCAATGGGCTCTACATCAGAAAATGTAGTGCTCTTCAAGTAATACAAGTATGCTAAGTTTCGTTACTTGTATGTAAAATGCATGATCTGAACTTTTTTCGAGCTTATAGACTGTACTAAAGTGTCTGCCCCTTATGTATATTAATATATGCTCCCTTATACCACATTGACATGTTTTATCGCCCATATTTGTTTGTTTGTTCGTCTTTTTAAAAGCATTGGACCATATAAATCTAGTTAAATACTATTTCAGTGCGTGCTTTAAACTATTTAGGAGCAGCATGTATGTGAACAATATCTTTTCTAACTCCAATCGTGCATTAGAAACGTAATAAAAGAGAAAACTAACGAATTTACTTGCCAGTTCCAATTGGCGCCAATAGCAGAGGAAGAGAAGTGAATCATGGGTAAAAGGGAGCATCATAACAATTTTTAAAAAAAATTGCTCATTGCTACTAACAAATAATTGAAATGAATTATTTAAAGGAAGAGCTGCCAAACGGTATAATTTTTTCATTTCAGTACAGAATAGTTACCAAGCTACAGGCAAAACTAACTTGACTTATCACGTGACAAAATGGCCGCCAGAACATATTTTTCTATTCATTGAGCTAATTTCTGCAAAATTTCACAAAATACAAGGTGCTTTTTTTTTTTTTTTTTACTATTTTTCCGAGCCGAATTTAAAGAGACTATTCCATTCTCCTGAAAATAAGCAGAAAACATGGTTTTGGGGCTAGAATGGGGTGTTTTTTGCTATTTTGAGTGAAGAATGCAGCAATATTGCGCCGCTGTCATGACACGAAGCATAAATATAGACTGCAGTTACACTCAGGGTCGGTCTCCTATTCTTTTAGAGTTTTAAGCAAAATGGGATAAAAATGTCAGGTTTTATTTGTATTTTGTGAGATCTTAAAAAAAAAAAAGAAAACCCCCATGGCTAGGACACCAACCCTCAGGGTCGGTCTCCTAGCCATGGGGTTTTCTAGCACTAGGGTATACGGTAACAAAATAATTATTGAAAAGGATCAAAAAGGTACATATCATCTAGAATTATATTACACAGGGTCTGTAAAAAAACGCAAACCTCATGGCTAGGAGACCGACCCTAAAAACAGGAGAACCCCATGGCCAGGAGACCGACCTACAGGGTTGGTCTCCTAGCACTAACGCTTATGGTTACAATAAAAGAATTAATAAAAAGGACAAAAAAGCTACATTGGATCTAGATTTACATTTAATGGGGTCTCTAAAAATACACAAAACTACCACGGCTCGGAGACCGACCCTAAGGGTCGGTCTCCTATTCTTTTAGGGTTTAAGCAAAATAGGTTAAAAATGTCAAAACTTTTTTCATTTCAAAAGGTAGAGTATGTGATGAAACAAAATTTCAATAACAGAAAACTACCTAAAATATGGGGTTTTGTATTGAAACCCCAGGGTTTGGAAAACTTTCTAGGAAACCAACCCTACGGGGTCGGTTTAGGGTTATTCTTATATCAAACCCTCTCCAAGGGGTAAATCAAAATTTTATCCCAAATTTTTTTTATTGCATATTATTCCACATACTCTAAATCAAATTTCTGGAAAGTTAGAAACAAAAACCAAAGTAAAAAAAAAAAAGAAAACCCATGGCTAGGACACCGACCCTTAGGGTCGGTGTCCTAGCCATGGGGTTTTCCAGCACTAAGGTATATGTTAACAATGTAATAATTATTGAAAAGGATCAAAAAGGTACATACCATCTAGAATTATATTATACGGGGTCTGTGAAAAAATGCAAACCCCATGGCTAGGACACCGACCCTGAGAGTCGGTCTCCTATTCTTTTAGGGTTTCAAGCAAAATAGGTTAAAAATGTCAGGTTTTATTTGTATTTTGTGAGATCTTAAAAAAAAAAAAGAAAACCCCCATGGCTAGGACACCAACCCTCAGGGTCGGTCTCCTAGCCATGGGGTTTTCTAGCACTAGGGTATACGGTAACAAAATAATTATTGAAAAGGATCAAAAAGGTACATATCATCTAGAATTATATTACACAGGGTCTGTAAAAAAACGCAAACCTCATGGCTAGGAGACCGACCCTAAAAACAGGAGAACCCCATGGCCAGGAGACCGACCTACAGGGTTGGTCTCCTAGCACTAACGCTTATGGTTACAATAAAAGAATTAATAAAAAGGACAAAAAAGCTACATTGGATCTAGATTTACATTTAATGGGGTCTCTAAAAATACACAAAACTACCACGGCTCGGAGACCGACCCTAAGGGTCGGTCTCCTATTCTTTTAGGGTTTAAGCAAAATAGGTTAAAAATGTCAAAACTTTTTTCATTTCAAAAGGTAGAGTATGTGATGAAACAAAATTTCAATAACAGAAAACTACCTAAAATATGGGGTTTTGTATTGAAACCCCAGGGTTTGGAAAACTTTCTAGGAAACCAACCCTACGGGGTCGGTTTAGGGTTATTCTTATATCAAACCCTCTCCAAGGGGTAAATCAAAATTTTATCCCAAATTTTTTTTATTGCATATTATTCCACATACTCTAAATCAAATTTCTGGAAAGTTAGAAACAAAAACCAAAGTAAAAAAAAAAAAGAAAACCCATGGCTAGGACACCGACCCTTAGGGTCGGTGTCCTAGCCATGGGGTTTTCCAGCACTAAGGTATATGTTAACAATGTAATAATTATTGAAAAGGATCAAAAAGGTACATACCATCTAGAATTATATTATACGGGGTCTGTGAAAAAATGCAAACCCCATGGCTAGGACACCGACCCTGAGAGTCGGTCTCCTATTCTTTTAGGGTTTCAAGCAAAATAGGTTAAAAATGTCAAAATTTTTTCGGTTCAAAAAGGTAGAGTATATGATGAAACAAAGTTCGATTAACAGTAAACTACCTAAAATATGGGGTTTTGTATTAATCCCCAGGGTTTGGAAAACTTTCTAGGAAACTGATCCTACGGGGTCGGTTTAGGCTCGGTCTTATATTAAACCCTCTCCAACAGGTAAATTAAAATTTTACCCCAATTTTTTTTTATTTCATCTTATTCCACATGCTCTATATCAAATTTCTGGAAAGTTAGAAAAACGCCAAAGTAGAATAAAAAAAAGAACCCAGGCTAGGACACCGACCCTCAGGGTCGGTCTCCAAGCCATGGGGTTTTCCAGCACTAGGGTATATGGTAACAATAAAATAATTATTGAAAAGGATCAAAAAGGTACATACCATCTAGAAATATATTATACAGGGTCTGTGAAAAAATGCAAACCCCATGGTTAGGAGACCGACCCTAAAAACAGGAAACCCCATGGCCAGGAGACCGACCTACAGGGTCATTCTCCTAGCACCAGGGTTTATGGTTACAATAAAAGAATTAATTAAAAGGACCAAAAACCTACATTGGATCTAGATTTACATTTACTGGGGTCTTTAAAAATACACAAAACCCCATGGCTAGGAGACCGACCCTGAGGGTCGGTCTCCTATTTTTTTAGGGTTTAAGCAAAATAGGTTAAAAATGTCAAAAAAAAAATTCGTTTCAAAAGGTAGGGTGTGTGATGAAACAAATTTTCATTAACAGAAAACTACCTAAAATATGGGGTTTTGTATTAAAACACCAGGGTTTCGAAAACTTTGTAGGAAACTGACCCTACGGGGTCGGTTTAGGCTCGGTCTTACATGAAACCCTCTCCAAGGGGTCAATTACAGGGGTTAGGGGTTCGATTTTAGGGCAAGGGTTAGGGTTAGGGTTTAGGGTTTAGGGGTAGGGTTTAGGGTAAAGGTAAGGGTTAGAGTTTATTGTTTAGGGTTATGGTTTAGGGTTAGGTTTAAGGTTTAGGGTTAGGGTTAATGGAAGTTTGTGCCTACAGTTTTTATATTTAAGAAATAATTTTAATTGGGATTTTTAGCTGTGGTCTTTGTGTTAACATGTACACACATTCGATTCTTAAATATGACACATCTCCAAAACAGAGAGTGTTAAAGATAAGGGAGATAACATAACTCTACCCCAGAATAGGTTGTCAATCTAAAGCAAACTGGCAACCCAAAATATATGGAAAACGAAATGTGATTAGTCATCTTTATGACTGTCACAGTGCTCCTGAAAAGGGTTATAACTTTGAAATAAAAATCTCAGTAACTATTGTTTGTTCTGGCTCTTTGGTTGGCGACCCTAGGTTTGGGTTCCCAACCCTAGGGTTGGTGACCCAAGGGTTGGGAGCCTAAACCTTAAGATCACAATATTGTTCAAGTTATTCTTTTATGATGATGTCGAAATTCTGGTTCAACTACCATTGTTTACTCATTTTCCTCTTCATCATAAATAATTTAAAGCACAATTCACTCACTTGTGACAATACTGTTTATATTATCCGAATTCGTCTTTTAGGCTGATGTCGAAGTTCTGGTTCATCTTCCTCTGTTGATTCATCCTCTCCCCCATTTGAACTGTCATATTCTTGGCCGGTAAGCTGCAATACTCTCTGGTGAATGATGTCGTGCAAGTCTGAAAATCAAGAACATTTAATCAATTACACGCTTCCCATTTACTTTTAATACTCTATTTGGCAATCCAAACAAATTTGTTCAGGTATCAAAATTTATTTTGAATCCTATACATATATCAATATTAAAAAAAGCATATTACCCCAATACAGCCAGACAGACACGCACACATATATATACATCATGTATACATAGGCTGACAGACATTAGCATAGGTCAACGTACTTTGTGGTATCCAGTTGTCACCCAGGAAACCAATTGTGGCATGCTCTGGAAGGCCAGGTTTGAGAATTCCATACATGCACAGAACATCTGTTAGTTCATTCACCATGGGTTAGACGCTGGTCATTTCAGGCCAAGGTATATACGGCAGATGTCCTTTGAAACTTCTGTTCATCAGAATTAGTAGGAACACCGCTGTTATGTTTACCAAGGAGTGTCTCTGTAAAATGAACATTTAGTAAATAATGCTACCTTGAACTTCTGACTTGTACAGTGACAATTGCAATAAAAC
Source organism: Hermodice carunculata (assembly GCA_964020975.1). Lineage (NCBI taxonomy): Eukaryota > Metazoa > Annelida > Polychaeta > Eunicida > Amphinomidae > Hermodice > Hermodice carunculata. Next base: position 8,581,549 of record OZ026620.1, read on the forward strand.
TTGTCATATTATAAGATTTACAACCTATTTATAAGTTATTAATTTATCATAATGTTAGTAATTTTAAAAATATATTTCCGGTCAAAGTGAGGCATTATTGAGCCATTGTTGTAAAAATTGAATATAAAATTGTAAATTACTCCTGCGATCATCTGCAAAATAGTCATAATATTTACATTTGATTTCCAGCTATATATTAAAGGATAATTTGAAACAAGCATCGATAAACTCTTGTATCATTTGTAAACTAAATGAATTATTTTTGAAATAAATGACAGCAAATACAAGTAAAAACTAAAATAAACAGTTTATATTAATCAAAGGCTATATATGAATAATATTTACTTCTATTCCATGTCCATCCTTGAGAGCCCTTGCTAACATCATAATGTCTTGCACAATAGGTTGGTCAACGGATAGTCCTCCAAGATATCTTAGATTGTGCTTTGCTATCTTGCATTGTTCCATCAAGATCTCTCGACATTCCTGTAGCAATTGTGAATCTGTTCTTGTACTGACAACCCAACACCGAGTGCCAAAGTTTCTTGGTGCTACTGGCACAGACAGGGGCCAAATTTGAAGTCTTTTTGCAAAGACGTTCACAAATTCAGTTAATAAAGGGTTCGACATAGTAACATCATCACCCAAATAATGCGTCAATATTGTGCAAACACATCTGCTGTTAGGATAACGGTGTCCAGTATAAAGCAAACATTTGGAGACTAGAATGTCTGCTGAAATATGTCCTCTTAATTCTCGTCTTGCTATGCTTACATTTTTGTGGAAGAAATTACCAATAACCAGCCCACTAGAACCACATTGTCTTGTTTTGAGCGATAAAACAATTGTTACTATATCAGCAACTTGTGGTGGTCCATCATCTAAAGGGAAAAGCAGTTGCAGAATTTGTTCCCAAACAGCCGATGATGTATTTGTGTAATATGTACAGTGTGTAGCCATACATCAAATATCAAGGTGATCGTTTACTATATCATAAACTGCTCGAAAGCGGACAGTACCATCTACGACACTATTATTTATTGTGCATGCCAAAAGAGCTGTCTTTAGTGCAGAATACACAACATTTTTTGTTGTTCCATCGATTGCCAGATTTAAGATGGATTCTACAATTAGGCAAATCAAAATTCTGCGCCTACAAATGTCGCCATCAAAGTTTTTTGACAATATATCATAACATTCAGTAAGAATTTTATCTGGGTCTAGCATCGTGGTAGGCAGAACGACCAAGTGTTGAGCAACAACTTGAAAAAGCTCTCGCGGATCCAAAAACAATAAATCTAACCCGGTGCACACAATTTCAAGTCTCAGTGGTGATCCATTGATATATATATATATATATATATATAGTCAAAAGCAGCTGCTATTGCCTCAAGCAAGGCGTTAGCTCTGGAGATGATATTTGCAGTCCCCTTACTCTTTACAAGTGATCCTCCTAGAGCAACAGCAACTGACATCAATGCAAGAGAAGGTTTATGTCTCATATCTGGGCTTCTAGTGTACATCAAGGGGGGATTATAAATGCCCAGTGCCCCTGGTGACGATTCAGATCCATTCTGTTTTCTCGCACTTCGAATTTGTGCAATTAATAATGGTTCAGTTGTTTCGTGAACTACAGATACCACGGAAACCAGGTAACGTCTTAACAGTTGATAACATGCATCATGATCCTTAATGTTCCCCTGAATTGCATTTTTTGATAAGGAAACAACGGATGGTGGTTGTGAACTATAGGATAATTCAGTCCCTATGTGCAGGATATTTTCCTCAATTGTATTAGTAGGTATCCACTGCTTAATATATGACGAAAACTCAAGTGCATTAACCTTCTGGCCAAACTCTACCATGCATGATTTAACAGTTCCACGGCCCTCATTTCCTAAACATGCTTGTAAATAGTTCCCAAACTGGACTAAAAATTCACCATTGACATAGATTTCCTTGACAGAAAATTCAACCATTTTTTGATGATGATCATGGTACCTGTTAAGTGACTGTAGCACATGATTTTCTGCCAAGTCCACGGTTTTAACCATGAAAAAATCAATCAAACATTGATTCATTTCTGCGCAGGACATATCTGTTAGAAAATATGACATAAAAGGCCCAAGTCTGCCACATTGTATCAAGGAAAAGTGACCATACATATCAATAATATGTCCAGGAACATGTTTTAACTTACTCCGCATAGGAAAAGTAAATGATCTGTCAAGATAATACACTGACTTTTGCATATTTGCAAACATGTCCAAATTTCCAATTAAGATATAGCCATCACAATCAAGTTCAGATACATGAACATGTTCTTCATCTACACTGATGTGAGTCATGTTTTGTAGAGGCAAATGGTCCATACCAGGTTCAGAAACACAGTACAACATACAAAGTGAAGTAAGTCGAATGAATACAGGCACCAATTTAAAGTTTTACTGTCCACAGATATAGACTCTCTGCTTTACAGGGATCCACAACACAGGCCTCTGACCTCTTGCGAATTAGAAGGAAAACTGAGTGACATAACTATAGCCTTTGGTGACCAACTGAAAACTAATGTTCCAAGTGAAAAAACCTTCATAACTTTTACACATTCCATTTGATCAGGATGAAACTTTCACAAAAGGATATTAAATTGCATATGAGGAATTCAAATCTGGTGTCAGATTTCATTTTGAGTCATTTTTAAAAATTTAACTCTTTCATGCCCCAAATATTCTTAATATTTTGATATTGGAAGCTCTGTAAATGTATATATTTAAGTTTTTTAACAAATGGGTTGTATTTTATTGTATTAACATGTATGGTAGGAGCTTAAAAAAATTATAACGTATATGAAAAAATAATGACATTTAAAAAATTGTATCCTTGTAAATAAAAAAAAACCTGACATATTTCACTAGATCAAGATGAAAGTTTCATCAAAGGATATAAAATTGCATATGGGGAATTGAAATCCCGTATCAGAATTCCTTTACAGTCATTTTAAAAAAATTAACTCTTTCATGCCCTTAATATTTCGATATTGAAAGATCAGAAAAAACGTATATACTTAATTATGAACTCCAGACAGATGAGCATGGAGAGTAGAAGAAAGATGAAAGAAATACCATAGCAAAGTTACACTGAAAAATTTTCAGAAGAAAGATAATATTCTTTAGGAATTTCTTGCTTTCAAGTTTATTATTAGAAGACTGAGAAATCCAAATGACACAATTCTTAGAAAAATTGTACGAATATATGTAATTGTATTTTATTGTATTAACATGTATGGTAGGAGCTTAAAAGAATTATAACGTATATGAAAAAATAATGACATTTAAAAAATTGTATCCTTGTAAATAAAAAAAAACCTGACATATTTCACTAGATCAAGATGAAAGTTTCATCAAAGGATATAAAAATATTGGAAGCTCTGTAAATGTATATTTTTAAGTTTTTTAACAAATGGGTTGTATTTTATTGTATTCACATGTATGGTAGGAGCTTAAAAGAATTATAACGTATATGAAAAAATAATGACATTTAAAAAATTGTATCTTTGTAAATAAAAAAAACCTGACATATTTCACTAGATCAAGATAAAAGTTTCATCAAAGGATATAAAATTGCATATGGGGAATTGAAATCCCGTATCAGAATTCCTTTACAGTCATTTTAAAAAAATTAACTCTTTCATGCCCTTAATATTTCGATATTGAAAGATCAGAAAAAACGTATATACTTAATTATGAACTCCAGACAGATGAGCATGGGGAGTAGAAGAAAGATGAAAGAAATACCATAGCAAAGTTACACTGAAAAATTTTCAGAAGAAAGATAATATTCTTTACGAATTTCTTGCTTTCAAGTTTATTATCAGAAGACTGAGAAATCCAAATGACACAATTCTTAGAAAAATTGTACGAATATATGCAATTTATAATGAAACAATGATTTGTTCTGACTCAGTAAAAATAAATTAAACAATCAAACAGATGATACAATAGATTGGTGCAACAACCAATACAAAACCTATACACACAATTGAAATGTTTAACATGTTAGAAGCATGAATGCAAACATGAAAATTGAATAAGTTTTTCTACTTAAAGGCAAATGTGCACATCCAGCCAACAGGATTTGATCCATACCATCACGGTGTGCTCTTTTAAATATATATATATGGCTGTTTTGCCTTATTTTTTTTATTTTATTCACCCAATTGCAGATAATCATGACAAAAATTTACATATTTTCATTATCTGGCAACTTCTTACCACTCAAGTAAAAAAGAGGGTCTCTTAACCTGCCCAACCAAAAAATAAAATAAATATATAAAATTGTGTATTCAGAGAAGTCTGAATACTAAAACTTGTGTAATGATATCTTAACCTTTATAGGTAACCTATGCCACAAATGCCAGCTAAGTAACCCTTGCAACTTACTTATACATTACAAACTATACAGACATTCACATATTTTCCTTGTCTGGCAAATTCTTATCACTTAGGCAAATACAGATTATGTTACCCTGTCCAAGCAATAAATAAAATAAATATGTAAAATTCTGTATTCAGCTAAGTCTAATTCCTGGAACATATTTGAGGATATCTTGACCTTTACAAGTAACCTATGCCATAAATGCCAGGTAAGTAGCCCTTGAAACTTACTGATACATTACATCCTATACAGACATTCACATATTTTCCTTGTCTGGCAACTTCTTATCACTTAGGCAAGAAGAGAATCTGTTACCCTGTCCAAGCAATAAGTAAAATAAATATGTAAAATTGTGTATTCAGCTAAATCTAAACACTTAAACATTTTAACAATCTCTTAACCTTTCTCGGTAATCTATGCAATGGATACCAAGTAAGTAACCCTTGAAACTAACTGAATCATTAAATAACATTGAAGTGTTCATGATTTTGTTGTTATTCAATAATGCTTCTTCATTTTGGATTTCAGCGATTCCTTCAGATGTTCAATCTTCTTCTTTTTTATAATTCCTCTCAATTTTTCTTGCAGGCATCGTCCAAGGTTGCCCTGAATATTTGGTGGTGTCCAGCCATCAAACCACATCCCATCTTCGATTCCATCTTCAACAAGTCTGATGACATCTTCTTGCTGACCTAAAAAGTAGTAGACAATATTAATTAACGATTAAACTGTACCAAAAAAATCCTTTGTGCTACTAGCTTATGTAGTCCACTCTGAAAACAGTGCATAACATTTTTCAACATTATTGCTTAATTCAATAAAACTTACATAATTACATTTTTAGCAAATGTTGTTTTTAAGCATTTCTAAGAGTGAGCAAATACTAGCCAAGAAAAATGAGCTCAGCACATACCACTGAATAAATTTTAAAGTAATGTACATTCCAGCAAGGTCTGCAAAACATCAGAACAACTTTTTACATGTAGATAGTGTGACAAATTGATGAACTGCATAAAGATTGATGAATGGGTATTTTAAAAAAAATGGATCACGAGATAAATGCAGTTGACTTGAAAGAGAGCTAAGCTGAAGATGAACGCTGTTGATATTGTTCACTGACCTGAAGAAGTTGGGTTTTGCTCTTACCTGTGGTGAACATACAAAAACTGGGCTTCAGTAAGTTTTTCCTGTCCAGAGTATTTGTATTTGGTCCTTAAAGGTATAAGTTTCTTCATTAGAGGCTCCTCTAATTCATCAAGGAAGTTTGGAATTGCTCTTTCCTCCTCTTCAGGTTCTTCTACCTTCCTCTTTTTAGAAATTGTTCTGCTGGTGGAAGGTTTATCTGTATCATCATCCTCATCTTCATCAGAACTGTCTATTTCAGAACTATCACTGCTTAACTCTGCATTTTCAGTCATGGAATTAACCATTTTTTCCACACCATCCAGTTGCTTTGACACATAGCTAATGGACTTCTTCAGCACTTCAAACTGTTCAGTTAGGTTTTTTCCTTCTTCTGCTTCGTTTTTAATATTATCTATATATTCTTTGAATGCGTTCATTTGTTCTATCATAAAATCTTCTATGGCCTCAATATTTTCTTCATTTGCTACTTCACCCTCCATTGTGTCTGCAATCAGAGGTTTGTATTATGTTATTTTACTAATACAACAATTACATAAACGTTCCTAGGGGTCACATAAGCAATTATTTATTTTTGTTTTTTCAGTTTGAATAAAGTTTTTGTGACTCTGGAGATTGAGATTGTTGTGCTGTGTATAGTTGGGCAGCTAAGAATACTTTGAACAAGCTAAAAGTTAGAAAAGAACCATACATGTTTCTCAGAATTACATTAAATGTTTACAAAAGTACGATATAATTTTCATCACACTAAAAACAGCTTCTTCCTCGAAAATCATGCATATCTACCCTCCAAAGGTCGTATTCCAAACAATTTGGGGATGACAACTTCAAAATGTCAAGCAGAATGTTAACATCTTTAAACAGCAAATATATAAATGGGAAAGCACATTACTTGTTCAATGAACGGAATCAAAGAAGCAAACATGACTCATCATATTAGTCCTGTATCAAGAAAAATGCCACAATGCAGAATGTATGGAAAACCTTCATATAGTTCCGAGAAACTGACCTTTTATCAGAAACTGCAATAAACGTGTCCAATCTCTTGGCGAATTTGGAGGAAAATAAATACACGAGCAGCAGCACAGTATAAATATAGCCTGCAGTGACCAACTGACAACAAAGGTTCGCGGTAAAAAAAGCTTTATAACTTTTAAACAGTTCATTGTATCAAAATGAAAGTTTTACAAAGGAATATTAAATCGCATATGCAGAATTCAAATCTGGTGTCCGATTTCATTTACAGTCATTTTCTAAAAATTAACTCTTTCACGCCCCAAATAAATTTTTATTTTTATTTTGTTACCAAAGGTTCAAAAAAATGCATACAAATGTGTTCCAGATTATTGAATAACCACATAGTCAGGTCCAAATCTGGTTTCAAAATTAATGTAAAAGCCGTTCTAGAAATTGAGCCATTTCACGCCCAGAATTGAATGGTCAGCCTTTGGGCTAGTAATGCTTTGAGAAATCAGAGTTATTAAAAAAAGTAGATATCGCAATGCTGACTGAATTTGGAACAATTTGTCGAACAGCATTCATACAAGTTCTATTTTACATATATGAATGTACTAAGAGCAAAGTGTTTTTCTTTTTTATCACACATACAAAAATTATGAGCTATGATCTATCTATGCCTGTAAGACTTCATAAACATCCTTAATACGCTCAAATAACAAGATTATTAGCTGCTAGATCACACTCGTTGTGCATCTCTTGGATCAAAAGCTATTATGTAACCATCTTTGTTATTGTCACTATATACCAATGGACAAGAATGTGTTAATATTTTGATGAAAAAACAATATTGGTTAGCTGGAATATTGAAAGACAAATAAATTTGCTATTCATCATCATTTTTAAATATTAACATAAAAGGGTGTTTTTTGTGATTGAAATTGTAGGCCTACCCCTCTTCCTTCCTGTACATGTGCATCGCCGTATCGTGGGAGGTAAAGCGTCATAATTCCTGATTTGCATTGCGCAAAGGACAACAAATGGTCCAAATAAAAAAGCTATGGAACTTTTGTACAGTTCATTGTATCAAAATGAAACTTTCACAAAGGGATATTAAATTGCATATAAAGAATTCAAATCTGGTGTCGGATTTCATTTACAATCATTTTTTAAAAATTAACTCTTTAATGCCCCAAATAACTTATTATTTTTTAAACAAGGGTTCCAAAAATGCGTATATTTACCATATTTACAAATGGGTTCCTGATTATTGAATTTAGTTTCAAAAGCAATGTCAAAGCCGTTCTAAACATTTAACCATTTCAAGCCCAGAATCAAATGGTCAGCCTTAGGGTTAATAATGCTTTCGAGAAATCTAAATTACTCAAAAAGTAGATACGGCAAAGCTGAATTAACTTGGCACAATTAATTCAACAGCATTCATATTAAGTTATATATTACATATATGAATATACTAAGAGCAAAGTGTTTCTTGTTTTGTTTGTTTTTTAATCACACATAAATAATTTATGAGGTATGATATTTCATGCCTGTAACACTTTGTTAAAAAAATCCTTAATACACTCAAAGAACAAGATTATCAGCTGCTAGATCACACTCGTGGTGTATCTCTTTGAGCAAAAGCTATTACGTAACCATTCATCTTTGTCACCATACACCGATGGACAAGAATGAGTTAATATTTCGAGGAAAAAAGTTATCAGTTAGCTACAATATTAAAAGGCAAATAAATTTGGTATGCATTATTATGTTGAAATATAAACATGAAAGGGTGTTTTTAGTGATTGAAATTGTAAGCCTACCCATCTTTCTTCCTGTACAGGTAGATTGCCGTATCGTGGGAGGTAAAGCGTCATAATTTCGGATTTGCATTCAGCAAAGGACAACAAATGTTCCAAATAAAAAAAGCTTTATAACTTTTAAACAGTTCATTGTATCAAAATGAAACTTTTAGAAAGGGCTATTAAATTGCATATGAAGAATTCAAATCTGGTGTCGGATGTCATTTACAGTCATTTTCTAAAAATTAACTCTTTCACGCCCCAAATAAATTCTTATTATTTAGTAACCAAAGGTTCCAAAAAATGCGTATATTTACCATGATGTACAAACGGGCTCCTGATTTTTGAATCTAGTTTCAAAATTAATGTCAAAGCCATTCTAAAATTTTAACCATTTCAAGCCAAGAATTGAATGGTCAGCCTCAGTGTTAATAATGCTTTGAAAAATCAAAGTTGATAAAAAAGTAGATACGATAAAGCTGATTTAACTTCGCTCAGTTAATTCAACAGCATTCATATAAAGTTATATTTTACATATATGAATATACTAAGAGCAAAGTGTTTTTTTTTAAATCACATAAATAATTTATGAGGTATGATATATCATGCCTGTAAGACTGTAAAAAAATCCTTAATACGCTTAAACAGCAAGATTATCAGCTGCTAAATGACACTCGTTGTGTATCTCTTTGAGCAAAAGCTATTACGTAATCATTCATCTTTGTTATTGCTACTATACACCAATGGACAAGAATGAGTAAATATTTTGATGGGAAAAAGTTATCAGTTAGCTAGAATATAAAAAGCCAAATTTGTTATTCATTATTATTTTCAAATATTAGTATAAAAGGGTGTTTTTAGTGCTTGAAATTGTTGGCCTACCCATCTATCTTCCTACACGTGTACATTGCCGTATCGTGGGGGGTAAAGCGTCATAATTTCTGATATGCATTGAGCAAAGGACAACAAATGTTCCAAATAAAAAAGCTTTATAATTTTTAAACAGTTCATTGTGTCAAAATGAAACTTTTACAAAGGGATATTATATTGCATATGAAGAATTCAAATCTGGTGTCAGATTTCATTTACAGTCACTTTTTAATATGCCCCAAACAAATTTTTATTATTTTGATACCAAAGGTTTAGATAACGCATATATTTAACTTTTTTTTTTACAAATGGGTTTGTATTTATTGAATAACCACATATGGGATCGGCTTGAAAAAAGTAAGAACTTATGCATAAAAGTATGTTGGATCATAACTAAATTCCATCTTTACAACTAGATAAAAAAAAAAAAACTTATTTTAAATTCTTCATCAGTTTTCAGTAATAGACAAATGTAACCAACATATGTTGCAATGACTCATCTTTGTTATTATTACAATACACCAATAGACTGAAAATGGTTCAAGTTTCCAGAAAAAAAATTGTAAAGAAGAAATGATTGCGTATTGTGACAGATGGGTTGGGAATGCAAAGGTACAGTTGGCCACCCTAGGCTTGAGAACACATACTCAGGATTGGCAACCTTAAACAAAAATGTGTCCAGGGTTGCCATGCCTAGATTTGGGTTCCTAACCTCAGGTCTGGATTCCTAGACCTAGGTTTGGGTTCCCAACCCTAAGTTTGGGTTCCCAACCCTAGGTTTAGGTTCCTAACCCTTGGCTTGGGTTCTCAACTATATGTTTGGTTTGCCAATCCTAGGTTTGGGTTCCTTACCCTTGGCTTGGGTTCTCAACCCTAGGTTTTGGTTCCCAACTTAGGGTTAGGGTTAGGGTTAGGGTTTTGGGGTTGGGGTTGGGGTTAGGGTTAGGGTTAGGGTTAGGGCTATAACTGTGGCCATATAGGGCCAGTCCAGGGCGAGTCTTTAGGGTTATGTGCTATAAGACTGGCCCTCTGTAGAAATATTTGTCAACAGCTTAGCAGACTTTGTAGTTTCATCATTATGGAATCTTTTGTATATTTTTTCAAACTGTGAATCTTTTGCAAGGTCAAATAACTAAGGTCTTATTTTATATGCCTTTGGGCTTGAAGAATTATACAACAAGGGCTCTTACTTTGGGAGGTTAGTCACGTTAAATGACTAGGACTTGGGTACATCACTAACGTTAAATGTTTCCAACTAAATTGGAAATTTCATGTTTCTATATTAGTTTTAATTCTTTTATTTGACAGGTGTAATGTATTTTGTGAAGGGTTTCAAAAGATTATACTTGTTAATTGTTCTAATAATAAATAGTGTACTGGATCAACTTCACTCTCTGGAATGCTTTTTGGGGGATTTATAGGTGTAATGCCTACTTCCGATGGAAAATGATGCACTTTGTGAGATTAGGAGCTCTAACACTGGCCATCTATAAAATGACTCAATGGAAACCAACCTCTATAAGCATAGTTAAACTTGAAGAAACATCTTTTCAATAAGACACTCTCCTGTAAAACCCCAGAACCATAACACTGGCCCTGTAGGGCCGGTGTTATGGTTGTGATGTTTGTATGCTTTCGAGGATTTTTTTCCCATATTACACCAAAGTATTCCTTGTACTGTGAAAACTATTTATCTTCAATCAAAACAGTCACTTGGAAATAGCCAAAGTGCCATAGCACTACCCCTAGCCTTGCAGGCCTTGCCAGGGATGGGGATAGGATCTCCCCAAAATGCTGAAACTGGCCCCACAAGGCCAGGGTGACTGTTATGGCATTTTACAGTATTCCAAACAAATAGTGCATTATTGGCATTCTCAGAGGGTTTAGGGCTGTAATACTGAGCCCTTTGGAAAGACCCAGCACACTGGCCGAGTCAGGCCATTTTTCTGTGTTGGAGTTTCATGCTTTGGGCGATTTGTTTTTGATCTAACATCAAAATATTGCTTCCACTGTAAAAACATTATTCTATGACACTGGCCTTCTAGCACAATAATTTATATACACCAGCCTCTATAAGACTGTTTAAATTTAAAACATTTTGTTATAAGATATTCTTAAGAAAAAAACACTTGAAAAAACCCCAAAACCATAACATCGGCCCTACACAGGCAGTATTGGGGTTTAGCGGATGCGTTTCCCAAATATGCTATAAAATTGTCCCACAAAGCCAGGGTTTTTTTGGCCCATTAGAGGTTTTCAAACTGCATTCTTTTCAGAATAAATTATATAATCAACCAAGTGTAAAATGAAATTGTGTGATCATGAGCATTCTCTAGATATAAATAGGTAAACTTTTTTATCACGTTTGTGAGTGAACTTATTCAAACTGATGTCATTTCCAGTATGAAAATAGAAGGAGGGAAATTTCATACACACAGGAAATGATAGAGGGAGCCAATGTACAGTAAAATAGAAACATATTTCAAGGTTTTAGCATTAATTGCTGTAAATTGCTGTACTTTTATTTTTGCTTATCTCCCTGATGGCACAAAACCATGACAACAAAAACATAGTGAAATAATATTCTAACACTGTTTGAATAACAATTATCTGCAAAACAGTAAAATAGTGTAGGAGGAGTCCCTCCCCCCCCTCCAATTAGTCTGGAATGTACAAGGATACAATGGCCCAATGAAGTAGTCACAAAGCAGTAAAATAAGACCTAATGTGTAAGATAGTCCTTAAAACAGTAGAAATGATTGTTCATTAACATTGAAAGATGCACTTAATATCTACACCTCTGTGGACTCTTACAGCTGGACTACCATCTGTTTTTTACATGTAGATGTTACTCAGCCAAGTCCACATATATTTGGTCCCTAATTCATGCTGTTGGGCTTTGGCTGTGCCCACTAACTTTTGGTGTTTTTGTGTTAGGTGATCATTGATATAAAATTTCTGGTCACCATAACCTGCATGGTTACCTCTCGGGTCTTTTACTTTGATGTATTTCTTTTAAGCCTTTTCCATTAAATTATCTCTTACTTTTCAGGTTGCAAACCTGCCAACAATTTGTATTGGTCTCTTGCGCTTACTGGGTACCCTATGGCTTGTTTCCAGGTCATCAAGGTGAATAGGGCTGCCTACTAGCCCCCATATTTTCACAAGCATCTTTTCCGTATTTTGTTTTGCATCTCTGGTTCACCAACAACTTCAATGCTATTTCTCCTGGAATATTACTCTTGTTCTTTATTGCAATCTCTTAGTTCTTGGATCTCTGATTCTAGTGTTGTAGTATTGCTACTTTCTTTTTCTGAATAGCTTTTAGTGTCTGTCACTTTATCATGGTCCTATCAAAATGTATTTATTTCCATGTTCTGCTCCCCGTATTTGTCATTGAAAAAGCTCATACAGGCTTAAACCTGTATTTTAGATAGTGTAACATCCCTAACTTCTCACTGATTTCTCTCAAGTGGATCACAACATCTTCATATCAACTCATTGTTGATATGAATAGGTTTGGTGATGATGGGTATTACACATGGCTGAGCGGTGAAAAGTTTGAATGCATCATGGCTATCTCCATTAAGGCTTGTCTCTTGCACCAGTATGCATACAGTGCCTAGAATTTATGGCACAGATACTAAGTGCATCTTGGTGAAGAGGCCACAAATTTGTGAAAAACATGTCTATGAAGGAGGACGTACATTGCGGAGTTTCCAGTGCTGCAGTGACCTCTGTCCAATGCTGGCCGTGCACAGAGTAGGTGGCCCATTGTACCAAGTGTAACCACTTACTCAAATTGGTAGATGTCCTCGTTTTGGAGTGTAAAGGACCTGTGAACAAGGTTATGTGGAGTACTGTGAATAACAATTACCTTTTTTTGATATGGCTAAACTTAAGTTGCACATAGCAGTACTTCAGTTTTGCCTGCCATAGGTCTAAAAAGCTTAATAAATAGCACAGGACTATGTTATGGACATACTGAAAAGTAAAATACCGTGTTTTACGATTTTCACTGGCAAATGAGGTTTTAGTGACAATAAAAATTTGACAACAAAAAAAAACTTAAGTTGCACATAGGAGTACTTCAGTTTTGCCTGCCATAGGTCTAAAAAGTTTAATGAATAGCACAGGACTATGTTATGGACATACTGAAAAGTAAAATACGTTTTAAGATTTTCACTGGCAAATTAGGTTTGAGTGACAATACATCTTTGACAAAAAAAAAACTTAGGGTCATTGACCCCAGTTATTTCAATTCAAATTACGAAAGAAACAGCTACTATTAGGATAAATGTTTTATCGAAATATGTTATAATCTAATTGAAGGGAGAAAATGCCTACTATACTTCGCAATGCATCATAAAGGAAATGGAGATGTCATCTGCAACAAGACGATAGAAAAAGTAAGAGCTAGCCCTGCCTTCTTCCTCTTTTGTGATGAAAAAGCAGATGTTGCAATGCTCCTGCAACTTATCAAATACGTGCCCTACTTGTCACCAGACTACCAGATAGAAGGACAAACAAATATATTTTGTATTTTAAACTAACTTACAACACATTATTTTCAGTAAGGACGATCTATACTGTGGGACTTTTCATTTTGCAAGATATGTGTATGGCTTATAGGGTATACACCTTGCATAATTAAAGTCCCTCAGTATAGATCTATAATGATATTACCAACAGTGAGCAACATCACAATGAAAAATAGCTAACTTTTGAGTACAAAATACTTTTTAATGGGACACCGAGATACGGTTTTTACTGCTACCCAAAATATGTAATCCAACACACAGCTAATATATTTCTCGTTAAGAAATATTCCTGCTGTATCTCATCATATTAATTTGCATTTTTTATTTTGTTTGTGATGTTGTGAATTGTATTTTCTGCTGGTAAAATGTAAAGCGGTATTCACGCTTCAGAGGCTTTCTAATGTAACGTGTGGTTTTACTATTGTGAGTAACATCCCTCATGAAATACTGAACAGCTCCTTAAATTTTATGCAACAGTAAAAGTAAAACCATTAAAAACATGAATCAAATTTAGTGGTCCATATTAATTTTTAAAATTGCAGTTGATTTTACATTTCCCAGGTCGCAGCATTGTATCCCCATGATGTCGAGCAGCAATCAAATATCCATCGTGTGGCCAACATACTTGAGTTGGCATAAACAGAGACCTGTTATAGCACAGAATACATAAGAAGTTCAAAGCAGCCAACTACTTCATTTTGAGACTCGGATGTGAGAACTCAACTTGCAGCCTTCCAGGTGACAATATTTTGCTATTACTCATGAAGTGCTGGCTGCAATGCATCTGCTCCTCTGGGCTCCATCAGCTTTACCCTAAAACATAAAATATTTATGTGTGAAGTAGAACCATTGTGTTTAATTTTGGCATAAGCATTATTTAATTGTGAACAATATTAAAATGAAATTTCGTTAGTTTAAGGTTTAAGTAAAACAAAGTGTTTCTTTGTGCCCACTTCGAAGCACCTGTAAACTTTTAGTTGTCTTTATATTTAATATGTTTATTTAATAGATATACAAATAAACAGAATAATCCCAGCATATATGAGATGGTAATTTATGTATTTTACAACACGTTTGTCACTTTTTTCGAAAAAAAGCTAAAATAATCCCTTGCATAAAGGATGAACATTTATGAACAATTCTTTGTCTTTTTTTAACAGAATTATCAAAGGACTAAAGTAATATTCACATCTTGTGACATTCCAAATATACCTGTTAAAGTTTCTCCAGTGGCTTATACTTTATTTTGAAATATCTTAATTGGTCCATATTAGTATCTTTAAACTATTGTTTTGCCATTAAGAATTTTAATCTGAACTACCAGCGTCAGCCAACTAGGGGGGGGGGGTGGTCCTGTCATCTTCATGGCTCTAATTTTTTCAAACATCGTTTTGTTTCATACATTTCGAAATAGGCTTTAGTTCTGCCAATTATACTAACTTGTCGATAAGCTGAGCTTACAGGATAGTGTGTAGTCTATCGTCTATGCAAAATTCATATTTTTGACTTCTTTGAAACCACTAACCAGATTCACTTCAGACTAACTGGGGATGTACCTTGGGTAGGGTTCTACCAAGTTTGTTAAAGGGTTTTGCTTCGGCCTTTTGTGAACTGTTATGGATCTTTAGTTCATTTTTGGCCAAATCTCTAAAAATCTTCTCCAAAACCGCATGTCCGATTCATTAAAAATTGAATAAGGACACTTCTGGGGACCCCTACATCTTAAATTGTACAAGAGGTAGTGTTGCGATTTTCAAACATTTTTTATGCAAAAAAGTGTGTTTTCGCTAATGTAGTCGTCTTCTTCAACAGCATCACTCAGGTTATGCTGAAACTTAATGGAGAGAAACATTTCCTGTAAAAAGGGCCAATTAAAGTTGTTCACTAGCTGGTGTAACTATGAACTGATACTTGCCGGTTGATGCCTACAGTCCTATTGCTTCGGATGTAATTGGATGGGCATTGCAAGGGTAATTCATGTTTTTGACTACTCCATAATCACTCATTAGATTCACTTTAAACGTAGTGGGTATATACCTTGGTGGGTCTCTATCACATTTGTTCCAATGGTTACACTTCAGTTATGTTTGGATGTTTTATGAGAGTTTTTCGTCATTTTTGGTAACATCTTATAAAATATTCTTCTCTGAAACTGCTTGGCCAAAGGCTTTGAAATTTCATAGGCGCACTTCTAGCGATGCCTCAACCTTATTTGTTCAACAGGTGCTGCTGCTAGTTTTCAAATATTGTTTATGCAAAAAAGTGTGTTTTTATTTTTTGACTTTTGACGTCACTCAGATTATGCTGAACTTCATGGACATGTTCTCCACAGAGGGGTCAAACAAAGTTGTCCTCTAGAAGTCCCCGGTTTTTAATACATTTTTTCCATTGTGTTACTTATCAGTAATAATACATACATTCCTATTGATTAGTATGTAAGCCAATGGGGATTGCAACAGTAATTCACATGCTCAACTGCTCCAAAACCACTGGCAGCATTCTTTTCAAACTTGGTGGGGGTGTACCTTGGGTACCCTTCTGCCAAGTATGTTCAAGTAGTCATGCTCTGGACATCAATTTTTGCATGTTTTATGAATTCGCTGTGTTCATATATTTGCAAAATTTAACAAATCAGTTCTTTGATACTGTTAGGCCAATCTATTTAAAATTGCAAATGGGCACTATTTGGTATAAGGGCAAGACTACATCAATACATGGATGACCTTGACGTTATTCGCAAGGTCATGGTGCCACTTATGCAAATGGATTGTGTGATAACTTGAGAACTATTTGAACTAGGACTTTGATGTAGCACATGCTTTTAGTCATCTCTTTATGCCAGATTCGGATAGTACTCGAGTGACCTTAACCTCATTCCCCAGGTCCCAGGTTCACTCTTGAATTTTACTCCTCACTTCCCAACTTTAAGATCATTTGAGCTAGGATTTTGAAGTTTTCTCTGGTGGTGATCCTGTGTGGAGGCCAGACTTGTACAGAACGTGGGTAACCTTTACTTCATTTTCAAGGTCATAGAGCCGC
Source organism: Hermodice carunculata (assembly GCA_964020975.1). Taxonomy (NCBI): domain Eukaryota; kingdom Metazoa; phylum Annelida; class Polychaeta; order Eunicida; family Amphinomidae; genus Hermodice; species Hermodice carunculata. Next base: position 8,598,335 of record OZ026620.1, read on the forward strand.
CAGTGCAATGAATTTCTAGGTCAGCTGAACAAAGGCTATTCACACAGCCCTCTCATTTAAAACGTGATGGTTGATGATCAACAAGTATTTTATATTATAACAAGAACATGTTTCTGCCCTGGATTATATCTGAAAGTTAATCCATATTGCTTCTCTAAATTTGCTTTTAAACCCTTCAAGGACTGTGAATACTGTGATGTGTGATACATTAATTATTAGATATTATTCATAACATCTTATCAAAATGATATAAGGGCAAGAAATTATAAGACTGCAATATCATAATAACAGGAAACCGCCAAACACATAAAAGCCTCAATCTTTATATTGAACTTAGCCCGACATTAATGGGAATTCAATACTACTATTAAAATATAAATAATAATAATAATAATAATAATAATAATAATAATAATAATAATAATAATAATAATAACAATAATAACAATAATAATAATAAAAATAATTAATAACAACAATAACAACATAGAAAAGCTAGAAAGGTGCCATTTAAACTTGGAATGTTGCTCTTCTAGACAAAAAAAGTTACCTGAGGTGCTTTCTGATATGGTGGTTTTTTTGCATCTGTCAAAAGAATTTCGTGCGTATAACTATCATTCAAATTTGAATCCATATGATAACACTTTAATATCCAGCAGTAATCAAAGGAAAATAAAATTCACTATAAAACAGCAACCATTTATTTTGGTCTGTTATCGATATCTTACATCAAATGTGCTACAAAATGAACATATCACACATCTGAATTTCAGGTACTTATATATGACACTAACATCCATCGTTAATTAACGAAAAGGGATTTACCTTTGTTGACAGGATAGTTCTCACCCTGTCCTGTATCTGCTTTGGTGACTTCAGGGAATGGTATTTGGTAACAAACTGACGGCAGCTATTCAGTGATGGAACTGCTTTATCCTTTATTTGGGAACTAAAGAAATCATCCACTTCCCTCTTCTGTTCCTCCGAGAACCTCACATACTGAAACATCAAACAAACACAGAATATCCCATAACCTAAACATTATGCTGAATCTGTTTGTTTACTATTGTTGTTTTATTAGTTTCTCGACCATTAGTGGGGCATATTTAAAAGCATCTGGGAATGAATTGCAAAAGAAAATCAAAGTGCAGAATGAAATAATGTACATAAGCTGAACTCAAGTACCAATGAATATTGAATAACAAGTGGTTAATGATTTTGCTCCTAAACAAATTGTAAAATGGAACACGATTTATAAGAAAAAGTATCGAAAGTGACTACAACATTTGGAACAGCAATATTATGACAATAGTGGAAAGATCTGGTTGAATGCCGACAGACAGAGGGATGACAGATGCCGAGCCACCACAAAGTTCAGCTGACTGACAGGTCAGCAGAGATAAAAAGCTACCTATGAATTTAAACGTTGCTTTCAATAATGCTACTAGCCTGTTTTAATGATACTGTCGGAATTTATAAAATATGTTACGTGTGTTTAAATACAAATAAACAATGGTATATCAAGGAAAACTACAAGCTGAAGATGTGTATAAAGGAATGTTCACTTACTTTAGCCTCTGAGGACTGCTTTGCAGACGCCTCTGCCTCTGCCCTGGTTTTAGCACCAGCAGTATCTTCCAACTGCAAGCATTGCTGAGAAGAATTAAAATATGTGTATAAGAGCAGCACCACTTTGGAATAATTTTGATTGCATCACAATAAAGTATCCCCTATTCTAAATGTGAAATATACTTTCCGACATTGCATTTCGATTCAGTTTCCATATCCTATCAAAATTCAAAACTGACTTTTTTTGCACAAATTACCGTTGGTTAATATCAACTGTTATCTGGGCGCATGATTATGAGCAAAACAAAATGGCCATTTTTCTTATCTCCCTGATAATATTATGATTTTTGCAGTTATTCATTACATCAACAACCCTACTTCCATCATATGTATTAGCGAAATGTATGAAAAAAATGTCTATGTTTTTTGCAGATTTTGCCTTCAGTTCATATTATTACTTGTTTTGTTGAAATATTTATACTCGGAAAACAACTAGCATTAGTACGAGAGGTGTTGGTACTGCAATACTTGAACAAAAAACTATATCTAAATGAATGTTCTTTCTGATGAACGAGCTTATACATTATCTCTGATGGCTGAAATGGTATCCTTAGGTAATGATTGATATGTCTTTAAATGAGTTCACTTCCAATATAGACCCTTTTGGTCTGTTTCAAAATTCTTTATGCACCAACATAAATGGCACAAATGCTCACAAGATATGAAGATAGCAACCTCCTACTGAGAGGTAGAACACTTATATTAGAGCATGTTTTCAGCCCAATTAAGTATTGTGTACATTTTAAAAATATTACTAAATTTCAAAGTAAACAAAATCTGTTAACGGTATATTTTCTAAAATTCTAGCTTTCACTTATGCTATTTATTCCTGTATCAGAAGCCACCTTACAGCAGACCTCAAGCCAGTCATATGTCTGTCAGTGAGGATACAATGACATGGAATAGAGCGGCAAGAGTCTGGTCTGAATAGACAGCTGATCATTTAGCACGGTAGCCTCTCAAAAGAGGGCCTTTCCTTACATCAGTTACCTTTATGCAGACTTGCTTCATAATAGCATATGCTGTTGCTGAATTGGCCTTTGATGTTCTTGCCTCATAGTATGCCATTGAGGTGGCCCTGGAGTGGCTTTGGTGCTGTGCGACCTTGTTCATGAGTGCATCTGGCAGCACCTCAGCACACTCCCCAGACACGGCCTGTCTGAACTTTGTTAGTGACTTCTTGGAAAGCCCAGCTTCTTCCAAGATGTTGTACAGGCGAGAATCCCCCGAAATGTTTTTGACTTGTCTCCCTGTATTACTGAGAAAGACAAGCTTCTCAGCTTCCTTTACGGGACCAATTTGGGGCCTGTTGATTTCAATGTATTGAGACACCATGTCATGGGTAGCTTGACACATGGTGATATTGGCTGGAACATTTTGTTCAGTTTTGTGGTGTAACACTGACACAGTAAAAAACTTCTCTCCTGTGTCCTTCTCTACTGCCCAGCTACCTCCCTCAAACTCCTCTAGAGTCATATTTTGAATTGCTCCAGGCCTCTGGGAATTTGGTAACGCTAATCTTGCCATAATATAGTCTGTACACCATTTCAGTGTAGATGGACTCATGGTTTCGATAGTGGCATCACCTTGGCAGATTGAGTGGAATTTTGTTACCATTTTCTTTCTCATTATGAAGTAGTTTCTCAATATCCAGGCCAGTTGGTAGGAAGCCAGGTGTTGACAGCCTCTGCCTGTTATAGGCACGCCTCTTCTTTTTCTCTTTCCCCAATGATTTAGTTAGCCTTTTGACTGTTTCTTTCACTGCCATGCCATTGCAATATCTCTCATCAGCAGCTGGGATTTCTTGATCATGTATCAAGAAGTCAACAGCAATTGACACTGCTTGAAGATAAACCTGCATCGTTGCACATTAAACAGTAGTTTTAGAACACAAAGCATCTATTCAGGACTCTACTGTCTTTTGTGAGAAGACACCATTCCATTCAAGGGTCATTGGGTTCAGAAATACAAATATCTGGCAACATATGTGGCATACTGCCTAGCCATATTAGCTGGGATGTTGTGGCTTGAAAAGGCTGTGACATATTGCATGAAATTGCTGAAGTGGGACAGGTCATGATGCTCATTTAGACCTGTTTTTGCCAGCAGCTGTTGTGTTGTAGCTCTCGATGCACGGGCTCTTTCTGTTGGCTGTACATCCTTGAAAGAGAAATATTATATATCTTCAAAAATTCCATTGCAACTTATAAGTATTTTAGCGAGGCATGATGTTATATCTAAGACCACAAAAATTACCGGTGCCTGCCAAAACAATTAATATTTATGAAGTATTTTGTCACAATATTACAGGAAAACCTCTCGTTGACACCTCCATAATCTGGACACCTGTGTAATTTGGACAGATTTCCCTTGTCCCAAATATTTGTAAGCCATTTTCATCTAAGGGACACCTCTTTATTATGGACATCTGTCTAATGCCTTTAAAGGACACTTTCAATAGACCCAAATGCAAAAATTGCCTGCATAATGTGGGAACAACATAGAAAAAAATGCCAGTAACTACAAATTCCCTTGTCCTCAACTTCCAATAGTCAGTTGGACAGGTGTATGCAATGATAATGCTTGAACAAATGCAGGCACCTGAAACCTCAGTGACAGAACCACTGACCTCAGCATGTTTTAAGTTGGCTAAAGTTGTCAATACTCAGTGAACCAAGTGGGCAGTGAAGAATGTGTGAACAAACATTTAGATCTTAATACACGATCAAAAGGGGATTAATTCTTTAGTTGAGTAGTGTTATCACCTTTACTCAGTCAACCTATTGTATTTGTGTCTTTTTGCCCAGAACCTCTTCCTAGTAGTCAATATCCTATTCCGCAGTTCGAACTCTTTACTCTCCACAAGCTAACCTGTCCCTGTCTAACCTGTATATATATGGAATTACTATTGTCTATATTGCACACGTTCCGCTGTAAAATTTTGACATAGGCTGTATCAGCCCAAATAAATTAAAGGGTCTTCAGCGGGTAACTACTCAACATGTTTTGGAGCCTTTTACCCGTACATGTCTCTCTGAGTAACGGCTCCTTGCCTAAGCTAAATATTCAGCAAAGACAGCCCACATAATAATGAATAAATATGAACGTGGCAATTGATGAATTAGCTAAATATGTAAAGTTTTGCTTGTAAATGCAGAGCTTCATATCAAAGGAGAATACCTGTCAAACAAACCATGATTACCAAATTTTCATAGTACAGGTTCAGATAAGAACAATTTGACTTGCCCCTGAACCAAAATGTACCCTTTCTAGCTGGACAGCTTTTCCTAGTTAAACCATCCGCCAATGTTTAACTGAATTGGAAACAAGCTGGGGCATTATATTCAGTCCCAGTGATTGTAAAATAAACAGTTGCAGCTAGACCACCTGTACAAACCAAGGAAAATCCTAACAAGGACTGCAACAATGTAACTCCTGTACCAGAGATGTAAAACAAACTCCATGATGACACCTACTCCTCAAACAATTAAGCTCTATTTAACTGCCAACCCTGAGTCAATGTGTCAACTTAATGTGTCAGGTCTATAATACCAGACTCGTGAAAAACATGGACTGGACATGATTTGAAAAAAAAAAAAACCATCATGGTCATGTACACGCCGTTTAGAAACTTTGGCTCAATTTATATTTTGTTGGTTTTTTTTCAATTTATTCAATTTTTGGTAATTAATCTATATGTTGAAACCTTGTGTCAGTTTTTATAACGATGATTTTGATGGTTAATTTTTATGTACATGTATATGTATGTGCTTATATGAACATCAAACACACATACACACATGCACACATACATACATACATACATACACACATATATATATGTGTATATATATATATATATATATATATATATTTATATATATATATATATAATTATATATTGTTACATTACGGTACAATAGACCAAGAGATAACAAGAGAGTGCAAAAATATTAAAAGATGTTTCTAGATCCACGTTTTGTGTTGTTTTTAAAAATGCAATTCTTATGAATACCCACATGGACATTTTCCTGGAAATTAGCCTTAACTGAAGGAGCCTCAAATTAATTTTTTCCACAAAAATAGCTAAAATGAACGACTACAGGTATATAAATCAGTTTGTAAAGGGTTGTTTCTGCAAAATAATGCTTGGATTCTGAATCAATAGTATGGTATCTATGAATGTTGAGAAAAATTCAAAATTCAAGATGGCTGACCAAATATTCAAGATGGCTGCCAAAGCAATGCAAGATGGCTGTTACAATAACAACTGCGAAATCATTTTCAAAAAATATTTATCAATAGCTAAAAGGCATTGTTCCTGTTTTAAAGTACAAATAGTTTTAAAATTGTTTCTAATCTAAAGTTCTGTGTACAATTCAAAAATGTTATTCTTATAAAAGTCCTCTTAGTAGTTTTCTTGTAAATTGTCCTGAAGTACAGAAACTCGGCATGACTTTTTACTTCAAAAATGCTAAGTCAGAGGCCATTAAGCATAACACTTTGCAGCCAGCTCTTTGGGTACAATCTGTTTATTTGCAGGTATAGAAAAGCATAGAGCATTCTTTAAGAATATTTGTGTGCATTGAAAATCAAGATGGCGGAACAAGTATTTAAAATGGCGGCCTCGACATCCAAAGTAGATGCTACACTGATTAGTGTAATCTATAGTCCAGAACGTAACATGTTTTGCTCATCACTTTTATGCAAAAAGGAGGCTACCTGGATGGTTTTGCATAATTTAATTGGGCTACACTAAAGTAACCCCGAATTTTGTTTTTCCTCATGTTTCAAGAATCAGTAAATAAGGCATAGAACTTATTCATAGTTCCTATCCTGCCTGACGAAGCCTGGCTTTGAATTCTTAAGTTTTGGTATCTGAAGAATAAAAAAACAACACCCCAGGGTATGTTAAAGGTTTAAAGCGCTACTTAAATATTCAAAAATGGCTGACTATAAGTTCAACATGGCACCCATAATGACTGATGCTATCTTTGAAGAATGTTTTTGTGCCTTATATTGAAAGGCCAGGATTAGCAATGTCAGTGATGTTTGTTATATCCTTTTGCAAAAGAATTATGCCCCGAAGAGGAATGGTGATCCCTTGGAAAGGATAAAAGGAGTAAATTCTTGTTCCATGCCACCCTGTAATGCAGTTGTAAAGAATAAGGTCAAAAGGGCCAATTGTGTGGCAACTTTATAGAAGAATGCACGTGTGCCACAACCCTGCTCTATACCACCAGTAGGAAATAAAGGGACTCAAGGTGATGAATTGTATCAGATTTAGAGGTTTGAGGGTGACCAGGTCCCACAAAGTGTATGCAATGCTATGAGCACTGATGCATCATGTTTTACAGAGGAAGGAGTTGAAGAAGTAATTTATGGAGATACATTGTATAGTGGAAATGATGATGATGATGATGATGATGACGATGACTGGATGCAATTCAAACCTTGTGAACATTCTCTTGTGCTTTAAAAGAAGAGCAACACATTTTTTATTGTCCGGGAAATCAAACTTTTCATTCTATAATCCAGTCGTACATTATCCGAGTGTGTAATTTGAAGAGCCATTTCAAGAATATATACTGACAGCTTTATCTTAGGGATACTGACATGTATAAAATGTCATCTGGTGAAAAAAAAACTTTCAGTTTTGTGAAATGCTAGGGAAGACAATTTGACACGAATATATCGATAATGTTAAGGACAGACAATTTGACACAAATATATCGATAATAAAATATTTACTATTTGAATTATATGCAAGATTTCCTAAAAATCCATTTTATTGTTTCACCAAGACAATGATTGAAGAAAGTAGTTACAATACTGTTAGAAATAGCTAATTCTGACATATGCATTTATTGGTGAATTTCAAGATAGGTAATAACAAGAAACCAGTCTTGAAATTAAAATTACATGCCTTTCATTTGATATGAACACTTTCAACACTTTTTGTCCAGCTATGCTTTTGTATTCCTGAATTGTGCTTTGCTTTATCCAACGGTAAATTATGATTTTGATTTCCCAAATCAGGTCATATACAAATTAACGATGATGTATTATTTTGAAATGCACATTTATACAATGTGTGATAGCATCGGTTATTATGGCTGCCATGTTGAACTTTTAGGCAGCCATTTGGAATATTTAAGTACCGCTTTACATTTTTAACATTTTTGGGGTGTTGTTGTTTTCTTTTTCAAGTACAAATTCTTAACAATTCAAACCCAGGCTTAGTCAAGTAGGATAGGCACCACGAATAAGTTCTATGCTTACTTACTTTTATCTTTAAATCTCCGACAACTCTGCCTTTAGCTCAAATGAAGATATGAAAGATGATGGTACTAGTTGGGTTTCTATTAGACTGTGTCTTGGCAATTATATGGGGAATTGCAAGTAGAAAGTGGGATTATATTGCATGATGAAATTTTATTGTTTTTTTATGAAGCCTAATGATTGTGAGGTAGTACAGGGCAGATAAGCAAACATAGATTTTTTTTAAATACTTATTCAAATAACCCCCCAAAAAACCTCTTAATTCAAATCCTGGGTGGATGAAATGGATTACTTCATCTATTTGGTTTGATTGAGTTTCACACACGCACAAACGATACATATATATATATATATATATATATATATATATATATGTATATATATATATATATGTATATATATATATGTATGTATATATAGATATATGTATATATATATGTATATATTTATGTATGTATATATATATATATATATATATATATATATATATATATATATATTGTTAGTGTGATTGTAGCATGCTCTTCTTTATATCCGGTTTAAAATTTCAAAAGGAACATAAAAATCTTTGAAATACAAAGTCAATAGTTTGAATAATTTCATAATTTTTGCCATTTGATCTTTATAACCATAAAGTATATTTCAGTGGTAAGTCACTTTATTCTTATCTGAACTTGTTCTTTACCATTTATTAATCATGTTTGGTTTGATAGGTATTCTACATTCATATTCAATTTCTGCACGTATAAGCAAAACTTCACATATTTAGCTAATTCAGCATTTGCCACGTTTATATTTGTTCATTATTACGGGGGTTGTTTTTGCTGAATATTTAGTTTAGACAAGGAGTCGCTCCTCAGAGACACATGTACGTGCAATAAGCTCCGAAATATGTTCTGAGTGGTAACCTGCTGAAGACCCTTTAATTTATTTGAGCTAATACAACCTTGTCAAAATTCTACAGAGGAATGTGTGCAATGTGGACAATAGTACTTGCATACTTGTATAGGTTAAACAGTGACAGGTTAGCTTATGGTAACTAGTAAAGAGTTTGGACTGCCGAATAGGGTAATGCCTAGTAGAAAGTTGTTCGGGGCAAAAAGACACAAATACAATGAAAATTTTATTGTAATGGCGCATTATGCCTTTGAAACGAGTGCATTGCTTTTGCAACTATGATTTTTTTGCTAAGTTAAGAATACGGAATCCATGGGCACTTGCCTGTGTATAACATATCCACTTACCTCCCTGGTGTCATTTATCAGGGTTTTTGTAGTCTTTGTAGCAATATCTCTCTCAGTGGCCTTCTCCACCTCTTCCTCCTCTTTTTTTGCCCTTTAATTTTAGCGTCAGTATATGCAGCGCATTTAACTCCCGTTCTTTTGCTTGATAGGCAGCTTTGCTCTCTTTCAAGGCTGTCTGTAGCTCCTCTGAGCCAGCCTTGAATTGATGTGTCTGGATCAGATGGTTACCTGGCCTTTTTACTTCTTTCTGGCACACTGTACAAATGCCCCGCTTTCTCTTGTTTGATGTTTTCTATTCAAAGTATTGCATGAGATCAGCCATATGTTCCGAATAAAGTTTAGTATCCCAAGACAAAACTGTTATGAAAAGTTTGTTTCTATAGATTTTGTCCAGACACTGCTGCAGGCTTAAATGCAGGGATTTTGACTTTCTTCACGATTATGCAGAGCACAGAAGGTCATTGGTAAACAATATTAGTTCAAATATGAAAAGATCTTATTATTACAATGAATAATAATAGTAACAGGAACACATATATTCACACAGTTACTTTTCAATTTGCATTTCCTAAGTATCAGTTCCTAATTTGCATCAATAAATTTTGACTTTTTTCCTGAATTGTCCGGATAGATGGGCGAGAGTTGAATAAGATTTCATCTTAATGCTTAAGGTTAATGATCCTGATTTACAATTTCAGTTCATAATTGAGTTCACCACCAACTCTATTTGAATTTGATTTGTTTTCCCATACAAATATATACAAATCATTACTATGCCTATAAAAAATCCCTAAAGGTACATTTGAATGGAAAACAAAATCTTGATAGAGCATAGAACGAACATGCATATTTAGTTCACGCTGACCTTCTTTGACATGGTCATATCTTCATCTTCATCTGACTCCAATTCCAGAACTTGCACCTTTCTTTTTTTCCTGAATATAATTTCGTCGCCCTCCTCATCGTTCTCTCTCTATGAAATAAGCGAAAATTGAAATTGTCTGTAGTTTTGGAACTAGTTATGACAAGTGATCGCACAACTTTTGCTGACTGGACAGCTAGCAAAGCTGAAAATTGTGTCTGAACAAGAGAACAATATATTTTCCTCCCCACTGTGTATTTATTTATGTAGGATCCCGAACATGTATGTAGTTTTCCACTATAAGTTATTGATCTACATTTACAATAGCTTGGAATTGAGGTCACTTGAGTTTTGGTGCTAGTTTCATTTGCTCTCCCAAGGAAGAAATGTGTAAAACAAAAACAAATTGTTTCTATGCGTCTTGTAAAGAGTATATTGGAAACCTGTGAAAAACGAAATGACCCCTTTCGTGATACCTTGCATGACATGTGGTGCATGTCGTTTAAAAGCTAGCCTTTTTTATTGGGAGAGAGCTGTCCTCATGAGAATCAGATTGTAGCAGTTGAATGTTTCTTTTTCTTCCAATAACTATCTCCACACCTTCCCCACTCTGCGTTAATAAACAAAGACATGAAATGGGTTTTATTTCCAACTAGTTATGTAGGCAAATTTAAGTTGTTCAATGGCTGGCAAGAGATTGAAAAGTAATGGCTTACTTGTTGCAATTTAAAGAAAATGTCTATTATGCTAATTAAGGATGGCTCAATTATATTCTAATATAACAAACCAGAAAGAGCATCCAAGCCGATCTTCTGTTTGTAGACGATGAACATTAATGTATTAGTATTCAAAACACTGTATGTTAAAGTATTGGGTCATTCCCACGTACAACGAGAAAGTTTAAAGCATACACATCTCATTTGGTCATTATTTGCTAAACCCTGCATGACATATGTAAGCATTATTCTTTTGACTCAATAGCACTTCATAATCCTTACATAAACTAGGTCCCACATTTTTTTATCAGTGAAGTAATAATTATTTATCAGACAGTCTCTGATTAACAGTATTATTATACTGAATAGAACACGTTGTAGGTCGGTGCAAACTGGCCACTCTGTCATCAAACTGAACCATTTCTATAATATAATCTCCAATTTTATGAGTAATAATAAAAACATACACTTCCTTCTTCTTTCTCCTTTATGGTAGCATGTTCTTGCTGCGTGTGAACCCAGAAAAGGAACATAATTTTAGAATGTAAATTGAGATTCTTTATCGGTAATATATGGAATAAATTATACGGTCATGGCATGGGACAAGCAAGAGTGTACTGTAATTTTTCATTGAACTATTTTGTCTCTTATATCAGTATTTTTACCAGTTGGGTTCCAATTCATAAATTAAAACCCAGTTTAGTGTAGCCTGCCAAGTTAACCATATTATCAGTAAACCTAAAATGTCAATGTAATTATATTGACCTGTAAAGATGTTTTTCCTTGGAGGAGGTCCTTAATCATATCAACAAATACCCTGTAGAATAGCTTAATTATTGGGAATGTGATGTATCAAGTTCCCCCTTGCAACAGGAGCAGTTTTCCAACCCCAATATTTTCTACATGCCACACAACAGTCTAGTCATGAACAAGTGCAATGGATACACAATGGCTTACAGCAAAACGAAGAAGGGTAATTTATGGAATTTAATGTAATTCCATCATTTGCTGCAGAATATTTACTGCTGCACTACCTTGCTAGAGCGGCATGAATTCTTATACAACAGGTGTAAAAAACTATTTTGACAAATATTTTGCATGGTCTGTATTTCTAAGTAGTGGCTTATTTGAGGGAAAAAAACATATAGTGCATTGCATGCCCAACCTCCACGCCTTTCCATCTTAAGTATTTTAGTAATGTGCATTCATTTCAGCACACAAAATCATTGATGCAAGACAAGTGCTATGAAGCCCCCCCCCCCCCGCCGTGTTTTGAAGGAATGCCAAAAAGAGTTTCTCTTGAAAATATGTTGAATAAAGGGAAACATACTAAGGGGTTTACAGCACAGACAGGGCAGGAAAATATAAGAAAACAATAATGGATAAAATGTCATCGAAAACTTAGATTCGAAAAACGAAAAGTGGCGCATCATGGCCTCAGGATTAGTTTTTAGAGCATTTTACCGTGGAAATTCGTCGCTTCATTTCATAGACCAAAGACATAATTCAATGTAGAATACTATGAACAATAAGGTCGGAAGCTTTTTCTGAAGAATATCCCCCTGTTGTTCCCTGGTAGTGAAGGAGATACATGGTGTCCCAACAGGGTATCCATGGTTAAATGATTCCTAAAATTTCTACAGTAGAAAACTGATAGGGGCATCAACCAAAAGAAGTAAATGTCAAAATCACAGGTAAACTCCCTTTTATCAATTGAGCTAAAAATATCATAAAACATACCTGTGATAAAATGCTCACTCTTCGATTTCTCAACACGTAGCCTGTCATTGTCAATCACATTAACCAAAATTATTTTGTTCAAATCAAAACAGTAGGTTTACGTTCCGTTGAATACCGCCATGCACGTGCTTAATGTGTTAAATTGCTGGTGTGTAACGTAATACAATCACGTGGATCCATCCAGCAACTTACAGTAAACCTTTATCACATAGAAACTTAACATAAACCTTTTTTTTTAAAGTATCTGGCAGGAAGTGCATCCCACATATTTGGGACCCCCAAAAATCTGAATTTTTGAATGGCTGATTATTAGAGATACAACCTAATATTGTTTGTATTCGGGGTAAATACAAGGGCAAATTCTCTTTCTCTTTGCTCGATTTTGCCTGTGTACAAAAAAAAACTTGCTGGATTGCTCTTCTTCAAAAGGCATAACATGAATGATTTGTTTGATGAACATTACAAACAGCAAGAACATGATGTGACATTATGTCATAAATCAAAACTGACGAGCAGTGAATCAGACAAACACACAGAACATTTCCAAATTTTGAGCAGGCAAACAAATGTGAAACGTTAGTTATGAAACATCAATAATGGAATTAAATAGTAAAAAAGTCTAGTGGATGTTTGTAACACAGTTACAGAAATTCAAATGTAAAATTGTAGAAATTGGGATGTCTATGTGTATCTCTTTATATATGATCAAAACGTAAAGGGGCAACAAATAATTAAACATCTACGTATGAAAACTCTCATCAATTTGAAAATACTGACACTTCTGTGAGCTTGGCTTGATTTGATGGGGGTGAGTCTGAGTCTGTTCAACAAGAATGTAAAGACCCACATGACAAAATTATCGAAGTGATTCATTACAAGTCCCTGTGAAATTGATTATTGTCTGTTGCAACCATTGTTGTTCATGGATTTGGATTAGAACTCATGTCAGGTATGCAAGTAAGTTGAATACGTCAGCACAAAAGTACTGAGCAATTTGTTTTGTGATTTCAGCACACGTACGATGTACAATTATATCTGTTGAAAGTCATCTCACCTTTAGTGCACAGTTACAGTTGTGTATGTTGGCACACGTGTAGGATAAAATTATATGTCTATATGTCAGCACATATGAAGTATACTATAATATATCTCGATGCCAACACACGTGTAGTGTACAGTCATGTTTATAGATGACAGTAGGCATTTAAAATATAACGTTGAAATGTCAGCACAATTGCAATGCATTATCATATTAGACGAAGAAGCTGTCATGAGCGGGGTTTTGGGTTGAGATGAAATGATTCTGGGCAGGAAACCAGGAGCCGCGAAGCAGCAAGTTGGTTCCTTGCGCAAAATCATTGAGTCCCAACCAGAAACACACGCTAATAATTGTTTGTATTTATCATATAAATGGCGCCTAAAGTGGCATTGAATGAAACTAGCATCATGGGTATTTAAAGTACTTTACCTCTGGTATTTTCATTATCAGTTGCAAATTGCAATTGCAAATTATTGCAAAATTGACACCAAATATGCATCAGGCCGATGGTCAACTTTTTTCCTACAGAATAGGACAAAATTACACGGCACACTGCAGTAATTATGTGGTGGACCTTTGGGGTGCCCCGTTTTGTGAGGTCGTTAAGCACCTAAGGAAAGAACATTAAATTCAATATAATGATGAAAAAATAGAGAAACTATATCAAATGTACCACAAATGTGAATTCATGTGACAGTTCAACAATAAAGAATTTGGATGATCTTGATTAATATCTGTGGGTCGTGCAGGGAATGCTTTCATGAATTTGTTAGGTGGTGTCATCAGATTATATGTCTCCTGAGCATCAGGTCCAGTGGCTCTTTGTTATTGATTCACTGTTAGTGGTAACCCTTACAATGTTCAACATTGTTTGTGTTTTTCTCTCGGATCTGACATAACCCATTCTTTGTGTGATTTACGAGATTGGGCGGCACACAATGGTTGAGAGAACAGGTGGCACCTTTGGAATAAACAATGGACAAAAAGCTGTAGTTTCGCAATCCTGTCAAACACATGACACACAACATATCAAAGCTGATTGTTTACAATTCATTATTTGTTTAAAAATACAGTAGCAATAATATATTTCAGTTGTTATTTTAAATTCCATGAGCCATCTATTTGACTGGCCTTTAAATATATATATATATATATATATATATATATATATATATATATATATATATATATGTATATATATATTTGTATATATGTATATATAATTTATAAATATGGTGTCGATAAAACAAATCATTTAATACTCTGCATATTCAGGCTTTTAATAAGAACATTTTTGAAAGAACAATTTGTAGCAAATTGGGCGTGAAATATCACCACACATGTGAAAGCCTAGATATCAAAATTTTCTTGGAGGATGATGACTCTAGATTCACTTAACACTCTACATGCATTTGGCGCTTGTAAACCCAATGGCCTGCAAAAGAGGCAACTGCACTCATTGCACTTTGGCATGGCAGCAATTACTATGGTTTTGTTGTTGTTGTTGTTGTTGTTTTTTCTTTTTAAATCGCACCCCGCAAGCCTGCTCTTTTTACCTCGACAGACCCTTGACGGGGATCAGTGTGTTTACTGATTATGGGGCAGGCCTAGTTTGCATGGTCGTTACCTTTGTCCTTAGGTCCTTTCAGTCTGGCCGTGAACAAAATCATGGAGCACCAAAGGATTCTGCTCACACCATGATATTCATTCATCTTAAACCAAACTCTGATCCAAGCATCAATGAATCCAATAGACTGACTGTAACAGGCCTGTAATCTGCTGGCCTATGATTCAGAGACTGACGATATGTGACGTTTGGAAAAAGTTCAGTTAGTTTTCCACCGTCATGATTCTTATGTCCAATTTCCACTCACATTTTCAGTTGAAAATAACATCCATTATTTACAAGATTTACGCTACTGTATCAGTTTAATTTTTCAATGTCACTTAGCGTCGAATTCACAAAATATCAAATACAATTAGATATATATATATATATATATATATATATATATATATATATATATATATATATATATATATTATATATATATATATATATGTATGTATGTGTGTGTGTGTGTGTGTGTGTGTGTGTAAACACTGTAAAAGATTGAACCATATAAAGATGCAGACAGTGGGATCATGTTGATTTCAAGACTGGATTCTCGAATATGTGTATCATGAAGGTCTGGTGCCTCATCCACAATGATTTAAACCGTATTCAACTTTCGATCATCATATATTTCACAGGCAGAATGGGCAAATTTGATATCAACGGTAGCATCTAATCCATACAAAATGTGAATTTTATATATACATGTATATACATATACACATATGTAAGATTTGCAATGTCCACATGTTCATGTACTTTTACAAGTAATTCATAACTTTAAAAATTTGTTAAAATCGGATAATTCCAGCAGCATAATTTTCAAATTCTGTGAATAATTGAATCCAAATACATTCCCACCCAATTCAAAGAGAATCCAATATGCTATTTGGAAAATAGCAAAAAGGCGCAAATATTCGTACAAATTAAAACCTGAATCGCAGACAACCTGTTAAACATGGTAAGGTATAGTTATCTCCAGAAGCGAGTCTTTGCAATTTCAAAGCAATTGAACGAGCGATAAATCAATAAATTGGACATTCTAAAGCTCATTTCCACCACATTTGAAATAATCCGGCAAACGGTTTTCGAGGGCATGTTGTAAATATGATATTGTTGACAAACGTATGACGACAACGGTTGGAGACCACAAGAGAAGCTAATCTAACTGACAAGTCAATTGAGTTCTTTAAAAGAATGCGAGTAATATGTTCATCACATACTTATAATTTGAAGTAAATTGCTATTGCTATCCATGCACACGAATACACTGTTCATAGGCATCAAATTTAAAACCGAACAGGAAAATGGAGGGTTTCTTCCCTTGCTAGATTCCTTTTTCAACATGACTTTCAATCAAGTTTCAACATCCTGTAGCTGAGGAGATGGGAAACGCTATCACAATGTCACAAAGATGTTACAAAACAGGAACAAAATACAAAAAAGTGAGACTATCAAGAATCCATGTTTTGGGTGGTTAGGCCTATAGATTTTGGAAAAGAACTAGTGTTTGCAGTTTATGATGAATATTTCTAAGGTTGAGAGGACCAGTTTAAAACCACCAGTTGCCTTTTATGGGTGACTGCCTGTCTCAAGTCAGGAGAGAAATTTGTTTCATCACATTCGTATTGGAAGAGAATTGTTGATGCTTTGGCAAGTTTGGAATCTCTTTGCGGTCACTGTTGGGTTTGGAATTAATGACTATGGATCATGATATTTTGTACTTTCTAAGTATATATATATATATATATATATATATATATATATATATATATATATATATATATATATATATATATATATATATATATATGTATATATATATATCCCAAAGAAGAAATAATTCCTTCTTGACTTCTAAAAGAATATAATCGAATGGCTAATGATAATTATATTTCAAGTCTTAACACAGATGAAAAATGGATTTCACCTTCCCATGAACCTTTTGCAAACTCTGGTATCATCAAGTGGGTCACTGCCCCCCCCCCCGGCCCCCGTGCATTGGACACTGCCAAAAGCCCATAGTGTAGTTACTATACCATTTTAAATCTGTCATGTCAATTGGTCCCTGAATAGCTGTAGGAATAATCTTTTGGAATTTTTCTTTCATTTGTACATTTTCTAGGACCTGGTGTACATCGTTTCCTTTGGGACAGAACCCTGTGGCATAGAGCTGTTGCCTGTTGTAGGCACCCTTGTCTTCTTTTCTGTTCCCAGGATATACAGTTAGGGTTTGGGTTAGGGCTAGGGTTAGGGTGAGGTTAGCATTCGGGGTAAGTTAGGGTTAGGGTTGGGTTGGGTTGGGATAGGTTTAAGATTAGGGTGAGGGTGGGGGTTGGGTAAGTATTGGGTTAGCGTTGGGTTAGTGTTAGGGTTAGGGTAAGGGTTCGATATAGGGGATGTTTGCGACCATCATCACTTGGATGACGTTCTTATTATCGCCCACCCTACTTTCTAGAATTTTCCAATCAATGCCTGTAAATTTGAAAGAGGTGATTTAACAATGGCAGGGTGAAGCTCGGATGTCAATGGCAATGTCAGCATAGGACCACGCCTATGAGCCTCTTGTATTATATAATGTGGATGACCTTGACCTTCTGTTCAAAGGTCACTGAGGACATATAGTAAAGACCTCACTCACTGTTGACTTGGCACATGCAACATTATCCAACACAGGAATTGCAGAAATAAGCTATGATTACATGTGTAGCGAAGTGCCATATGGTGGCCAAGCAAGACACTAAAATCATGTAAGCTTTGTATGTGCAGCAGTCACCGCTGGAGGACTCGCCATGTTGAAATGAAGAGATACAATATAGCCACAGTGCTAGCAGAGCACTAGGGCCATGGGCCTCTTGTTATTATTTTTCTTTAAGTAAGGAAATGTTTTTTTTGTTTTTTTTGTTTTTTTATAAGCGAATCATCTGTAAATTAGTTTTGCAAATAACAATACACATAAAGCTGCCTGGTTACAATAGATTTGCACTATTTTCAGCTTTTGTTATATACTTGTTTAAATTTAAGTAACATTCTAAAAAATGCTTCGTTTCTTTCATCAGGACAATTATTTGTTAATTTGTTAGGGTATAGTCCAGTAAAGGAAAATGTAAAGTCTAATTTTCTTTAGAATTCATATATGTAGAACGTTCTGATGGTGCTGTATTTGCATAACTTTGTGATATTAGCAAATATAAAACGTGGTTTCATCCATGCATAATTATCGATTTATTTATTATGCTAGATAATCGCCAAGTATAACTTTATTAATTTAATAATTGAAATGTTCCATATTTGCTTTGCACAAATATTGAGATAATTGGTCTTTCGCTTATATTGACATGGCAGCTTAGCCATTTTATCCTGCTGTTAAACATAGTTATAGCCTAAGCTGGTATAAGCAGCTATAACCAGGTAACCTACGTATACCCAAGAATCCCTATGCATACGTAATGTATACCTAAGTATACTTACGTATACTCCAGGTTAACTTACGTATATTCATGCATACCTCAGGCATACCTGGGTGTACCTAATAGTGTAATAGTCGTAGGGTAAACTCAGCTAGGACCCCTTATTGCTATGAATTATGGGATAGAGATAGTGCATACATATGGGCACACCAGTTGTGTTAAGTAGAGGACAGTGGTATGCCTTACAGGATATTGTGGATAAACACTACCTTCTACAAGCAAGTAAGTGTATGTTTTAATATTATTTATTACACTTTCTGTTGAGGTAGAAAATATTCATGTGCAAAAATGGATTCAAATGAAATTTTTATAATTTCCCCTAATGATATTTTATATTAAGTTGAACTGAATGTTCTTCTGACACTTTTTGCCTCTGGACTTATTTTTTTCCTGAATTCAAACACATTCATTCCATATGTATTGTCCACCATGTTATCAATACAGACTATTATATTCGTTCCTTTATTCGAAGAAATACAAGATAACATTTGTTTAGATGATTAAAAAAGTACAATTCATAAGAATGCTCAAAACGTTTCTATTTCTGCATTGAAGGAATATGCTCATTTGACTTCATTCCTTATTTTAAATGACCATTCCTAACAAAGAATATATCTCTTTTCAAACTTTAGCTTCGTAAACACACTATACATCCCTAAAAAGCCAGGAAAACCACATAGTGGGTACTATCATGATGTGTCGAGTGTTGTTAATTGAATGTTTATCAATTGAATGTAATTAACTAAGATAAATTCGTGCAATCATGCACATGTATGCTGTCCACCTGTTTGTGTAACAGGACCGCAGCGAACAAGTGGAGTGCCACGGACACTGATCATATGATTAGCCTTATATTTGATTATGCTCTTTTATTGCTGTTTACTAGAATTGAAGCAATGTATGTTCTTATTGCATTTTACCCTATCTGGAAGAGTGTCATAAGGGATAATATGCACTGCTTCTATGACTGGCTGACTAAACAATTCACTGGAGTGAGATAAAATAGATACAATGTTTTATTATGTGTGAATAAATGGGTCTAACACTATTTATTTTTGGGGAAAACTTATATTTTGGAGAGTAGTGCAAAACGTTTTGGACCTAGTGTTAATGTATAAAGGGTCTGTATAATGCATCACCAGATAAGTTGAGCTATACTCTGGGCATACAGTAGACTCAGATACCTGGATATACTAGGATTTCACTTGTATAGGGGATAATTTTATACTGGTGTTAATTTTATAGGCTTAACTGTGTTTACCTAAAATTCAAGAGATACAAAAATGTTCGTTGTATATACCCACTGTGTACCAGGCAGTTAATTTATAGGATTTTCTCCACTGACCAGTGTGCAATGGCAGTCACACTGGAATTAAAATTCACTGGATTAGAAACAAACCTATTGCAATATGAAGTATAAAGTTAGTTCCCCTTAGTTACGTCAACTTTGTTTACACCAGTTCAATGCTCTGGATACTGATATTGGAATGAAATGATTATACTTGTTGGAAATGCTTTGACTTAAGGTTGATTAAAATGCAACCTAATGCGTTATAATTTTTCCATATTTCAGAAAAAAGGGAAATGAAAAAAACGGAAACATCGATAGTAGTCAAATTAGCTGAATTGGAGCTCACTTTCCAAAACGGAAAACGTATGTTGGACAATTTGGAAGAAAAAGAAAGAAAAGCGAATAATGACTTCATTAAAAATATCAAAGACAGAGATAGGAAGATCAAAGATACAGAAGAAAATTATAGAAAGAAAATTAAAGAAAAAGAATGTCAGCATTTAGAAAATGCAAGGATATTGGATGAAGCATTCCTCCAAAGAATGGAAAATTAATGGGAGGAAGCATTAAAACAGGATAAAGAGTAGAAAAAGGAACAAGATAACATAGATGCTGATGAAAATTTTTTTTGTGTGTTTGCAGCAAAACTAATAGTCAAATGCTAAAAAAACTTATTGCATCATACCCTTCAATGGCTGACTTTTTGTCTGATGATGATGGACACTTGTCTTTACATTCTACCAATGTAACTGAACAAGAGCAAAATGGTATCATTAAAAAGTCTTTTGATATCGATGGGCTGGTCATGGAATTTGGGTCACTTGCTGCAATAAAGTCACTGTACTATTTATAATGAAAGACAGATGGAAAATATGTGCTATATCCCTTTTTTCATGTTTTGAAGAAAAAAAACCTATTTCACAATAGTCTGTTGCTGGTTTGCGATGCCTTCGGAATATACAGGCAATCCATAAAAGCTACACTGATGGCTGCAGAATTTCTCTTTGTCTTCTACCAAAGGAGAATGGCACATGTAACAGTATTTCAAACATAGTAATAGTGGTAACTTTGGAATTTTTCAAAAAATATCGCGAAAATGTGTTAGAGTCTTTGCCAAACCTATCACCACATAATATGAACCGGCCAACCATAAAAAAAAACTCTCTCCATGACATTTCCTTTATGAACGTTTCGCTACAAGGTCAAGAGGTTTTTTCTGAGCCTTTTGGATAACATTTCAGATAAAATAAACACACCATCTGACTTAAAAGTTATGAAATTAGTTACTAAACTGAAGCTCTGAAGTTATCAAACATGTACAACAAATGTGAGATTTTAAGCTTGTCAGTTCACACTGCTTGCAATCTAGATGCAAGGGAACCAATACACATTTACTTTGGGCACGACGTGGCATACAAGAAATGATTGAAGCCAGAGGAAAATTGTTAAGCTGCTTATCTTTGTCAGAAGCTGCAAACTTTCAATCTTATCCAGACTCCCAAGCAATAGATGTTACCAGAGATTTGAGGTGTTGTGCAAAATATCCAAGCAATGTAACAATTCTCCAATTATATTCACACACACCCCATAAAAGAAATGAAAGTTTCTATTCCTATCCCTTCAGTGGTGTAATGCCATGTCCGGGAGCTTTACATCCGAATACAACACGTGTTATGATGCATTGGAGTGAACAATATTTCGCAAATATGAACGATAACGCTATGAAACTGTGTGGTATCACCACTTGCCGTGTAGAAATAATAACTCGTCTAGAGCAGACAGATATTTAACACATTATAATTCGACCAAGTATGTTCTTTGATGAAAGCAATATATCTAAACTTTTGGAAAATCACCCAATGCTGCTTAGATGATAAAAGTTCTTTCATTGGAAATGTTCGAAATATTGTGACCTATCTCATCAGCAAATTATAGGAACTCTAGGAAAGCAACAAAATCCATCGAGGATTCATGGCCTCTTGGGAAAGTTATCAGTTGGAGTGATCACTGGAGTTCCTGTTCTGGGGAAACCCAATGCTACAAAGTGATGCAATTTTGCTACCAATCTGGGGCCAGCAACTAATTCTGATAGGAGCATAACATATCAGCGAGGGATTATTGGCCTCTCCCCACCACAGGGTGCTACTTTGCCAGGCAGCCCTCCCACATTAAAAATATGGACAAAATCGGATATCCAAATCAGTCGTGTGAAACAAATTTTTTCGTTTTTAGATTGTTTACAAGGAAGCGCAGCTATTATTTGTAGACACCTGTTGACAATTTTACTTTCTGACTTGTATGACCCTGTTCATGTGCATTTAAACACATTGCAAGGACAACAACACACCCCCCCCCCCCCGGGCCAATGTGTTGGAAGCCTTGAGCAGTTGGTCAAAGAATTACCAAATACCTCCACATTTCGATATCGTGGCACCTATGGAAGGGCTGTAAAATTATTACAAAACAGATGAACGTCTGTAGATAATATCCTTTGTGCTGGGATACATGAAATAGGGATTACATATTTCCAGCCATAACATTTATTGATGCAAGTCGCCACAGAAAGGCTTCCTGGACTGGCAGAAACATTTGGCAAATTATTTTACCCCAGACTCCCATTTAAATTGCTGCACAAGCTGGCGAAGTGACCCAGGATATTATGCGAAATATATAAAGCAAGAAATTAACATTTACTCGGAATCTGCTACAATTTAAGGAAAGAGGCATGCCTTGGGTTCTACCTCTCCTTCGTCGTTTGGCTGATCAAAGTTTTCTCAGGCCCAGCAAGTTCAAATTTGTACCTTTGTTTCCTGTACTGCATTCCTGCAGCAAGGTATTTATATTGACTATAATTTGTTAAGCAACCTTGAACAAGACTTACCATTAAATTAGTTGAGATTGAGGTAGCTAGAGATACAATCACAGTTTTTGTTTCCTGGTATAATGCTTTTCCGACTGTGGAGACCGCACGAAAATATACCTTTCAAACTCACAAATGCACCATCCCAGCTGACAAACGTAGACCTGCATAATGGGTAGATTATGACAGAGAAATGCCAGATGACTTGCCTGATCCTTGCACTGAAACAAAGGAAGCCGAGCTGATCACTACGTTTAACAAAGTGAACTTACCTGCACGTTGGAACAAGCCTTGGTTATCTATAAAACTTGACATGTTAAATGAATCAATGAAAGGAACTGCGCAGAATATAAGAGAATTTTATCAGCAGTACTCCAAACTGTGTGTGCGTCACAATATTGCTGCAAGGACTAACCAAGCTTTCCGACTTCACTTCTACAGAACGAATCCCCCACACGTCCAAATTAGACCACCATATTCCATTATTGAGTATGTACCTTACACGTCTCATAAAGCTAAAAAAAACAAAAACAAAAAAAACCCAAGAAAAATACAATTACAACAAGTTTTACCAGCTATAAGATATGACACATGAAGTCGAAACATTTGCCAAATATTAAGCATGGTTTAACTCAGGACAATTAAGCCTACATGCGCGACCTCGCGAAATGTACACGCAAACGTGATGGCAAACACATTCTAAGTTAAATTTGCATGACGCGTGTCACATTATCCTTATATTTACGTCAGGCTAAACGCGTGAATTCTATACCCCTATTAGAATAATTTGCAATGTCCAAGAACGAATTTGTATTAATCTTACCTTTGCGACCATAAGAAATTACACAGCTAATATTCCACCGAAGCAATTTTACGTCCCATGAGAGAAAAGTCATAATAAACGTCGCATGTCCGCAAAATTAATTAACGTACTAGACAATATTCTACATAGAAAAGCTCTTCAAAATGCAGTCGAGTCATGAGCATATATGATAAGCAACTTCTACTGCATCTGCGCACATGCATATCTTTGCAATATGTGGGCACAATTAATCAGCAAAATTTCAGCGCCAAAAACAACAGACAGTAAGCGACGCAGAACATTAATGCACAGGTAAGACATCTGTACCAAATTCTGCGTTCAAGTTATTTGAATACGCTGAATGCATTATGTACGCGTTCATACAAATTGTCTGCTGGTACGAGTCATGTGCACACAATTATAAATTAAATTTTACTGGCGCATTTATATCCCTATATGGCTGCAATAATGCAAATAACGAAGACAAGCAAAAACTTACAAAACGTGTATGGCGGTCTAATGGGCAGTAGACAGTAACATGGCATAGCAGGAACAAAACCATAGCTTATATGGGAGGCAAAACCACGAGTTCCTTGTGACTGGTTTGGCTAGCTTGACAAGGCTGCCCATGGTGCATATACCAATATGCTATGATATGGCATGAATATCGGAGCCACATGTGAAGGACGTCTGTCCTCGCTCAGTGAAAAGAGGGGGTCTGAAGGAAAGCGAGAAAACCAGTCCCGGGGGTAAAAATAAATGCGGTGATTGAAAACAATGATTCAATTGGCGACGTTGTGTCAGAGGAGTTCCCCCCATAAATAAAAGACGTGTTAAATATTAGTACAGTCACGGCACAGGAGATGTCACTGCAATAACTTTTATAACTTACAAAAGAGCACCTTGACCAAAAATAAATAAATAAGTAAATCAACATTTTCAGTAAGTGAAAATGACAGTCCCCTCCCCTGGATTCTCATGATCCAGGAAAAACCCAATGATATAATGACAAGAAAAACCCAAATGTTAAGTTAACATCGCACATTATTATTATCATGGGGTAATGTAATCAAAGACATACTTCTGGTGTGTAACAAAGCAAATACCCAAAAAATGCACCGGAGCTTTAACCATTCTCTTCACAAACTCAGTCAAGCATGCGAAAATGAAGATAACAATTTTATCCACATCCCCAATGCAAAAAAAATTGATATTTCGACTGCTCATGAACACACCCCTCCTTGCGCCGACTGTAGTATTAGCAATAGTATGACATAAAATTACCATTACCAAACTAATTAGGCACTCAAGACCCTGAGATATACCCAAGTGACTGGCAATCCCAAAGGGGAAAACCGTCCAAAACACTCCTACATTACATGATCACCGAATGATAGAGTGATCAGAACCAATAATGGCATCGACTCGGCAAATGAACGAATGAATAGCAGTATCTTCAAAAACTACATGGCTCAAGACAAGATTACAGTAGCTTAAATACCAGATGATTTACCCAGCAAGGGGAATGCTTAATTTATTTGTTATTTTGGGAGTCACAATCAAACTCCAGTCGAACAAGTCCAGTAATTGGCCTATGTAATTCAGTAACTTGTGTCTTGAGAATGGCCGAACGCACTCTACCGTCCCGGCCGACAAAAATCGCTGTGACAATAGCAAGGGGCCATAGATTCTGTGGTAAAGAGGTTTCAACTATCATGACTAATTCCCCGACTTTAATATCTTTGGTGGGTACTATCCACTTGGACCTTCTATGCAGTTCGGGAAGATACTCACGTACAAAGCGAGACCACCACTCACGTGCCAGGTACTGCCCGTAACGCCACCGCCAACCGTAAGCATCTGCAGCTGAACCTTCACAAGGAGGCTGGTAAGCATCATGTTGGAATACCAAAATACTGTTCGGTGTCAATGGAGTAAGATCCCTGTTTGTCAGGGGCCGGCTGTTAACTATGGATTCAGCCTCACAGAATGTGGTCACTAAGATTTCG
This sequence comes from Hermodice carunculata, assembly GCA_964020975.1. NCBI lineage: Eukaryota > Metazoa > Annelida > Polychaeta > Eunicida > Amphinomidae > Hermodice > Hermodice carunculata. Next base: position 8,623,894 of record OZ026620.1, read on the forward strand.
TCACTGAGGTGACTTGATTTATCAATCCTACTAATCTCTCGAAAAAGCCACCAAAATGTGGTGCATAAGGTGCGTTAAATGACCATTCAATGCCTCGTGCAGCTGCTTATGGTTGTAAATTGCACTTGGAAAAACGTAAGAAAGCATCACGGAGCTCACTCTCAGCTTTCAAGAAATTCCTTCCGTTGTCGCTGTAAATTTTTACAGGCAGCCCTCTGCATGCCATAAAGCAACGGAATGCATCTAGGAAGGATTCAGCGTCCAGGGAATAGAGCATCTCTATATGCACTGCTCTACTTGACATGCACATAAATATACATCCATATTGCTTTCTCTGTGAACGATATTGCTTTGTGATGTACGGTCCAAAAGCATCCACACCAATAAAATTAAAGGCTGGACAATTAACCTGTATCCGCACTTGCGGTAAATCAACCATTATCTCTGATGCTGGCTTAGCGAACATTTTTTTACACGGGACACAGCTGTGCAAAATATGTTTGATCAATTTGCGAGCTTTGACAATCCAGTACTTAGCTCTGATCAAGGATAGGGTCCATTCAATACCCAAATGTCCGCAGGCATGATAACTTCTGACAGTTGCTGTGACCACTGGATGTTTATGAGGAAGGATTATAGGATGATGTACTGTCCTGCCCCCCCCCCCCCCCCAATCCCGGCAATCCATCAGTATCCAGGAATGGATTCAATGCCAATATGGAACTTGATTTACGTAAACTATTGCCATTAGCAAGATCTTCCATCTCTTGTGCATATGTTTGCATCTGAACGTGCTTGAACAACAAGACATGCGACGCATTGCGCTCTGCGGCTTGCAAAGGTTCAGAAAACCATCATGGTTACATTTTAATTTTTGCTGTACAAATCTGCCCAACCAAGCAACAGCTCGCAGCATGTTTGTTATTGACGAGTAATGTTCTGAAATTTGCTGTAACCAATTTTGATGTTGTGATTCAGTTACACTGGAGAGGGTAAACTTGACTTCAGGGTCATTTTCTGGGACAGGGAACAGCAGTTGATCCCCATGTAACCAGAATGAAGCATGCTCAGACAACCAGGATGGACCATATTTCCATAACTGAACTGTGCGCTCACGTGACAATGAGCCATACTTTGTGAGTAGATCAGCAGGGTTGTCACGTGAAGAGATGTGATGCCAAGAACTGACATTTGTGAGAGATCGTATCACACTAACTCTTTTTCAACAAAGGTGCGAAATCTACGAGACTCATTCGATATATAGCCTAACACAATCGTGGAATCAGTCCATAGATACACTGGCACACATTTTAGGCCCAATTAAGAACATAGAATAGAATATATTCTGGCGCCATTCACAGCGGCTTGTAGCTCTAGACGCGGGATTGAGCTTTGTTTTGTCAGAGCCACGTGACCTTTGCTCATAATGAGATGACAAGATATCTCACCTTTGGTGTTGATGGACCTGAGGTAAGCACATGCGCAATATGCTGATGCACTGGCATCAGTGAATATATGATACTCATAGTATCCATTGTCGATTGCAAACTGCCTGAAGCACCGCTGAAAACTGAAATGTTGTAAATTGCTTAATGACTTGGTCCATGAGCGCCACTTACTAAGCATTTCATCTGGCACAAGTACATCCCAGCCAAGTTTCAGACGTGTGGCACTTTGAAACAACAATTTCCCAGATAACACCCAGGGCGTAACCAGGCCAAGGGGGTCAAAAATAGATGACACAAAGCTCAGTATTGTGCGGCGAGTAACTTCACAGGGGTTGGCATCTTGAACATGAAAGAAAAATAAGTCTTCAGGGACATTCCACTTTATACCAAGCGTTTTTCCCACAGACTGTGAGGAAAAATTGTCAAACTTCGTCAACTCAAACCCGCCTGTCTCCAAAACTGCACGGATTCCTATGATAATTCTGTGGGCATCCTTCTTACAGGATATGGAGCAAGTGAGGTCATCGACATACATACTCCGTAAGATGGCCTCTCTTATTTTAGGATCCACATTAGGATTATCAAAGACCGTTCTTCCGAGAGCATAAGCACTCGAGCTTGAGCACCACACCCCACCAAAAAGATGGGTTGTCATACGCAGGTGAACCAGTTTACAGTCTTTAATCCACAGAAAGTGATGGGCATCCCAGTCATAAGATAGGATTCTGACCTGGAAATACATTGCCGAAATATCAGCTTGAACAGCGTAACCATGGAGACAGAAGTGCAGCAAAACAAAAAGCAGCTTGTTTATCAGATCTGGTCCCTGAAAACAACGTTCATTTAGTGAACGACCCTTGAAGCTTGCAGCACAATCAAAAACAACCCGAATCTTACCAGGCTTGTTTTGATTTATGACACAGTGATGGGGTAAGTACCAAATGCTCTCAGCACTATCGACAGACCCAGGATCAACATATTCGGCATATCTGTCATCCATCAACTTGCCTATTTCTTGATCATACCTTTCAAACAAGTTCTCACGATGAAGGCATTTGATCAAGTTATCAAGACCCTTTTTTGCAAGGGAAAAATTGTTGGGGAGACCCTCGCCCCGATCTTTCAATGGAATCGGTAATTCATAGTGGCCCTCTGTCTTAACACAGGTTTGATCCCACAGACTGATGACTTCCTTATCTTGTATGGACATTTGAGGTTTGTCCATGCCTTCATTTTCCAAGTGCCACAAGCGCTCAATATCCCCAATGGAACGTGGTCAGATCTCGCATCTGCAATGACAGTTGCTGCTGAAATGAAGTTGCAAATAACAGCATTACTAGCAGCACTCAGATTATCATCAGTCTGTCCTTGAATTGTCCAGCCAAATTTGTATCGAATGGCAAAGAATGAGCAAGAATCATCACCCCTACGTGATTGTAAGGGGAAAGGCATTCTGAGAAATCTTGACCAATCACAATATCAACATTGTCACAACCGATATTTGCAGACAGGTCAAGATCGCGCAAATGCGGATACTTGCTTTGGTCTAAGAAAGCACCACTCATTGTCTTAAGGACATAGCTTGAAATAGGCCCTTTCAGATTTAACTTTTTAGCCAAAGATTCCGTGCAGAACGAATTGGACGAAAAACTGTCAAGTGCCATTTAAACATCCAATGTATCATTCACATGGACTTGAACAATGGGCATGAACGTGGTGTTAGAAGACACGGCATGGTTGGTGACTTGCAGTCAACCGTGGCATGGTTATCACGCAGGCAGTTATTACATAACTTTTTTTTTTTTTAATTTGTTCTTTATTGATTTTCATGCAAATTACATTACAATCATGGGCATGAAATGAAGAGAATTCAGATACCGTATACCTACATTACAACGTGTGTGATTGACAAAATTTTACATATATTTTGGCAATCAAAGATCATGTAACAGAGTGTACATATGAAAGTTTAGCTACACCTGAATCTACGAAAGAACATAGACAGTCCTGTCAATGTATAAAATAATCTAATCAAACCGAGTTCAAAATACTGGACCACCTGCTCACAAATAGTTCCTGTTTACTTTGACAGTATAAAATGTGTTCCTCAGTTACTATCTTATATTTCAAAAAATTCAAAAATGGTACAAATGAAATATTTTGTATTTTACATTATTCTCGATGAATGAAAAATTTAGCCAACAGGAGACAGTTATTCAGAGAGTACATACTTGGTGAAAAGAATTAACCAAAAATGACTAATTCTGCTGACAGTGATATTGTATTAAATGAATGAATGAGATTCCACCAATCTTGGAAACTAGTCCAAAATTCCTGAATTTTATGACAATCCCAAAAACGATGAATAATTGTGTCCTTATTGGCACAGTGATCTCATGACTCAGAATCCACTAAGCCCATCTTAAACAGCCTTGAATTGTGTACCACAAAACCATGTAGCAGAGAAAATTAGAATTTTTGAATCTAACTTTCCATAGTGCTTTTATATGAAAAACTGAAAATTTTGTGCCATTCTGAAGATTCGAAATTTAACTTTTCTTGCCATGTATTTATACAAGTAGGTAAGTCTTTCATGATAAAATCTATTAGGCTCCAGTAAAATTCTTTGCAACCAATCTCACCAACTAATTTCAATTTACCTTTTATTCTAAAAGATAGGAACATCTGATGGTCTTGTGTTTCTAATTCTATTGTTAGATAATATATGTTTCCAATGACCAGGTATTGACAGCCGCAATGCTAAATATTCCAAAAAATTTGTTCTTAAATTATATTTTCTATACAACTCATCTTCAGTTAGAAATGTCCCATCAGTATTAATGATATCACCAATGAATTTGATTCCTAGTCTGTACCAGTGTTTATAAAACACAGTTTTCTTCTCCATAATAATGAGAGGATTAAACCATAGAAATTCATTGCATATATCTTGAACAGTTACTGGTTCAAAAATACTTTGATAGTTCTTCCAGGCATCAAGTACGTCCATATAAAAGAGAGGTTAAGCTTTAAGATTGATGTATATATATGACACCTACTTAGGAATAAGTCTTTAATCTCAATATCAGGCACAAAATGTTGTAACACAGCTTTCCATTTAGCGTTATTATCACTGAACAGACGTTTACCCAATTCAGTTTAAGAGCTGCAACTTGAGTACGAAAATGTGATAATTTAAGTCCACCTTTAGGAATACTTTGATGCATAACTTTGTTTTTAACTTTAGGCACAGATTTTTTCCAAGTAAATTGGTAGATATTTGCTTGAACAGTTTTAAACACGTTTTCATTAACGTGTATTACCGAAGCTGGATAAAGTAATTTGGAAACTGCAAGACTTCTTAAAACTACATTTTACCAATCAGGGACAGATCTCGTGTAGTCCATACTTTTAGGATTTCTTTAAAAGAATGTATCTTCCCATTAAAATTTGCTTGAGTCATGACTTCCTACTCCTCATCAAAAATAATACCGAGGGTAGTGAATGGCCAGTTGTGCCAGAAAACAGGTAAATCCCAGTCTTCATCAAATTTATGAACCCCTAGCCAGCAGACAATTTTTTTCTCTAAATTAAACTTTAATCCAGACCATCTTTTGAAGTCATCGATAACAGTAAATAAGATTTTAGCAGATTGCTGGTTTGCTACGAAACATGTAGTATCATCTGCCAGTTGACTGATTTTGACTTCACTGTCTCCAAATTTTAAACCAGTAATATTTTCATTTGTTCTTATCATGATTGCTAAGGGTTCTAGCGCAGGAATAAACAAAAGTGGAGCGAGGGGACAACCTTGTGTGGCACCCCTGAACAAAGGAAAGAACTCGGAAGTATTCCCATTATTGATTACACAACTAGATACTTCACAGTGAATAATATGCACCCATTTGCAGAATTCATTACCAAATCCAAAAGAGTTGAAAACTCGATAAATATACGACCACTCTATGGTGTCAAAAGCCTTCTCGAAATCGATCAAGAGAAGAAGACCACTTAAATCATGAGTTTTATAATACTGCATTATGTCGGCTATAAGCCTAATGTTTTCACCAATGAATCATCCTGTAATATAACCAGTCTGGTCCTCATTTATTAGATATGGTCAAACCTTTTGAACGCGTAAGGCTAATACCTTAGTAATGATTTTATAATCTATGTTTAATAAGGACAGTGGTCTCCAGTTCTTCAAATGTATGCGAGGCTTATCCTTTTTGGGGATAAGAGAAATGATACCTCTACCCTGATCTATTGACAGTTTTCTTGTTTGATAAGCATATTCGAAACTATCAAACTAATTTGTAAAATTAAGCTGGAAGTCCGTCTGAACCTGGACTTTTCCCATTTTTAAATAAAGAGAGGCCTATAGAGCATTTTTCTAGAGAGATCATACTTTCACATTTTATTTTATCTGCCACTTTCAATTTAGGCATAGCAGGATTATTCAATAATGAGTTTATATTATGTTCTAAAAGTAATTCATCCCAATCTAACTGATTTGATGTACATAACTTCTTATAAAATTGTTTTTCCTCTTCCAAAATATTAGTTGCGTTACTTATTTCTATGTTATTCTGTTTGGACAGTTTTGTACTACATTTATTTTTATAATTTCGCTTTTCTAATCCCAAAAAATATTTTGTTTTTTTTCCCCTAATTCTGTCCACCTTGCACGAGAACGTGACATGATACCCTTAGTTTGTTTATCATTAATTTCTGATAATTCTTTTTCAATTTCCAAAAGCCGATTTTTTTCATCTTCTGTTAATAAATTTTTACAAGATAAGTCTTCTAACTCCTTTTGCAATTTGATTTCTTTTGTTCTACAACCAAAGGATGTATATTTTGAGTGTTTCATACTATTTCCCCTAATTTCACATTTTACTGAATCCCATAAAAGGGCTTTGTCCAACATATCAGTGTACTTATTTTTACAATCATTAATAATGTCTTTTACTTTTTGCACGTATTCTGAATCTCTTAATAATGAAGTATTGAATTTCCAGAAGCCAGGTCCACGTTTTTCAAATAAGTCACCCTGCATATAAAGAGATATGAAACTATGGTCAGTCTTAATAGATGGCTTAATTTGGTCACACATAACAAATGGAGAGAGAAATGAGGAAATTAGCCAGTAGTCCAGTCTACACTGAACCAGGGGATTCCTTTGGTGCCACGTGAACCTGAAGAGATCAGGATTCCTGTGTCGCCACATATCTATTCAATCTAGTTCTTCAAATAATAAGTCCTTAATTGCCTGCATATACCTAGTTGTAGGGGCAAAAGTGCCACCTCTTTTGTCCAGTGTAGAGTCTAGAATGGTATTAAAATCCCCTCCCATAACGATATTTTCTCCAGAGAATTCTGACAGGTTTTCGTACAAATTATTCAAAAATTCTATTTGATCATTCTCATGATTTTTTTTGTGGGTGTGTATACATTTACAAGAATAAACCTTATTTCATCTATCAAGATGTCTAGCATTATAAACCTTCCATTACCATCACTGACCTTCCGTTGTACTAAAAAATCTATGTTGTTTGGAATCAGAATAGCAACACCTCTACTGTTGCTGGTGCCATGAGAATAAAAGATTTTTGCTCCACACTCATTTCTCCATATGTTACATTACATAACTTATTCCTGCGGACAAACTCAATAAGGTCAACAACTTTCAGGGCTCGAAATTCGGGGCAACTCATAATTAAATGCAAAGACCTGCACATCTTGCATGGAGTAGTGCATGGTGGTGCTTTCCTATCACGGACCTCACGAGATGTATCAGATTCTGTTACATCTGTAACCAATGAATGGCTATTATTTGCACCACCGTCTTTCTTACCTCCTTTTTTCTTCCCAGCCTGCTGCAGCTGTGCTGCATGTGAGCTAACTTGCTTCCTTAACGAATAGCGCTCAGCTTTAGCCGCTTATCCACAAACAGGATCGTTCATGTGGTCCGCAATTTCCTTTACAAATTTGACTAGGTCTTCAAACTTCAGATAAGAGTCTGATTCACGCCTGCATTTGCATTCATTCTTCGACCACTTGTTTTGCGCGAAAATTGGAAGACGTGCCACAATATCAAAAATGATGACCTGAGCGTTCACTTGATCTAATACACCAAGACTTCTCAAAACATCAAGAGTGTTACGCAGCTCTTGGCTCAAAAGACGCATGTCATGCGCCGATTTTGCAACTTTATGTTTGCGCTGATCTTTTATAATGTTCTCTGTCACCAAGTGCTTTGACCCGTACAACTGTTAAAGCGTGTCGAGTGCGCGCTTATACCTTCAGTGCCACCTACAAGCTGTGAAGATTGAATAGCCAAACGTGCATCGCCACTGACATATTGCAAGAGACACGCAAGCTTACTACCTGGATCTTGAGTCCATTTATCTACATTTGCTTCAAATGCCCTGATAAAAGAATGATATTTCAGGGGATCACCTGAAAAAGTTTTAAGTTCGACCTTAGGCAGACTAAGCAGGTTTAACATATCATTATTTGTTTGGTCATGACTCGATGCAGCTAACGGAACACTGTCACTCGTCTGTGCTGAAGTATTGAGACTTGTTTCATGCCTAAACGCTTTAGCTCGGGACAAAGCATCAACATAGTTTTTCTTAGCTGCAAAAAAACACACGTCATGATCAACATCACTTTGGTCTTTACCAACAACAGCTTCATGGCATAATGAAAAGTCACTGAATGCCTTCTTCAACTGCTCAATGACACCTGGCACAGATGAGACGTCATCCTCCTCAGCAATCACCTGGTAAGTTTATTACAAAAACGAGTAACCTTAGCTTTGGATTGCTTACGAGAAGCCTTACATTCTTCTAAAGTAGCCATGCTGTCAAAACACAGCATACAGATACAGGCAATTATCAAGATGTGCATACCGCGACAGTCAGATCACACATGACACCACTACACAGTCAATTATTATCGCGCACTGGACGATGTGCTGAAACTGGTGCCTCCGTCCACGCCACCACTCCACAGCGACCTTCCTGGACAATGAATAAAGTCTCTCCACCCGCAATGCCACGATCCTTGACAATGAAGAGAACTTCCAATTCTGTCAGCGATGATCCTTTGACAATGGAGGTACACGTTTTGTTTATAAACATGTCACTTCTACAGAACGAATCCCCGACACGTCCAAATTAGACCACCATATTCCTTTATTGAGTATGTACCTTACACATGTCTCATAAAGCTAAAAAAAAAAAAAAACAAGAAAAATACAATTACAACAAGTTTTACCAGCCATAAGATATAACACACGAAGTCGAAACATTTGCCAAATATTGAGCATGGTTTAACTCAGGACAATTAAGCCTACATACGCGAACTCGCGAAATGTACACGCGTACGTGATGGCAAACACATTCTAAGTTAAATTTGCATGACGTGTCACATTATTCTTATATTTACGTCAGGCTAAACGTGTGAATTCTAAACCGCTATTAGAGTAATTTGCAATGTCCAAGAACACGCGAATTTGTGTTAATCTTAACTTTGCGACCATAAGAAATTACACAGCTAATATTCCACTGAAGCAATTTTACGTCCCATGAGAGAAAAGTCATAATAAACGTCGCATGTCCGCAAAATTAATTAACGTACTAGACAATATTCTACATAGAAAAGCTCTTCAAAATGCAGTCGAGTCATGAGCATATATGATATGCAACTTCTAATGCATCTGCGCACATGCATATCTTTGCAATATGTGGGCACAATTAATCAGCAAAACTTCAGCGCCAAAAACAACAGACAGTAAGCGACGCAGAACATTAATGCACAGGTAAGACATTTGTACCAAATTCTGCGTTCAAGTTATTTGAATACGCTGAATGCATTATGTACGCGTTCATACAAATTGTCTGCTGGTACGAGTCATGTGCACGCAAATATAAATTCAATTTTACTGGCGCATTTATATCCCTATATGGCTGCAATAATGCAAATAACGAAGACAAGCAAAAACTTACAAAACGTGTATGGTGGTCTAATGGGCAGTAGACAGTAACATGGCACAGCAGGAACAAATCCATAGCTTATATGGGAGGCAAAACCACGAGTTCCTTGTGACTGGTGTGGCTGGCTTGACAAGGCCACCCATGGTGCATGTACCAATATGCTATGATATGGCATGAATATCAGAGCCACATGTGAAGGACGTCTGTCCTTGCTCAGCGAAAAGAGGGCTCTGAAGGAAAGCGAGAAAACCAGTCACGCGGGTAAAAATAAATGCGGCGATTGAAAACAATGATTCAATTGGCGACGTTGTGTCAGAGGAGTTCCATCCATAAATAAAAGACGTGTTAAATATTAGTACAGTCACGGCAAAGGAGATGTCGCTGCAATAACTTTTATAACTTACAAAAGAGCACCTTGACAAATAAATAAATAAATAAATAAATCAACATTTTCAGTAAGTGAAAATGACACCGACAAAAAATGAGAACCTATATGAAAAGTTAACACACTTGCAGTTACAGAAGTAATGTGTTTTAAAAATACAAGTATAATTTTTGACATAGCCAGCAGCAATTCACGTGACTGAATAATTAACAAAGATATGACCAATCATTGCTAAATAACACCAAGAAGTACTGGCACCTTCTCCAACTTGCAGCAAATTGCAGTGTGAGTTAAGGCAGCCAAGGCTCACTGGTGGAACACAGTTGACACAAAGCCAGGATCCTAGCGCATTACACCAATGTCCTACATTTACCATATTGGGTTTAGGTGAAATCGCAATTTATTATTTTTTTGTGGTGGAGGGGGGTACCCTGTATTAATATCAAGATTTCTGTATGACTCGATTTAAAATATGGTGGACCAATGTGACTGCGTTCAATCACTATGATGCCTCTCCCTTACCGCTGTGTACCATTGGTTTAATGACACATTCACAGAAAGATGGACAACCAAAAATGCCTTTGTCTTATCAGGGAGGCATCATTTCATTGATGGTCCATATGCCTTTTTGCTGTCATTGTTTTCTCAAACAAAATTAACACATCATTAATATTTAACAACTTTATTTGAAATGTACAAAAACATCTAATGATGTCTGAAAAAAGTTATGGATGTTCACCTGCAGAAACACTTCTTAAGTCTGATTTTTAACAGTAGACAAAAAACTGAAGTATAAACTGTTTGACAAGCCTTCTGTGCCGCTTTCTGTTTTAGAATCATTGATACGTTGAATTGTTACATTGTGCAATAAACCTCGAATTGCCACCTTAAAGTATTGAAATGTGCACAGTCATATAATCTAAGCAACAGCTTTATTCGTCATGATGACATAACATCACCCAGGTTGAGTCTGTGAAAGCAAGTAAACAAACTTTAATATACCACAATATTTTTTTACATGGTGTTTAAAAAATATAACTATGACTATAAATTACCGATTGTTTCAGATATGTGGATTGATCACAAAAATCACTCTTAAATCGCATTTGTGACAGTAACAAAGCTGAAGTATGAACTTTTTAACATAACATAGTGCTTTTGAAACATTTTCTTAATCTTCATGAAACCAACCGGACAGTCTTATGAGTACCTTATCCAGGGTAGCAATTTTACTCATTACAATACAATTTTGAGGAACTGTTAAGATGTTTAACAGCTGTCTAGAGCAGTCCTTGTAAATGTGTTAGCTGTTTTTCCTTTTGCTTTTAGTCATGATTTGTCTGACCTTTTCTTTCAGTCAGCAAATGCGGTTTTGGTATTGGGAGGTTTAAAAGTTTTGTTCTACATTCCTGATTTGATTCCAGCATTGAAAAGTTGGCCAATCATTTCCTTGGTGCCTGAAAAAGCATTGATGCTTCTTATAGAAATAGGCCATGAGTTGTCATGTAAAAGTGCAATAATAAAACACTGTAATTAGCATTTTAACTAAAACAAGGCATGTCTTCATAAATGCCAGTATGCATAAATTTATTTTTGCAATGAATGTTACAGACCCTTTCCTTTAACTACCCAAATAAAATATAATAAACCTAACCAACAAAAAAACAGTATTATTGCTAGTTTTATAGTAAAGACGGATTAAGTATGCAGTAGCCGCAACCTATTGTCGCTAACACAGCGAAAGGTAGTTTGTGTCAAATTTTGGCAAAACGGGTTATAATTAGAATACATAGCTGCCAACTTTGAGAGACAGAAAATAGTAATCATTCATACCTGGATTCTGTAAAGGCGAGCGCCAAAGGCGCGAAGCTCTTCTTGGGGGGGGGGGGATGCCCCCCACCCCCGAAAATTTTTGCAAATTAGACCCTTGAATCTTACATTCTGAGTGACATTTTGAAGAAAAAGTCATGCAATCATTTTGCTCAAGTTCTTTATTAAATACCTTCATATTTTCACTTTTCGCAATGTGAGAAGGCTCCAGTACAAGCGGTGAAATGACATACATGTATATAGTGTGCAATGATGTTTTTTTTACCATAGTCAGGTTTCAAGACTAATGTCAAAGAGTGAAAACTTCAAAATATAAACAATGAAACTCATAAGTTATTTGTTTTTTGTTTTTGACACTGTATCTGGGTTTTTGCTGGACATGCATAATTTCAGGACAGTTGTCATGACAATGAAATGGGTCCAGGATATATTTTTACATTTTAAATACCTAAAGCAAATGTCACCTTTAATTAGGTGATCTAGTGAGAGGTAAATTAGAAGTCCATGGTTTGGGATCGACCCATCCTTTATTGCCTGCCGTGTCTGTTGTACATAGAAGTCACTCACTCTCGATCTTGTTCTGTTCTCCTCTCCCTTTTCTTTTTCTTATTTGTTATCTCTCTAAGCTTACGGCTCCCTATGAATATCTACCAATGGGGTTCACTATTTTCCCCACGTGACTTATTTTAATGTGTTATATTTATTGTCAATTTCCCTAAGTTTCCACTAGATGGCACTGTTAAAGATTAATGCTTTTTCGGGCTGTCAAATAAACACAAAGGGTGTGACGTCAAACAATAGAATACCAAATAGCCAAAGGTCCTGTACTCAGGCAAGAGGGTTGTAGAAGCCATAAACTTAAGTAGTGATCTGTTTAGTACGTGCCATGTCAAAGTTCTGTCTACAGTTAGATCAACTAACTCACCCATTCTCCTAATAGTCAATTAAATAAGATAATAGAGTTACTGTACGTCTTCAGCAAAAACAATATGATAAGTTTTGGAACACAGAGTAACCAAAATTTCCTACACATATCTACTGTCTTGTTAGCACATACTAAGCCCAAGCCTCTTAAAATAATTGTCCATTCTATCACACATTATGAAATAACTACTATATAATTTCTTCTACGCATTGCTATTTTATGCCAATTTTCCGTCGCGCATTTTCAATATGACAATTTTCCGTCGCGCTAATATTGGCGTCCCGCCAATATATATTCGCACTAGGGATAGATATCGAAACAAAAAAAGAAAAAGGTTTCAAGCAACATAATGAAAAGTACATTTGGAAAAATGTTTACCTTGAACATCACACCAAATATATTGAATATATATAGAGCATTGTGGAATATGTAGATAAGCTACAGTTATGTGAGAGAATGGATAAATAGAGAAGGTAAATGAGCACACAATTAATAAATTATAAATATATATATAGAAAGATTCATGTGTCAATATTAACTGACACGCGTCACTTAGAAAAATATAATTATAAATTATTAACGAATCATATGAAATTAATAGAAGCTCAGAGCTGAGCGTCAAAAGATTTAGAGCCGAAGCAACTGTGAAGTGATAATTAAAATATAGAAGTAAAGAAAGTTCAATATCATAGTAAATAGTAGAGTGTCAACATGTTCAAGATGTAACTGTTCGTTCGCGCAATTGTCCATCAGTGCATCATAAAAAGATCAAGAGAAAATAATAGAATTAAGCAACAAGGTCATAAATATGATGTTAATTATGCATATATGATTATGTAAAAGAGTTAAATAGTATTGATTATGAATATATAGAATAAATAGTTTGCAGTCAAAGAGCAAAACATCGAATATAATAAGGATGATTGCGATCGCGTAACTCCATTAAAGATTCCATGATCATCATTGTTAGGATCACCAAGTTCATGTACAGTAGTTTCATTGGATCATCACGTAGCACTTGGCGTACTCCGACAACACTTACTTGGCAGAACACAAACACGCACACGGCCAAGTATAGTGTAAATTGACGGTTAGTCATGTTCATTGTATCCATTAAAGCACGTGTAATCCATATATCCACAATGTGTACACTTGAGTAGATATCATGTCAACACAGACAGTTCTCAGCCAGAGAAGATAAAATAGTATCAACCTTCACTTTAGGTTTAGGTACATAGGAGCCATCTGGTGCTCAGCCCGATTGCCAGTATTTGATAGCCCAAGAGCTGCGTTAGGGTCACCCATTAAGCTAAAGAGGCATGCTTGGCAATCCAAAGGGCAGAAAAATTTATATTGGAAGCGATTGGCATGCTCAACCACAACATACAGACTGAAAGAATCATTGAGAAGTCGTTTGAGCCGAAAAGTTTGAAGCCAACTCAACGATAGTATTAACTGGGGTCGGTAATCTACTTTTGTGCTCAAATTTGTAATGTTTACATCGGGCCAGTCAAAAGTTATTTTCGGACGAAAGAAACCGTGTATCTGAACATTGGTTGTGTTACCAGAAGCTCGGAAATGATAAGAGGACACACATCCTCGAAGTTTCTGTAGTAAGATGTGAATACATTCCTCAAAATTAGTGAGTTCCAAATAAACGCTGGATGTATGAGGCCAAATGAATATTCTGCTCGTTGTATAGCGCGAAAAAATGAAATATGCCGGAATAGAAATGAAACAGATACAGAAAAAGACCGAAAAATAAGTATTGTCACAATAGTCATAGCTGAAATCATGTGACAATGTAGACATTGCCAGAGGTTTTTGAGTAAATATTGGGGCAGTTTGAATAGGTGCAGCTTTAGTGTTGGTTGTTGCATTTGTTGTAAGCAGAAGTAAACTTAGAAGTCGATAACGGTAATATAATATACCGAGACCAACCAATGTAATAACGGACAGAACAGAACTAATATACGTAAGAGTTGAAGTAACAGATGGCCAAAAAGTGCTTGGATCTGGAGGGTCCAAGACAATGGAATCAGCCAGATCGTGAAACACTTGTTTATTATTTCTCACCGCATGTACCAAATATTCTAGTTTGTAGTGGAGATTTCTATCTGAAGCCAAAACATGCGATTGTTTGAAACGTTGAGCTTGGGAAATATGAACATGGGGAAAGTTTAATTGAGGCGGGAGTAGAAACATGGAATCAGCCAAAATGTGCCAATGATGAGCGTCAGAAAAATACATTTGTATCAGTGCAAGGTTCAAGGGATATAAACGAGTGATGTCCGTTGACTGATTGTGACAGGTATTTAATAGCCTAGGTATGAATGCCATAGGCGTGCGCACTATACACTGACAAGGTATCTGAATGAGGCAAAAATTACAACTAGGTATTGTTTTGATTTTTGATTTACATTGAAGAGTCACTTGCTTTGTATTGGTTATCAAGAAATGGGCGTGGTCCACTTGTTTAATAAAAGATATACTTGAATTTGGAAGAAAATGGAATTCACAATATTTTATTATGTTGTCTTTTTGTCGTAGAAACAGGCTAGATACGCAAGATGGTACATCTGTAGGAGTATAAGGAAAATGGCGAGGGCACTGCTTATGTCCGTGGCCTCGACATGGGGACCAATCAGCTTCGGACAAAGCAATATAGTAATTTTGAGCCTGTGAAATAGCAAAGTATGCTGGCAAATTTACTATGTGTGTTCTCTGTTGCGATGTTGCATTTACAGGTACAGGGAATACATGTACTTGATATATTTCAAAGTACGATTTGAAAGAACTGATTGGAATTTGTAATGTGATATACAGAGAATATTTGTGTCGCACACAGGTAAAATCTGCCAAGGTATAATAATAAGAAAGAGAAGTTTGTGTTATATGAAAATCTTTGTGATTTGCAGAAAGGATTGAGGTTATTTTCTGCAACGCCTGTGTAAGTAATTCAGGAGGCAAGATTTCAGGACTCAGTTTATGTTGTAGTAATAAGTAGGTACCATGTAAAATGTCAGAAAGGCGATTTATTAAAAATGCGCTCATCTGACTTTCCCCACTTAATCGACCGGCAATAGCTGTATTTGCATACAAAGCCTTCGTCAAGGACCAAATATCATTGCTTAGATTGATCAAATCGTGTGACTGATTATGAATGGCTTGAGCTGCACGTGAAAGTCTTACATCTAGTGTATGCAAAGCAGAAGCAAATGTTTCAGACTGTTTTGTGAATGTTGAGGTTAATTTATCAGTGTGTCGGGCTAGAACTTGTATATTGTGATATAGCTTTTTAATATCTCTGACAGAAGCAGTTCCAAAAACAAAATGAAATAGCTGGCCAATTGGTAAGAGGCTGCGTTTATTGGTGCTAGGCAAGATTTTTACTCTCTTGCGTTCAATGTCGGGTATCAAATCAGGAATTTTGCTTAATATGTTATTGGCTTGTTTTCGTGTATTGTGAAATAATTTGGTACTATGCCTGATAGGTTGCTGAAATAGTTTACACAAATCGGTGTCTACGTTCCAAATTTTCGCACAGACAACTGAAGAGTTAGGTGGATTCAATGGTTGCATTAGTGGCATTCGAAAAGTGTGCTCCCAGGTGTCCCCAGTGAATTGGCTAGTGCCAACAGGGGTAAGATAAACGACGTAATTTCAGCGTAATACTGGTGAATCAGCATGGATGCAGGGCATAAACATAGCTAGTATTCTACTCAGGATCAGAGCTCCTAATCCTATATTTTGAGTGGAGAAGCCATGGCCATATGACCTAGTAGCAGGATCTGGAAATATACAAATACGGGATGCGCATGAATATGAAATAAATGAAAATAGATAGAAGGGAAAACACTGTAACAGTTTGTTAAAATTTTTATTGTATTTGTCCTAACAAAGTTTGTTCTGCAGGGTCCGAAAAGAAGCTAGAAGAAAAAAAATAGTTTTAACAACAAATGTTACCAGTGTAGACCTGATGACATTTTCATGATGTTAAATGTTATGGAAAAGGAAATGAGAAAAAAATTATAAGAGATGAACATTATATAATTTCCAACCCTGAACTGGTCATAATAAGCATTTATCTGCCTTATAAATATGCATCACAATTGTCCACAAAGAAATACCCAGCAAACAATTTACAGATGAAATTTTTAAATTTTGCTGCTTTGAAAAGTACTTAAGTTGAGGGCGTTTACGCCGACGTCCAGAATAGGTGTATTTAGTATGATATTCACGGGTGAGTGCCTGTGCCATATCAGACATTTTGATCCAACTTAGAGGATCATTTGATTGCCATTTAACTCGATAATATCGAGAGGTGCCAATCCTTTTTGTACCAAGCAAACGATCTACAGGATGCCACGTGGCAACGTCCTGTGAAGTCGGCACTTCATCTGTAGTATCAGTGTTCTGGGGCTGAGATTGAGACTTATGAGTCTCTGGTACAGTACGCAATATACGTGACTGTGGGTCAATGTAAGGTTTTAATCTATTGGCATTCACAGGCGAAGGGTGTAATTTGTGCGTATCCATGTGACGAAGTGAAAATGTATAGTTTGGTCCACAATTCACCATATAATATGGGCCAATGTATTTATGCACCAGCTTCTTTGATTTTCCCACTGGCACTCTAGGATTATGCAGTAAAACTGCATCTCCTATTTTAAACGTAGGAATTGCTGCCCTCTTATCATAGTAATGTCTATTTGTGGCCTGTGCTTGTTGCAAGTTAGTTGTTGCTATACTTCTCCCAACTTTAAGTGCTTCTAAGATTTGATTGAGATACGTTTGCACACTTGTGGGAAGGGTTGGTTTTGGAATAACACTGATATCAAAGGGTAAATTCATTTCTCTGCCAAATAAGATGTAATGAGGCAAGTATTTTGTACCAACACTGGGACTGTTTCTATATGCCATTAGAACTCCTGGAATGAGCTGAGGCCAATTTGATTGTTCTTTGTTACAGTAGGCTCTCATTGAACGGGCCAAGTTACCACAATATGTTTCAACAGCACTGTTACTCTGTGCATGGTAAGATGACGTATGTGCTTGCTTGACTTTGAACAGTTCACAGAAAGCTGACACTAACTGAGATAGGAATGCCTTCCCCCTGTCACTAACCAGTGACCTACTAAAACTGTATATAGAGAAAACTTTAAAGGTTACCCTGGCGTCTGATACTCGTAATGTAATCCAACAAGGTTTCACCAGGAAGCTGTGTACGTTTGTATAACTCAGCCACATGTGTCCAGGCGTTGTTAGTTTCAATTCCATACCGATCAAGAAACTTAGCTGACAAGGCATTATATGTGGTTGGTGCAGGCTGCAATGTTGAGAACCATGTGCTTGCGTTTTCTCGCAACAGTAATGGAAAGGTAGTCACTTTTTCTGCATCCCCTAACTTCTTGTAAGCAGCAAAAGCTTCATACCGTGTAAGGAAAGCTTGTGCATCTTCCTTTCCTGTGCCACGGAAGGGTTCCGGAGCTAACAATGCATCTGCCATGTCACTGTTATCATGGCACTGTTAAAGATTAATGCTTTTTTTGAGCTGTCAAATAAACACAAAGGGTGTGACGTCAAACAATAGAATACCAAATAGCCAAAGGTCCTGTACTCAGGCAAGAGAGTTGTAGAAGCCATAAGATTCAGATTCAAAAGATTCAGATTCAGATTCAAAAACAGTTTATTAGACATATGGTTACAGTTTGTACATGTTATTATTGACAAAACATAAAATTACAGTTTAACAGTAAGTACATAACAGATAGCGATAAAATTATCTGTCAGGATGATTCCAATTAAGGATTTATGCAATCCGCTATCATTGGGGTCACCAAATATAATTCAAACTGAAAGTACAGCACATCTAAAAATGTCAAGACTCAAAGTTAAAATCAGTGAGTAATACCTTTTGTAGATTAAACATGGTCAAAAATCTAATTAATCAGTTGTTGCATACGTAACAATTTCGAATGACACAGATTTCAGAGTACTGATTACAGAAGTACGAATTTATGTATTTAGAGAAACCATCATATGAGTGCGTGTGAATTTTATTTTTGATACAGGGTGGCGTTTTGTTAAGTAAATCTGGGACATAGTATCGAATACGATTTTTAGTAGAGTTTTCAGCTGAAATTGCTTGACGGGGAACATCACGGAATCTGGTGGTGTAAGGATGTACAACAGGCTGAGTGGTGAAGATATTTGTAAAATATGGCGGCAACTCGGAGTTGCAATATCTTTTGCTGTAAACTGAAGTGACTGACAAATCGGAAGAACTACAAGCTGATAGGCCTAACAGGTCTCTTTTTATTTTTGGTAGAAGTAATGAAATTTGTGTTTTTGGTGGTTAGTCCTATACATTTTGGAAATGAACTAGTGTCTGCAGTTAATGATGAATATTTCTAAGGTTGAGAGGATCGATTTAAAACCACCAGTTGCCTTTTATGGGTGACTGCCTGTCTCAAGTCAGGAGAGAAATTTGTTTCTTCACATTGGTATTGGAAAAGAAATGTTGATGCTTTGGCAAGTCTGGAATTTCTTTGCTGTCATTGTTGGGTTGGAATTAATGAATATGGATCATGTTTTTCTGTACTATTTGAAAATTACTTCATTGGCTATGTTGTGCTGTGGGCTTTGTTCTCCGACTCATAGTTATAGTGGAGGTAGAGTGTGTTTGTAATGTTCCAGATTCATAAATATCACAAAAACGATGTAGGCCTAATTTACTCTTTTGCTGTAAACTTAGGTGAGTGACAAGTCGGAAGAACTAAAAGGTGATAGGCCTAACAGGTCTCTTTTTATTTTTGGTAGAAGTAATGAAATTTGTGTTTTTGGTGGTTAGTCCTATACATTTTGGAAATGAACTAGTGTCTGCAGTTAATGATGAATATTTCTAAGGTTGAGAGGATCGATTTAAAACCACCAGTTGCCTCTTATGGGTGACTGCCTGTCTCAAGTCAGGAGAGAAATTTGTTTCTTCACATTGGTATTGGAAAAGAAATGTTGATGCTTTGGCAAGTCTGTAATCTCTTTGCTGTCATTGTTGGGTTTGGAATGTCTCTTCCAATACCAATGTGAAGAAACAAATTTCACTCCTGACTTGAGACAGGCAGTCACCCATAAAAGGCAACTGGTGGTTTTAAACCGGTCCTCTCAACCTTAAAAAATGACAAGAATTGTGATTACATCGTCCATCGTGCCAGCTATAGGCCGAGTGGTGTAAACCACGAAGCCATCGGAGTGATCTATAGTATACAGGCCATTGATGTTGCGGGTACAAACGTTACCAAAATAACGAACACCCTCTGGGAGAGATAACCCTTTCACAGTGACAGTGTGCACTGCCCATTAAACCGAAGCTTGTGAAATGATATCACGTCGTCACCTGCAAACATATATATATATATATATATATATATATATATATATATATATATATATATATATATCATGCATTATCATTCTACTGACCCACAGTCCAATTATTCAACTAATCAATGTTAAAATTACGCTGAATGTCCGTTCATGTGTCCTTCAATGCCAGAAACATATGCATGTTCATTGCATAGATTAAAAAAGACGGCGTTATTTTAAAGTTATGATAAATGGCAATCCAGCCAAACAGCATCGACGGGATTATTCACTTTTGTAAAATCTCTGGCATTTCACCTTCTGTTACTTTTACATTGTCAGCACGTTTCACGTATCATATGCATTACTTCCGATAAAAGTGCTCAAAGATGGTCCAAAATGTGTCAGTGGTGCTAAGCCAGCTCTTTGTATAAATTTGTTTTTCCAGGAAATTGACACATGGGATGACTGTGTAATGTAGTCTGTGTCTCTTGTCTCATCTGGTCCTTTCAAGGCCTTCACCTGTGCCAACAGAAAATATATCATGCCAAATCATAGTAGCATTGTTGCACATTAGTAACATATAATAGTTTCATGGCCGGCTTTACAGCCCGCTTTGGTAAGCGTAGCCAATGGTGCCGTGGCTGTGAAGCTTTGAAATTATCCCCCAAACTGCATTTAACTCATTCCACCCTGATAAGAGACCGAGTCAACAGCTTTCCTTGGCGCGCTCTGGGCGCAATGCACCCAGAGTGCGCCAAGGAAAGCTGTTGACCATGGGCATATAATTTGGAATGATCTTCCATGCAAGTTTCATCCAAAAGTTTGAAAATAATCCCTCAATTGATTAAATACAATTAGCAGATGACATTTAGATGTAAGCAGGAAAAAGCGTCATTAGGGTGGAATGAGTTCAATATAATTCAGTCTGATATTTCTTTGCGGCTCTTTTGTAGGTGTAGTCTGTGTATCAACATTTATTATTCATTGCAGAAAGAAACTGACCGAATTCACTATACTTGTAGGGCCCCAAATTGTACATTTTATACCTTGGCTCCCATTTTTTTCTTGACAGGTGGGTGGGTAGGATCCACCGTGACGCCATTAGATGTAAACACAACGTAGGTGTCTCCATCATACCAGACCCGCACAAAGAACTTGTACTTCACCCATAATTCCAGACATTGTCCTTTAAATGTAAAACAATTACACGTAAGGTTTCAGTTTAATTCAAACTGGTGAGCAGAGGTCCAAAATATGAAACGCCACAATGATTTTTAATGTATTTTATTTTCTTTTTTTTCCCCCAAGAGAATTTTTTATCAGTGAATGGCATACATGTAGGCCTACAATCATTATATGGTTTATGGTACCTAAATTGCTTGTTCAGTATTATAATATAGTAGACGGTGTGAAAACAAGGCTACCGTCACATAACACTTTGTTTGCCGTGATATAATTCTACAAACTGTCATGAGCGGTGTTTCTGGTTGGGATGAAATGATTCTAGGCAGGAAACCACAAGCAGCAAAGCAGCGAGTGGTTTACTTGCGCAGAAGCATTTAGTCCCAGCCAGATACACACGTAAATGACGGTTTGTATTTATCCCATAATGTTTTTATATATATTCTGTTTAACTTTACAACAAACAATAGTTTTTCAGCAAAAAGGGCCAGAAACACGCAGAAAAGCATAACCACCCAACACTGCCACGCACGGATGAATCGGTAAATTTTGCTAGAAATGTAATGCGGTCAAATTTCGACTGGCGCAGAAAGTAAACAAACGCCGAACCAGCGGTGCATGGCGAAGAATAAGAAACAGTCGCAATTGAAAGTACATAGAACCATGACTCTATTTGAAAACCAAACAGCGGCCTGGTACTCCACTATGTGATACGGAATTGCAGACGTAATAGCCGTAACACATACCTTTATTCCGTTGCAAAGGCGCCATTATGGGATAATATCTATATCACAGTGACTCTTCTGTTTGCTGTACTTATCCCCACTGAATTACCACCCCATATGAGCCCTGGATTTCTATTTTACCATCATAAATAAAATACAAGTGTATGATTTTTAGTTCATGTGATAAAGTAACACCAAATGTTCACAAAATATCTTTCACGACAATGCAATGTTAACTTCTGGTTCCGCGTTCCTACTGTAGTTACCATGGTTGATCATACATGTTGCGGTAATTCAAGTACTCCCTATCCGCACTTGCCGCCAATGCTGCATCAGCCAAATGTAGCAAAGGTACAAACTTTATCATGCCGTTACTCCATAATTATTATCCCAATGACTCTCACGCATGTAATGACAGGTCCATGCAAGTGCATGCATACACACACTTGGTAAATAATCCTCCAGATAATCCTCACTAGATGGGGAGTAATAAGGTCTATTCTAGCATGGCTAGACTTAATTTAACTGTAATAATAACCCCTCGTGTAGTACTTTTCGCATAGTAGGCCTACACAGGTCTACCAGTTACCTTCCTGATCTCCGAGTAAAGTGGCACTTAACTGCAATCACTGTGCGTAGTACCAAATTACCACACTGAATTTAAGTGTTCTGAGTTAATGCAAGCAAAGAGTTCAATTGATTCTACCAACCGTAGAGCATCACACTGGCAAACACATAAACAATCTTGGACTATGAGTAAACACTGTGTTCAACTTTAACGTCTTATTTACAACCGATTAGGAATCCTAAATAGTGGAAAAGGTAGGTCAACGGTTTCAAATAGAAGCTTGCGATTCTGTCAACAGATGGTGCTGCATGTAGGCCTATATTAACAAAGCGTTCCGGCCTACCTCGAAAACGACCGAAGTTCATTATAAATTGCTTGGTTGAGCCGTGGTTAGTGCTGATACTAATACTGATCAAAGATAAAATGCAGCCCTCTGATTGGCTGTTGCCCACTGCCCATAATTTAATGTTTGCCTGACAATGCTATGGCATCCAATTCCTACGGCTATACACCCAAAATGAACTTTGCTGAGTAGGCCTACTGTCATAATTGTTGCATGGGCCTTGCACTTAAGAAACTTGTTTCTTGAAAATAATCCAAAATAGAACAAGAAATATTTGCTGCACATTGTCGTTCACTTTTAACCGTGATGTATTGATTTGTCACATGACCTCATTCAGCCAATCACATTTGTTTGCCATCGTTCGCCTGGCGGGGCCTTATGAGATTTTTCACATTCCAAATAGCTAAACAGGCCTACAGCTGCAGGACATATAGAATTCTACATAACCGCGTCATGGCGAATGGATTTAGACAGGGCGAGTTTTAAAATTGCCGTTCACTGCGAGCCTTTGGGGAGAAGTGCACGTTTGGAGACGAGTCCTGCCTTAAATGAATCCATTCACCATGACACGGCCATGTTTTTTCTCCCATACAGCGTTAAATCTTATATTTTTATCAACTGTTCACTTGTCAACTTTGTTCACTTTTAACTACCGTTGTTAAGGTACGTCTCTGAAAAAGTAGTTCCAGTTACCCTTGTCTATCTTACATAATCTGATTGGCTTACAAATGAAACAACAATCAAAAGGATTCTCTTTTCCATTCTATTTCTTTCGTATAATCGTTCCACACATGCGTATGTTGAGAACGATTGTGTTTCCATATGGGTAGCTACGGCATAAAGCCAACTGTAGGCCTAAGACAAAGGCCTAATTGTGATATGCTTCGGTCTCTGTTTTCTTTATGATCAATATTTTAAGCCTAGGCCTATCAGAAGGTTATTACTTAGAGCAGTAGGCCTACAATCTTCACACCTATGGCCCCCCTCAATGGTAATGTAGATGAGGACGGATGAAAATAGGCAAGTTAAATCCTTTTTTTTAGCATAAAATTTGGGGATTTCTGCTTGAAACCACATTGTAACAGGGATTAAGTATACACAGATCATCTGCAGCACACAATTGTCGGCGTATTAGTTTATTGAATCCTAAAACTATTGCAAATATATTAAGCTTTTCCCTCACCTAGATTATTTCGCCTCTTTAACTTTATTCCGGTACGGTTTTCGTGGCTTGCGTCGTGTCATACTCTATCAACTTCTGGATTGTATATTCCAACCGGGTCCCGTTTGTGTGCATAGCCAGTACTGTATTAAAATCTGTCAAATAAATTTTTACATTTTCGGTCATCAAACTGCTGAAAGGTCGCCGAAACCATCGGTGGCTGCATGCAGGTAACAAACCATGAAAAGGATTCAATTAAAAAATCTCAAGTCCGTGATGCAAGTACTGGTTGTCACTCCGTCATGCCAACTACGTTTTAAATACATTGTAACTGAATATCAGAGTCTGCAATGAAAGTGGTAGGCCTATATTTATACAAGATTCTATGTCACGGTTGATTTTGGTTATTTTCTTTCTACATTGCTAACAGCCCCTACAGTCATTGCGTCCGTGTGAACCGAAATGCGGGAGTTATATTCTTAACTCACGCCATACTGTGGGCACAGGTCTTGGTCACTGGTTCTGGCACTGCTTTTGCGGCAGCTGCAGCATGACTTGCCAGGCAGTGCCAGAACCACTGACTTAAGGCTATATACATGTTGGTACTTGAATGAAAGCTCTTTTCACGACGAATTTAAATGTGTAATTGTCGTCTTAAATCTAGGTTAACATAAGGCAAAATCAGGGACTGGTATGGGGTTAGATAGATACAGCTCACATGCGTCACATACATGTGTGTACATGTGTTTAATTCAATGTCGTGAAGATAACCCTTATATTTACATTTACCTGAATAAATATTTGTTTAAAATCTGCCAAAAACTGTTAAAATCGTACTAAATTTATTCACAACTTCGTTGTAGTGGGAGTCAACAATTATAACAAATGAAGACGTCTTACGGTAATCAAAGACCGTCACATATAAAATATAGTTCTTGAGAAAAACATTTCATTCAATGTTTGGCCAGGGAGTTCTAACGTGCACATGTAGTAATTTTGGTTCAAAATTATGTTCATGTTGTTGTTAACCATTATGTTCTTACGGGGTAATGTCATGTTGACAAAAGTAGTGCCGCATCAATGGATATATCATTGCGCAATGTGATTCGCCGTTGTAGTTTATGACCTTGCGTTCATGAGGAAATGACGCAAAGGAAAAAAGCCTATCTCTCTAATGTTAAACTATGAACCAAATGTAAATATTGTGTGATATACATACTGTGCTGCTCACCTGATAAATGGCCTACTTCCTGTTTTGGCCTTACAGCTAGCCACAAGCATACAAGTGTGGGGAAGAAAGTCTGAATCCGTCTCAGAGTACTCTGTCATTTGTGTATCAAACACATCAATTCTGTCCTTTGTGTCATGTGATGAACAAGATTTCAGCAACGTGTTTATATATTGCCCTGATTGCAAAATAGGCAGGCCATTTTACAAGTACGTACTATATGTATATATATATACAATTTGTGTGTGTGTGTGTGTGTGTGTATAAACTTTATTGACTGTACCATAAAAAACAGAATATATGGCATTTTGTCACAAACACGCATTAAGAAAATACAAATACAGCAAAGTGTGCACAAATACAAAATGATAAAAAGCACAACAGTTACAAAATCACAGAAAAAAAAGCAAGAACACAATTATACATCATAACATGTACACATGAAATTTCGACATAGATATACCAGATGTATGATAAATATGATAATACCGGGTGGGAGGTTAAATTCCACAAGGTGTTTCCTCTAATTTCTATACAAGATTTTTAAAAGGGTTCTAATTTCGAGATTAATTCTGTGTCTTGTGATTTCATAATAGATTTTAATTTCTCAAAGTCTGAATATTTATCAAAATCGATGAAAATATCTTGTATTGAGTGGAATAGAAATAACCTGGGTGAGCAGAATAATTGACAATTTGTTAAGAAGTGAATTACGTCCTCTAAAGTATTACATACGTTACAGATTCTTTCGTCCGAAGGTAATTTTGTAGGCGTTTTATGTCTTCCCTTTTCAATTGCTAAATTCTGGGCACTTATACGCAACCTTGTAAAAAATTTTCCTAACTTCAAAAATCCTTTATGATTTGTAGATCGTTTTCAAATTTAAGTTCATCTTTAAATAGGGAATAAGTTCTTAATTTTTTATCATGTGTATCGTTAATGTTCATTTCAGAATTCCATTGGCTACGAAACTTATCACTTAGTCGTTTTCTAATTTTGCTATCTGGAAAATAGTTATTTTTGTTTCCACAATTATCCCAAAGTTGTTGTAAATTTATAAAATAGAGGGTGTCCTTAATAGTCTGTAACCAAGTGCTCTTATCCTCCGAGAGAAGCACAACATTGCAAAGGTATGAATCATACAATAGACCATCCTGTGGAAGATTAACAATTCTGAACCAGTTTTTGCAGACAAGTCTTAGAATGTTGAGTGTTATGGGTGCTTGGCCTAGGTCTCCATGCACTGCTACATTTGATGACCTTCGGTGTACACCCAGACAATATTTTAGGAATCCAATATATATTTTCTCAAACTCGAGTTTAAAATATCCAGATAATCCATTGCTAAATAAGCATTTTGAAGGCTGAACTAGATATGCACCCCATATTTCACAAGCATATGTAAAGATTGGCATAATAACTTTTTGAAATAGACTGATATAAAATTTACAACTTACTGCTCGAATAAAAAAAAAAAATTCTAAGTCTTGCAAGAGCTTTCTTAGCTTTATCACACAAACTTTTAATTGCGCCTTGACAAGAACCATTGGCTGAAATTTCGATTCCTAAATAGACATATTTCTGGACGCATTCTAAAATTTCAGTTCCGATTGTAAAGATTCCTTTCATGTTTTTCCGGTTTTACTAAAGATCACAATTTTTGACTTTTTGATATTAATCTCTAATTGCCAATCTAAACAATACATACGAACCTTATCTAAACATGTTTGCAAACCTTTTTCTAAACCAGATAATAAGATCAAGTCGTCTGCATATAGTAAGCAATTAATTTTCTTATTATATAATAATACAGGATCACAATTATCATCAAATCTAGAGGGTAAATCATTTATAATGTGTGTGTGTGTGTGTGTGTGTGTGTGAGAGAGAGAGAGTGGGAGAGAAAGAGACAAAAGTTAGTGAGAATTGAAAATCTTCCAATCCTCAAATATAGCTCTACTTTGCATAGCTCTTGTGATTTTGTATTATAAAGGCATGCACCTGTGATCTTTATACGTATCTCGTCCCTTGACTATCACAAACATATATCTAGGCCTTCAAAGCGTCCAGTACTGTTGATATTAGAATATCCCCTTTATGTATGTGCTTTGATATGTATTTTAAGTAGCTTAAAGGGTTACTTCTGTTACTGGGTCGACATTCTCTGCTGTAGGGTCTGTCACATCTTTGATCCTGTGGTGCCCATGCACAATCTCCCAAACAACTGCGTGCTTCACAGCGGCGGACCAACGTTAGTAGGCCACCAGGTGTGATGTAAAATCCCGCGTGGATCATTGCACTGGCTAGGTCCACCTACGACATTTTACCATATAGTAATAAGCGTAAGCAAAATTTAACTTAGTAGATTTTTGCCAAAATAAAGTTCATCATGATCAAACAATCACGTTGTACAGAATGATTGATAGAATGTACCTAGTCAAGCCCATGAAAAAACAGTCGGCTAAGGTTTCACATACAAGGAGGTATAGAAATATGTGTTTCAGTTTAGATAATTAAGTTATTCTTGTATCCTGTGTATTTAAGCAGCTCTCACATGGTGGCCAGTTAGATGCCAGGTTGGCTCCGAGCTGGCACGGCATGACTTCTGGGTGACTCATGAACAACTCGGGGCAGCTCGGCATAACTCGTAATACCTTGCATTGATTCCCAACGATTTTGGACATATTTTAAATACTCGGGACACATAGGTAACGCACAGTGACATGAATCAAACTCGGAAGTAACCTCACACAATCGAAGCCTGCTCTGGCCAACTCGTAAAGCATCCGTACATTTTTCTGTAGCACAGTTAGGAAGAGTTTACTATAACTTAAGCATGATTCATAGCAGCTTACAAGTTTTCAGACGCAGACACGAGTTTGTTACCGGTTGGGGTGACCCTAAAATCCAGACCATGTAATAAGCTGACATCAAGTATGCATGTAAAGTGTGGCACATCTGCCATCTTTCCAGTTCTCTTTCAGTCTAAAAATTCGCACCTACCAACTGAAAGAAATCTTGCACTCAGGTCGGTGCCAGTCGTAGCGGACTCGGCTGCACTCGACTGCACCCATGCCTGCCTTGTATGTTAACTTCACTAAATTCATAATGTACTCGTAGTACTACGTACTTGTACTGAATTCAATGACATAGAATTTGTCCATGAGTTTCATGAACACGGAAACATGAGTTGCTAGGCAAAACTTGGCACCCACTTCGCCATTGCATGAGAGCTGCTTTATACGTTGTATTCTACAGTCAGGCTGCCTGATGTAACGATGCTTGGGACACTTGAAAAACCGGAGCGTAGCAATAGATGGGCGTCAATTCATATAGGGTCAAAACTGTGCGTGTCTGTGACGTATGATGCACACATGGTCAACCTTATTCTTGATCACAAGATGGATCATCATTATATGAAATTTATAAACACTTAGACAGTATGACATTTCATTTGAAAAGTTTTATTTTTGCTTTCGGTTATGTGAATGTATCCATCTTGGTATCTACATGAATGATTTTATTTGCATACATTTGGTTTTATTCCAGTTATACTATGTATCTTATTCCTGTGATTGTGGATAATTTTGCTTGTAATGCAGTTTAAATCAGTTTTCATTTCTCTGTATGTATTGTACTTCTATGTATATGTATCTCAATTTCATAGCTTTTGGGAGATTAATATAATAATAATAATAATAATAATAATAATCACTATCATCATTATATCATCATTTTTATTATTAGACAGTATTTCATGCATTTTGAACTCTGATCCTTTTTTTGAAAATTTCGGTTTAAACATATTTCATCAAGTTAAATTGGCCAATAGGCTCACGAGCCCCATATTACTTTCGCAGTTTATGTATTAAAGCTGGATGGTGCACCTTATCAAAGGCTCTTGTAATATCACATGATGTCACCCGGATTTCCTTTTGAAACTCAACTGTTTTGGAAAACTCGTGATACAAATATACTAACTGATTAATTGTACCGTCTCGTGGCATGAATCCTGTTGGACGTTTTCGTAAATGTATTCACAAAATTCAATCATTGTTTTTTACATTTAAAGCGAAATGGGTAGTAGGAATATTACTCTTTTTATGCAAATTTACAATCACATTAGTTTACCTTAGCTATTTTGATGCCAAATGCGACTTAAATCTAAATACTTAAAAGAGCCTCCTTTGAATTATGAAAAGGATGCTAGATCCATTGTCCCTGCAAAAAGGCCTTTTATTCTAATGCCAGTGTGCCTCTCGTTACATAGAATATTATTGTCCAGGTTGCGATCCAAAGCACACCAAGGAAAGCTGTTGAGTGAGCCCAATATGTGGCATTGAAAGAGTTAGCAGCATGATTACCTTGTTTACAGCCCACATAGTGACATAAATGACAGAGTGTGGATGCAACAATTTGTCCTGGGGAATATCCGCATTCCGTATTTCACCCTCCTCAACATGCTCCTCTGTGTCATTCGCATGGTTGATGTCCATTGGCTTGTTCTGGATAACACATAAAAATGCATCCATATTCCTAACATTATTTTGACAATATCTTCACCAGATGAGGCAAGCATCTCAGATAAAAGGTATTTTGGTTGTGGTTATCAGGTAACTATAGAAGGTGTATGGCGGAAGGGCCGATCTTATGTTGAGTGACCTCTGACCAAAATCTACTGGTGGGCAGCTCCACTGAGATGATGACTTTGCTCATAGACTGACCGTTAGTGAAACGGTCAGTTGAATACATCTCTCTTGTCTTCAGACTGTCCTTGTTTTTTTCAATTTGACAGTTTATCCATAATTTCTTTCTCCATTTTTAAAGGGTTTAGAGTTTTTATTATCTGTAGAAATGCATAAATAGAACCAATAAAGAAGATATTAGTCAGTATTATTTGCATGGGGAAGAACCCAGGCCTCTTTATTTAGAATGAATATATGTTAATCTGTAGAACAGAATTGAGTCAAACAATTTTGTCTTGTTCTAAATC
Source organism: Hermodice carunculata (assembly GCA_964020975.1). Taxonomy (NCBI): domain Eukaryota; kingdom Metazoa; phylum Annelida; class Polychaeta; order Eunicida; family Amphinomidae; genus Hermodice; species Hermodice carunculata. Next base: position 8,654,051 of record OZ026620.1, read on the forward strand.
TTGAGGCACTAGCTTTGCATTATCCCAGTTCCTCTCTGAACACATACATGTCTATTTAGTTCAGTGTGTGGGGTCTTTTCTATCTATCAGCTTTACGGAAAGAGCTAACCCAGTTAAGTGCTCAGACTGACTGAATGGGTGCATTGCATATAGAAGCAAACACACAGTGTTGTCATTCTGATCCGCCAAGCAGTGATCTGCAACCAGCATATCTTTACCCCCGTGAGGTCTCTGCCAAAGAACGTAGTTCCAAAATGCAGGCGATAGAGTGCAACTCCCGAATGAAGATAAGAAAAACCGAGCCAAAAGAGGTTCACTGCCGTCATCATGCCTGGGCGATGATGTTGAAGCTTGGCTGCATGACTGGTCTGCACGGCAAACATACCTCGGCTTGAGGAGACGTGTCAATCTAATGAACACACAGAGAAATTGTGGCATGAATACAGTTTATTGAAGCAACAGCATCCTGCAGAAATGTGTTTGTTTACTAACAGCGGCAGAACTGATACGAAGTAAACCCAATGATCAACAAAGAGTTACACAATATTATTTTCTTTCAAATCTTTCATGAACAAAGTATTTAACGGTCAGACACAAGTGCAGTTTATCAATTGAAGATGATGAGACTATTTTGTGGCTTTTTAGTGTATTGGCACATGTTTGCAAATGTGAAACCATGTAACATGGAATATTGGTTTGCCGTCACACCTCTTCATATGTCACATTTCCTTATTTTCTAAGTACAACTTCTGTGTACATGAACTTTCATCATTGAATCTAAGACAAAAAGATCTTCATACTTTGGTGAATGAATACAATATGGGGATCACCCCCCCCCCCCCGACTCAGGTACTGTATCGCAATACAGTATTTGGCTGGAAGGGTAACAGGAAAGGATCGTACCAGAATTTTTTCCACTTGCGTACGAGCACAGTGTTTAGCTAGGTTACTAGTCACCAGCTGAATTGTGTATGAGGCTCCGTCCTTCAGAGACAGGCCCACAAATGTGTAGTCCCTGGAGGTTCCTGGCAGCTGTGGTTTATGAAAATGACCAGTAAATTATGACTTGCAGTATAACCAGGGCATCAAATTGAATTTCATCTAGTCCAATTGTAATTCAAATTTTTTTGGGTCAATTTTGCTGTCAGATTACTTAAACTGTCTTTCGATCTATTCAAATAGGAATCGTTATTTTGATTATAAAATGCAATGTGTATTGTGCTTAATGGCTTTGGAAAGAAAGACAAAATGCTTGGCAGTTCTAGTTCTGTTCTTTCAGGGGCCTTAAATTGACATTATAACTTGTGTTTACAAACGTAATTTAAACGATGTCTTTCCCTTGCTCGCTTGATCAGGGAAAAAGTCGTGTATTAAATGTGCGAAAAACATTACTGGGGCATATTACTCATAATAAGGATTGAGTTATAGGAGTTAATCAGACTTCCTGATGGATGTTTTATGACCTGTATGTGGATGTCATCATCAAGGTGTGGCTCCATAGATATTGAAAGCAGCTGCCTCTCGATGGCACTCTCCTCATCCACGAATTTCCAGTCGACGTGCAGTGAATCAATGATGATCTGCCCCAGAGTTTTCAAATATATATATATATATATATATACATATATACGTGTGTGTGTGTGTGTGTTTAGGCTTACTTACACCTTCGTATATTTTTAGTCATTTCTAATGTCATGACAGATTACATAGTATAGTAAAACAAGTATCAAACTCAAAGTGATACATGCCTTACATTCAATCTGAAGCACTACTGCATTCAGAAAGCATACCACACAATGAAATATACAAAATGCGCTGGTTCGCTGGTTCGTTTCAAACATGCCACATTTACATTCTTGCACAATAATTATGGCCATGGAATGGGCTTTTTGCAATTGTATTCCACTATTTGATAATAAGCAGCAGACCTTCACCAAACTTTCTAACTTGCAACAATGGGAATCTGAATTTTCAAATCTTATTATCCATATTAAGATTGTGCTAGAATGGAACGTAAACATTCTAATCACAGTGTCCTCTTGGATTAAATGACATTGAATGAACACTACTGCTTGTCTATAAATAACGAGAATGGACTTCTCGGTAAAAAAGAATTTCAGGGTTTTAAATGTTGCCGTAAAATATGATGACAAAATATATATATCTTATCTTGTGTTCCTGGTCATAATTCAGGGACTTTTCCCTGCGGAAGCCCGGAATGATCTCTTTCTGCTGCAAAGCGCTGTTTATGATGATTTCTATACTGAATATTTTTTTGGCACACTGCACAAGATGTTTTTAAATGCTATATAATTTCGTGTTAAACATTGTACTCTCCACTTAATCATGGATAAAATAATTACCTGTGAACTGTATTAGATGTTTTTCACTAAATGAGGTGGACTGGTGTCCACTTTGAATGCATTGGATGTTGCCTCCACCCAAAGCCCTATGGGAAAGTATAAGTACTGATCAGGACATCGACAATTGTCACTAAAAATGAACTTTGAATTTATTTTCATCAACAGATTGTAAAGTCTTTACCCCAGAATTTAGTTTTAAACAGAAACGAGGGACTTTCCAACCTCAGGGGATTACCCAAGGGGAAATTTGAACAAATATTGTAAATCTGGTTGGCTCTCAGAATAATCATGGTATAGCCATGATAAGTTGTTATTGGAAGTAATATTTGGGAAGTGCAGTCAAAATCCCCTATACATTGTTGTGTAATTGGCAGAACAGTGGAATTCCCCAGAGTGTAAAAGTGGTAAGATTGTGAAATATTATGATAGCTGACGCACTGGAAAGACCCAGAGTGTTAAATTAATGATGGTTGTTGTGCAAAAACATGACCTAGATACAGTCACAAGATAATGAGTCAATACAGGATGTACAAGTAAGTTACAGGATATAGCAGTTGTTTATGACAGTGATGGATGTGAGGTTGTACAGTACATAAAAGTATGTTGTGTAAAAGTGGAATTAATTCTTCTAAGAATTAATAAACTGATATTTTAAGTTTAGATTGAGATTGTATAGATCATGACAAGTCTGTACATATAAATAGGTAGTCTTTTCTATCATGTTTGTGTGTGAACTTGTTCACCCTGATATGTAATCTTTGGTATGAGAATAGAAGTAGGGGAAGTTTCATATACACAATAACTGATAGGGGGAGACGCTGTACAGTTAGGAAGAAACCTAGTTTAGGGTTTTGCCATCACTGAATCATGTCTTCTTTACTTAGAACTTAATATTAACAGGATTTTACCGGATATATCTGGTTTTAGCCAGACATAACTGCTGTGTGGCAGGATTTCATGGGAATTTCCACTGTGTCTGATTCATAACTGTGTATAAAAGAAGGTACAGTTGCCTTGCTAGGCAGAGCTTGTTCTCTCAGCTATAGGAGAGTTCTGAAGAGATTTCTGAATGAAGAACCAAGGAGCCTAAGCAGATTGACAGATCTATCATTGTACAAGGACGAAGAATAAAAGAATCAAAACTCGAGATCGAACCTGGAGGTTGTTATTGCAGACAAGTCCATCCTTGTGTATAACTACCTGGTCACCTAATACCCAGTCAGATATCACACCAAATTAGACCGGGTCGTTTACATAATTGGCGAGCTTGCCAGGATTCTTCTCACCTTTAACTTCTGATCAATGGCTCAAGTACACCTGAACTACATAGTGGTGAGTAGTTCAGATGAAGAGGATAGTGATAGCTATATAATTGACATACAAGACGAAACCATAGACAGGCATCAACACACGCCTGTACCAACACCAGTACCAACTCTAACTCCAGAACCTGAACCAGGACTAGACCCCTCAAACCAGTCTAGACAGACCAGACGGGTGGCTCGCATGAGAATTACTGAATCTGCAGTAGTGTCAAGGAACCATTGGCTAGCTGAAAGAAGAAGGGAGAGAGAAAAACGAAGACGGTTAAGAGAAGAGAAAAGAGAAATCATAAGGCAAGTTCACCTATTAAGACAAAAGTTAGCACGACTTTATGAACAACAAGAATGGGAACAACACATCATTAATACTACTCTCGGAAGACTCCGAAGATTACAAGTAGGCCAGGACCCGCACTAGGACAAGACAAAATGAATCCAGATCAATTTACAGTATTATCGGAGGGCATCGCCAAGATGATACAGGATTTGAATCAAGGTATGGGAGCATGGCATAATGATTATAAATGAAATGAAAAATTAAAATACATAGTAAAAACTGTACGGAAATGTGATGGACAAGTAGCGGCTGACATCAGAGAATGGATTGATGAAGTGGATATGAGTATTCCGTATCTACTGGAAATTCCCAGAGATGTCATTGACATTGTTACAAAATCTGTTACTGGTTCACTGAGGAAGGAAGTAGAGCGGTTTTTGGACCTACAACCCGCTCGACGTGCCACTCCATGGGACGACATGAAGACTCATATTATAAAATCTTTTCTTTCGGCCAACGAGGATAAACGTCTGATAAACGAATTAGATAAAATAGAACAACTGGACTATGAAAATTTGGGACATTTAAATAGAAAATTTAGAGAAGCCGCACACTGTGCATATCCAGGAAACAGGAGTGCTGACACAGAAAGGACAATTGTCAGAGCCTACACGAGAGCTCTACAAAATGCTGAGTTAGCCAAGAAGCTAATTGTGGAATCAAGACCACAGACACTGGAGGAACCAATTGAATATACAGAAAAACAAGAGGCTGGACTGCAGATGTTTAGAGGACTGGAAAGGAGAAGGACCGAGGAACCAATGGAGATTGGAGGACTGGAGGACAACATGAAGGAAGTGTTGAAACTACTGGAGACCACTGCTAAAACCCAACAGAGATTGATGGACAGGATCAACAGGCTGGAAACAAGACCCAACATGCCACATCAATCCAGGCCCATGACAAGAAACATTCAGGGGAAATGTTTTTACTGTGACAAGATGGGACAGAGAGCAGCGGAGTGTCCAAAGAAGATGGCCGACCAACAACAACAACAGCAGAAAACCATACAAAGACCAACAAGTCACAAGTCTTTAAACTAGAGGCTGCGGCAAGGTACACTGGAGGTAGGTGGGACGTTGCACTGACTTTGTCAGGGGTTAAGTGTGGTGCTCTCCTCGATACTGGTGCTAGTGTGACCTTATTGCACGAAAGACTGTTTGATAAGTTGTGTTGATGAGTTGGACGATCAAAACTTCTTCAACCATGTACATTTATTGTTAGTGATTCGGGAGAAAAATTAAATGATTGGGACAAACGGAGATCAAAATTGACAATGCTACTGTAGCTTAAGTTATAATTGTAAAAGGAATTTCTCATGACATGATTTTGGGTTGTGATCTTTTGAATAAAGGACAGGGCATTATAAATTATCCAAAACGACTATTGACATGGTTTAAGAAGGATTGGCCATTAACAACCAAGCTGAAAAATGGTATCAATGCTGTAAATAAACATGGAAAAAGGATTCAATTGTAGTAAAAACAGGTAGATGTACAGGACATTCTGCTATTGATTCTACATTGGAAAAATATAGTGATTTATTTAGTGATAAGACTGACCCTCATGGATATTGTGAGTTAGATTCTGTGGTAATTGATACTCAAGGACACTCTCCTATAAAACAAAGGGCATATAGAACTCCTTTGTCAAAAAGGAAGGTTATAGAAGAGGAAGTAGAAAAAATGTTGGGAGACGAAATTATTCAACCAAGTTCAAGTCCTTGGGCTTCACCAGTGACCTTGGTGCCAAAACCAGATGGTTCGACATGATTTTGTGCGGACTACGGGAAGTTGAATGATGTGATGAAGAAAGATAGCTACCCTTTGCCATTAATTCAAGACATCTTTGATCAGGTAGGTGGTGCTGGGATTTATACTACCCTAGATCTTAAGAGCGGCTATTGGCAAATTCCAGTTTCACAGGAAGCTATTCTAAAAATCAGCTTTCATTTGTCATCAGGGATTACATGAATTCCTTAGAATGCCTTTTGGGTTAGCTAATGCTCCAGCACAATTTCAGAGAATCATGGACCAAGTATTATCGGGATTGATAGCAAAATGTGTATTTCTGTACAAAGATGATATTGTTATCGATAGTAAAGACAAAGATACACATGCAAAAGATTTGGAAGAGGTATTCTGAAGATTACAAAATGCTGGACTCAAAGTCAAACCATCAAAGTGTTCTTTTGCAAAAACAGAAGTCAAACTTCTTGGTTATATTATAAATCAAGAAGGTATTTGTAGTAATCCAGAAAAGGTGGACGCCATTGTTAAAATGGACGCTCCCACCACTTTGAAGGGAGTTAGATTATTTTTAGGAATGTGTAATTATTATTCAAAAACAGTTCCAAATTATGCTGAGATTGCTGCACCTTTATATCAGTTGACAAAGAAAAACCAACCTTTCACATGGGGAAAGGAACAGGAACAAAATTTTCAAAAGTTGAAAGAACTTTTGCAATCACGAGAGGTCATGACATATCCACAGGTTAACAAACCATACAAGTTATACTCTGACGCTTGTGGTCATGGTATCCTAGTAGAGGATGATGAAAAAGGAGTAGAAAGAGTCATACAATATGTTTCACATCAATTGTCAGGAACACAATTGAAATGGGCTACTATAGAGAAGGAAGCCTATGCTGTAGTTTACTGTGTATCAAAACTCCGACCATATTTATGTGGGGCAGAGTTCACAGTGTACACTGACCACAAACCTCTGAGATCTTTATTTACTACAGAGACAAGAAATACCAAAATACAAAGATGGGATGTCCTATTAGCAGAATTTGGTGCTAAAATAGAGTACATAAAAGGAAAGAAAATATCAGGGCAGACGTATTGTCTCAAATAAAACCAAGGGAAGAGGTCAACACTTTTGATACAGAAGAGTGGGTTAAACCAGATGCAATACAAGATGACATAATGGTCAGAATTCCATTAGAAGCAGATGAATTGAATCCAGAAAAGGTTAAACAAAATCAACAAGAGGAATTTCAGAATCTGTTTCAAGAAGCACAAAATGAAGATACTTCATATGAAGTATTTCAAGGATTGTTGTATTCAACCAAACAACCAACTTCAATGGATGCTAGTTATCCGAGGTTAGTTTTGCCACAACAATACAGGAAAAAGGTGGTAGAATGATGTCATAAAGACGTAGGCCACATGTCAGTGCATAAGACATTATGTAGGACACGAGAGGCTTATGTCTGGCCTGGAATGAGGAAAGATATTATAGAACAGCTTAAACACTGTCCGACTTGAACCATTCATACTCCTAGACAAGACCATACTAGGATGGGAGAAATGCCTATTCCAAATTACCCTATGCAGATCATAGGAATGGATCTCATAGGCCCCTTTGGTATTACAGACAGAGGAAACAAGTATTGTCTGAACATTATAGATTACTAGTGGTTGGGCAGAAAGTTATCCTTTGCCTTCTAAAACAGCTAAAGAGGTAGAAGAAGCACTTGCAAAGGACTTCTTTCCAAGACATGGCATTCCTGAAATTATTATTACAGATCAAGGACAGGAGTTTTATGCTCAACTTTTCAAAGATTATTTGAAAAGATTGGGAGTGGATCACAGAAGATAACCTTATAATCCTCAGGCCAACGGCAAAGTTGAGAGATTCAACAGAACATTGAAGGAAATGGTTGCTAAATTGGTGAATAACAATGCAAGGAAATGGGAAAAACTACTTTCAAATGCATTACTAGCATATAGAAATAGCGTTAGCACAAGTACTGGGTATACCCCATTCTACCTATTGTATGGTAGGAGAGGAAGATTGCCTTTAACGAAAATGTTGAGGAAGGGAACTCAAACATTACAAGGACGTCTCAGTGATTTATCTGATGCTCTCACTAGTGCTAGACAGAATCTAGAAGAGTTTAGAAAGTGTAATGGAGAGAGATTGAATCAGAAAGCCAATGCTGGTTATACAAGATATAAGATACAAGATACGAATCTTTATTTAATCTCGGCGTTGACAACAAGTAACATTAGCTATACAGCTATTATGACTGAGCAGTAGTGTATAAAAAATATAAAAAGTTCATCAGAACACAAATGAAGAGACAAGTTAAAAATATGACATCAGTGTGAACAGTTCCAGTCTTCAACAAGTCTTAGCAAAGCTGTTTGGCAGCTGTAATGCTTCCTAAAGGCAGCAACATATTCTGATAGGACTTGGTCTAAAAATTGGTCCAGTTGTTTGAGAATGTTCTTTTCAAAAACTTTAGAGATCGAAGTCAATATGCTAATTGGTCTATAATTAGCTCTGTTTAGAGGATCGCCTTTCTTAAAACCCGGGTTTACAACAGCTGGTTTGCAAGCCTGAGGAAAGGGACTCTGGGATACTGAAGCATTGAAAAGATGAGTGATAGGTTGGCTAATGTAATTTGATGCAAGTTTCAAAAGTTTGGTTGATATAGTATCATAACCCGTTGCTTTCTTGGGGTTTGATATGGAAATAATATCATGTATGTCAGCAGTGGTGACAGTCTTGAAGTTAAAAGAGACAGGGGTCTTGTGGTCTCTAATATTGGTAACACTTGGATGCTCATTATGAAATTCAAGCTCTTGTGAAATAAAGCCGTCTTCGTTTATAGAATCTGAGCTTGGTATAAAAGGATTGTTGCCAATGTTTGTGGCAACATTTACGTAGTAATCATTTAAGAGATTTGCAACTTCCACTGTTGAGGACACCAGGCCATCTTCATGAAGTAAAGCAATGTTACTGTCCGAGTGGCCTGTATTTCCAAGAAATGGTTTTAGTTTGCCAAAAGGTGTTTTGGTTTGGTCCATCTTTATATTTGTCATTAAAGTAGTCAGCCATACATTTTACTCTGATTTTGGTTTTGAGATTTCTATGCTTACGATAGTTTTCCCAGTTTGATTTACTTCTTACATCCTGGTACTTATTTTCAAAACGGGCAGTATTCATAATAGACTTTCGGTAGGTTCTGTTCATAAAAGGAACCTCCTTTGCACGTTTCATTTTTGTTTTAAGGGGGGCATGTTCATCAATTATCTCGAGAAAGAGTTTCTCAAAAATGAAGTATTGGTCATCAAGGTCCTCAACACACTGAGAAACCCAAAAGGGTACTTTTTCCATGTCACACTCAAAATTTTTCTGATCAAAATCTTTAAAACTTCGGTATGTAATTTCTTTTGGTTTCATTCTAGGCATGTATGCCTTGTAAATAGTATAAATGAGTTTATGGCGGTCGCTGATACCTGTTTCTATACAACCACTCTTTGTAAAATATAGATGCCTATTAGTCAGGAAGACATCAAGAAGTGAATTGTTTGTACGAGTTATACATGTGGGTTCAGTTATAAGGTTTTTTAGATCAAAGGTATCACATAGATCACGTAACGGTCCGCCTTTGTTGTGGTGCAATAGATCAAGATTTAAATCACCACCAATTATGATATGACTAAAAGAGGCAAACAGAGTGTTAATGGTTAGAATCATAGAGTCTAAAAAGTCTTTGTCCGACACTTTTGGTGGTTTGTATGCAAATAACAAGCACCACCTTACCTTTTTAATGGTACATTCGAGAGGCAATATCTCTATGTCATGGCATTTGGGCTGGATGTTATTTACTGCTCTCGCCGGTAAATCAGATCTAACATAGACAAGTAAACCTCCGCCATGACAATTTCCGTCATTTCTAAACATTCTGTATTGTGGTACCTGAAATTGTGAGTCTGGAAATGAATTGTCAATTTTGGTTTCTGAGATAAACAAAATATCAAAAATCTGTCTACTAAGGATGTCATAGATATAGCTATGCTTGTAGCGTAGACTATTTATGTTAAGATGACCAATAATAAGATTTTTAAAATATTGTCTTCGAATATCTTGTAATGGATCACATTCGAAATCAGAAAGGTTTTCATCTGCTAAATCGTTTAAAGTTGATGTACTGAGCTGAACATCTATATCATTTGAATGCACTGAAGAATCACAGTCTGGGGTGGAGCCCAGGCTAATCGAGGACACATCTGCAAAAGGTAATAGTCCCAGAAGGCATTTAGGGCAACGCCAGTCAAAGTCCTGACCTAGGTTTTTCAAGTAAGCATGTAGTTCAGGCTTTACATTTCCACACTTTATATGAATCCAGTGGTCACAATCATCAGACAAAATGGCCCGGTGTGTTGTGGCCACAGGTCTGGTACAAATTCCACATGGATTCTTGAGAGGTCCTGGGTTTGGGTTTATATCGCCAGAGAGTGTGGTTGTAAGTAAGTAATAGTAATGGAGGTGAAAGTGGCTATTTCTGTATAAATCTGAGTGCCAATGTACAATGTAATGTTGTCCCCATGCAGACAATTCAGTACTCAGAATGTGGGCAGTAGTGTTTGTGAACAAAGTGGTGACCCTAGTGTCTAGCAGTAACAATGCATGGGTCAGCTGGGTGTATGACCTGGATATATTCCTGGCAGGGCAGTTTAGGTAAACATCAACACTGTGGGGTCTCGCATTTTGTCTAAGAAATTGACCAGAAAGCAGTAATGTCCACAATAAAACAAAATGCAATGTTATATCTGCACAACCCAGTTTGTCTGTGTATCTAAAGTTCCTCCGTCTGGGGGTCCACAGCCAGGTATTGAAGGATCCGGTGTTTTGTCTGTGTTGTGTGTAATCCATTATTCACAGATTTCCTGGCACTTGAATTGGCTATAATTTATGTTTGGCTATCCTATGAAACTGGCATGTATACAGCATAGACCAATGCAAACAAATACTGAAAGTTTCATACCATAAAATCTGCACAAATGGTAGAAAGTCCACTAAAAAATATCACCTGCAGAGTCTAAGGTACTTTAAAAACATGACAGGCACAAATCCCCTTCTAGTAAAATCCATTTGATTGGTAAAAAGTTTAAAATCCTTGCAGACAGCTCAGTGATTCAAATCAGCAAGATTGGTCACGTGACCCAGAAAGTGGTGATATTCAAGTAGGTGATACAGTGGTATTTAAGGCTCAAGAAAGACTAACACTGACATCCAGATGGGATCCACAGTATGAAGTCATATGAGTCAGAGGAAAAGTATGCTGGTTACGTCAACAACAAACTGGAAAACCAAAGTTGTCAACCGGAACAAGATCCGATTGGTTGATCCAAATATGGTATGGGATGATGTACATCCACATCCTGTTAGGAACAGTAGAAATACAGCAGTTCTACAACCCATAGCTCAGTTTTACCCTGAAACTCAACCAGAGCGCACTGAGGGTGAGGAAACAACAGAACAGCCAGAAGATCAATCAGAGGAATCAACATCCAGACCGAGCAGTAGACAACCAGAGGAGAAGTTCACACCAAGATACTTTGCCAGATTCAGGAAATGACAGCTAGATCACACAGAAGATCAACTACTTTCACAGAAGAGACCATGTAGTCCAATGGAGACGGAAGAACCTACCGAGGCTATGGAGCAGTAATGTTCATGATAATCATGATCATCATTACTCAGGCGACAGCAGATGATACTAAACCTTTGGCAGATGGAGTCTTAATGGCAGCAAAACTTCAGATGTAAGTCCAAACAGCTGAGTAGGCAGTCTTAGTTACTTTGGACGGACCACCAGACCCCAGCAGCATAATTCAACAGTTCATGAATATTGAGAAAGTAATCAAATCCGTAAAAGAGATGCAGCTGGCAGATAAACTACATTGGATGGATCGTCTGAAGACAAAATTAGAACTTCTACAACTTCATACCAAACTTAATCCAACAGAGAAGAAGATGAACAAAGGAAACAACCTAACTTCTAGAAGAAAACGAGGACTATTTAACTTCATTGGAACCATTGCAAGTTCATTATTTGGAGTCACTATGGACCAAGGAATTGATGAAATTCGAAGAGCCGTATCATGGAACAGATTTCAGAACAAGGTAATTGTACATCAACAAAATTTAAACAGATAAAGCTGTTGAAGAACTGTGGGCTTACCCGTGAGCTCACTTAATTTTCCCCTTAATACCAGTCCAATGGTATTTATACATGTAGCAGCCAATTATACTTCCAGCAATCAGCAGTGATGCCAGGATTCCTAATACCACCCAAGACACACGGCTGCCATGTTTCGTCCAATTGATTACTTCTACCGATTCTATTAGTGGTGTTAAACTGGTTTCATTGCTTGAAATTTAACCTTTTGTAATTCCTTCAGAGCATACCCCTCTGGTATTACTTGTTGTATATTTAAGGTTGATGGTATTTCCTGAATACCCAATGCATGGACTGAAAGGCGGCCAATCGTTTCTGCCATACCAGGTAAGATCCAATGTGTTCCACTAACAGTACAGCCATCCCTAACCTGAATTAGGTAGGTTCCTGCCTGAAGTTGTTGAGACCGTTCTGGACTAGATGTGCATCTCGAATAAACTGTCTCACCCCATGTTACGAGAACATAATCTCCTAACGCTATCTCAACTGCCTGAGACAAACAAGGGTCATAAAGTGGATGATGATAATGATAATATTGAGATGCATAATTTGAAGGTAACTGAGAAGCCAAAGTTAGCTTCCCTATATCCTTCACTTTTTCCTAACTATAGTCAGATTGGATTATCTGCTGGAAATGATACTTCAGTGCAAACTGAAGCAGTTCAAAGGAAACTGAACACAAGGGTTATAAAAAAACACTAATATGTGCCAGTGATATTTGTGTTCTTATTATACATACATCTTAATTTTTTATGTTTTGTAAAACATAGTGGCGAGCACTTTTGCCCAAAAAGTCAGTTTTGGTGTGAATATAGGTAACTTAAAGAGCAGGTAACATCTTGACAAGTTACTTCATACTTACAAGCCCTGGGCAATACATATTAGCATTGCATGTTAGGCTTAATTGATTAAGGTATATGTAATCACTATTTATTTGTATTGTATTGTATAATCCTGACATATTTGTATTGTATGATGTATTTTAAGTATTGCATTGTATTGTATTGAATTGTATTGTCATGTTAAGAGTAAAATAAGTTTCAAAGATAGAGATCTTTGGAAACTTTTTAAGGGGTGGACGAGTGTAAAGTCTTTACCCCAGAATTTAGTTTTAAACAGAAACAAGGGACTTTCTAACCTCAGGGGATTATCCTGGGGGGAATTTGAACAAATATTGTAAATCAGGTTGGCTCTCAGAATAACTATGATAAGTTGTTATTGGAAGTTATATTTGGGAAAGGGGAAGTACAGTAAAAATCCCTAAACATTGTTGTGTAATTGGCAGAACAGTTGAATTCCCCAGAGGGTAAAAGTGGTACGATTGTGAAATATTATAACAGCTGATGCACTGGAAAGACCCAGAGTGTTAAATTAATGATGGTTGTTGTGCAAGAGATCGAACCTGGGAGTTGTTATTGCAGACAAGTCCATCCTTGTGTATAACTGCCTGGTCGCCTAATACACAGTCAGATATCACACCAAATTAGACCGGGTAGTTTACAAGATGTTGCACACACATAGATATTTACCTACAGGACAATTCTTTAGTTTCTTCAATAACGATACACCTCTGTTGGTGGGACTTTACTATAAAATAACCCCCCTTTCACCGTTAGGGTGACGTAATTTGTACTAGAAGTATCACTAGAACAAACTAACTACACCATTTGGTGACACAGCAACATGCTTCATCCTAATTACATGCCTTCGTAAGGCCTTTTAACATTTAGCATAATAGATGTCACATCCACGGGAAAAGACTTAATCCTGAAAATTTAAATTTAGATTAGAAAGCTAATTTAAAAAGAAACATGATCCCTTTTAAACTTTATTTGCAAATGTTAAATTGTTTGGACATAGGTACTTGTGTAGGTTATCAGAGCAACTTCAATGCGATGTTGCAGGGTATTTTCTGAAGCACAGCCGACTTTCATAAAACCAATCCAATGTGAAAAGATCATCACTCAAACGCCAAATAAACTACTTTTTATTTGCCCATGTGTGACATTATTATCCTGCCCTCAACCTCTTTAGTAATGCATTACGTTACCAGCCTTGCTGTAGGCTCAGAGAGTGCCATAGATGGTCTTGTTTGTCGGTAAATTTTTCTTTTGGAAGCTACTGCAGCAGCATACTCATGACACGAAATTATGTATCTTGTTCAACTCTCCAAGGAAAGTTTATTAAAAACATGAAGATATAAACATAGATTGAGAAACCTGCAAGACATTCCGGTGTTTCATGCAATACTGTGCCCGTTGCAATTTGTGGTCTCCAGCGTACACCTGTGTTATTCGTTAAAACAAGCATACGTTTTACCCTTGCTTCCTGAACTGCAGGCTTTTTGGACAAAAAATCATGCAACATGTTGAAGACACCACACATTTGGCAGTTGGGTAAGCGATCATTTCTATACCAAATTGTATTTATTTTGTCCCCCAATTTCCCATTTTGCCTATCACTCTGTAGAGTGTGCTGCCATCAATTTACTGTATTTCTTCATCAACTCTGGCATAGTGCCATATTGACATGTGCTTTTTTTATCTGCCACTGTCTTTTCCCCAACAGACCTCATCCAATTAGAAAATGATGCCAGAAAAAGACCATTTGATACCGTTCCCACACATATGTAAAATGTGAAAGTTTAATTAAGCTGCATGGTTCTCTGACACTGATATGTTTTAAATAAATCAACCAATAGAGTAGTATCTGCTATTTACCACCACCCCAGCTGTGCTGCCAGCCTAAAATGGTCGTAGACTGCAGGTGGTCGTTCGCGTTAGTGGCATATTCAGGTGTCCCAACCATAGGTTAGGATACCTTACCCACTTATGCACAATAAAGTGGGAGCAGCATTTTATTTCACCCCGAAACACTCGGGGATTACACTGCCTACAACTCACATACCACTTCTGACAAGTTTTATCATCATTCAATCAAATGACATGAAAACAGAAAAAAACAAACCAGAAAAATTTCAATGTACGCAAGACATAACAATGTCTGCATAAGCCCGGACAGTGAATACCAATGGTACTGTAATTTCAATTAATTTCACTATTTTTATTTCGCTTATGCTTCAAAACCATAAAATTAAGATCACAGTGAAAAAAGTTTTCAACATCGAATTGACAGGCCAAATGAATAAATAATGAATTTAATGTCTCAGTGAAAAATCCAGAATGCAAAAATAGTAAAAAGTATTACCGTTGAAGATAAATGTACCTGCAGTGGCCAACAAACAGTGTAGAACCAGGTGACGAGCATGTTGAGATCAACTACAATCATATGCAAAATTTTACCTTGTTTCAAATGGCGCTCAACTTGCATACATGCATGCCAGGGTAGCGTGTCGCATTTGGATTGATAAATACCGATGATGACCGCTTCAGACACAACCGAGGGGGCAGATTAAAGTTAAGATAGTAAGTCACGATTTAAAAATTCCTTAACGACTGTTCCCCTGGTTCATCGGAGAATAGACACATGGAACCTAGCAAAATATGACAATACCAATCACAGCACAACCGTGGCTACATGCTGCTATGTTGTTTCCTGGCCGTCCACTTAACCTTCCTGACAAATTGAAATATAAAGCTGTGTTGGAGTTGTTTTAATGCAAAATAACAACACTCGTTGGCCAGCTTTTCTGTTAACTTGCAACTTGATTACTGTTTTGAACATTCATTCCGTTAATGATGGCGATATTGTGTGAAGCAGATGTCAATAACAGAGCAGTTAAACAAAAGTTTGTTTGTTTTTAAATAGCTGAAGATGGTTAGAATCATCCAATAACTTGAACATTTACATCAAAAAGTGTGCTACTGTCATCCTTAAAAGTTTACTATATGCTGTCAAAAATTACAAATATAATTGACGGGCACATTTGTAAGGTGGAGCAAGGTCATAAGGAAATCGGAGTGGTGAGATGAATGATCTTTTTGTATGGCTGCTATGCATATATCACAGCCAAGAATGTAGTACCCCTCATTCATGGTCCAGTGGATAACATAATAAGCCCCCACAGGGTGTTAAGTGACGCCTCTATTGTGGTGCTGTGGAGAGCAGACCGCACACAATGGGGCGGAGGTATTTTAGCTTTCTTGAGATCAGACATCCCAGGATGTAGGAAAGTGACCTGTGAATTATCCAACATTGAGTCAATAGCAGTGCAGGTAAATCTGAACAACAGCAAATGGCTCATATACGGTGCCTATAGGGCACCATCTATGCCAAACAGTAACTTTTCATATGACTTTTACAACACAATGGACAAAGTAAGTGTAGGTTATGAAAACCTGGTTGTTATGGGGGGATCTCAACTATAACATGTTGAAACCCACAATTGCTGAACCCCTGATAGATATGTGTAAAATTTTTTATTTTTTTAACAAAATTGAGGAGCCCACCTGCTTTACTAAAGAGGCCGAACCCACTCTTATGGATGTTGTTCTAGCAAATTGACCAAATTCATGTTGCAATATTACCAACTTTAATACCGGCATGAGTGACTGTCATAACTTGATATCTTTCCAAATTTGCGGGATTATCCCGTATATAAAAAGACATTGCTTGTGTAAATGTACACAATTTCAGTGAAATTGCTAAAGAAATTTACCCAAACGATATCCCTTTGGAGGGTAACAATTCAGATGGTTTCAGAGATGTGTTTTTGGACTTGGATATTCAGGTCACTAATGACAGGTTTTGTATTAAAGTCTATCACAAAATAGATGAGTTTAACTTTGAAGTAGTTAATTATCCTTTCCCGGACAGTAATATTTCGGATACTATTGGATATAATACATTTTTGTCACAAATTTTGAGATTGGTCGTATTTGTTCTAAATTTCAGGACTTTGCATCACGAACCAAATTTATTTACAATAACCTTGAGTCAAGAGGATTCACAGGTGTACTTTTGATCAAATATTTCTACAAATTTTGCTGTAAATATCCCGAGATGGTTAGAAAGTTTAGCTTCAATAATTTTAGAGATTTTAGACTTGCCTGTTTTGCTACTTAATTTTATCTTTTGACACCATTATGTTTCGACGTTCCCCTTTCGGACATTTTAGGCTAGCTTGTTTTCTGTTAGGTAAGCCCCCAGGGGCTACAGGTTGCACGAAGCGACCTACGACAGTTACAAGCTTGCCTAATTGTACTTGATATCTGGTTAATATTTTCATTGCATTCTCTTGACATAAATACAAAAGACTTCCATTCTTTTCTGACTTGCCCTATAATTCTACTGTTAACATCCAAAGATTATAAGAAAGTTTGGCCGCAATAATCTACAGCTTTTAGACTTGTCTGTTTTGCTACTTAACTTTATCTTTTGGCATCTTTCTGTTTTAATGTTCACTATCAGACATTTTAGGCTTATATGTTTTCTGTTAGGTAAACCCCCAGGGGCTACAGGTAGCAAGAAGCGGCCTACGACAGTGGCATGTTTGCCCAATTGTACTTAAAATCCTGTTAAGAAAAATTGTTTTGATAGCATGTTTTTGGCATAAATGCTAATGACTTCCATTCTTTTCTGACATGCCTGTATGCACATTTACTCACTATTAAAAAATTACTCAAAATTGACAGTATTTTCTCAGCTATCACAAACCTGACACATTAAGTTGACACATTGACTCAGGGTTGGCAGTTAAATAGAGCTTAATTGTTTGAGGAGTAGGTGTCATCATGGAGTTTGTTTTACATCTCTGGTACAGGATGTACATTGTTGCAGTCCTTGTTAGGATTTTCCTTGGTATGTACAGGTGGTCTAGCTGCAACTGTTTATTTTACAATCAGTGGGACTGAATATAATGCCCTAGCTTGTTTCCACTTCAGTTAAACATTGGCGGATGGTTTAACTAGGAAAAGCTGTCCAGCTAGAAAGGGTACATTTTGGTTCAGGGGTAAGTCAAATTGTTCTTATCTGAACCTGTACTATGAAAATTTGGTAATTATGGTTTGCTTGACAGGTATTCTTCTTTGATATGAAGCTCTGCATTTACAAGCAAAACTTCACATATTTAGCTAATTCATCTTTTGCCACGTTCATATTTATTCATTATTATGTGGGTTGTCTTTGCTGAATATTTAGCTTAGGCAAGGAGCTGCTACTCAGAGAGACATGTACGGGTAAAAGGCTCTGAAACATGTTGAGTAGTTACCCGCTGAAGACTCTTTAATTTATTTGGGCTGATACAGCCTATGTCAAAATTTACAGAGGAACGTGTGCAATATACACAATAGTAATTCCATATATATACAGGTTAGACAGGGACAGGCTAGCTTGTGGACAGTAAAGAGTTCGAACTGCGGAATAGGATATTGACTACTAGGAAGTGGTTCTGGATAAAAAGACACAAATACAAAAGAGAAAACGTTAGCTACCGTAGTTTTCATTCTTTTGACCACGAGGCGTGCATAAAAGATCTTGAGAATGCTCCTTTTCATATTGCTCATGTTTTTGATGATATCAACGACACATATTGGGCAAGTGAGAAAACACTGCTTGATGTTCTACATGGCCATGCCCCAATCAAGCAGCAGAAACGACGTAAACATTCTGCACCCTTTATGAACAGGACCTTCAGGAAGGCCATCTATAGAAAGCGTATGCTCCTCAACAAATTTCGCAAGTACAAGAAAAAGAAAAATTGGCAAAACTATAGAAGACAACGCAATCTTGTTACCAAACTGCGGAAAAAGTCCATCCAAAATTATTTCTTCGAGAGGTGTGCTGGTGGTCCAAACTCTAAGCACTTCTGGTCCACCAACAAACCTTTTCTTTCCAAAAAGGGAAGAAAAACTGATAACAATATAATTTTGTCAACTGGAAATAGTATTTTTACCAATCCAGAGGAAGTGAGTGAAATATTCAATGATTATTATATCAAGGTCAGAAGTGGAATTGCCACTGACCACTCTTTCAATTCTTCCTCGCATCATATTGGAAAAATCAAATCGAAAATACATGTCCAAAATCAGTTTGAATTTAAGATGGTTGACGAAGTGTTTATATCCAAACAAATTGATAGTTTAAACCTTCAAAAAGCAACAGGGACAGATGGCATATCTGCAAGGCTATTGAAATTAGTCAAACCAGCTTTAGTTATATCAATAACTAACCTTGTAAATAAAACTCTGACATCTGGTACCTTCTCTGACCCACTTAAAGAAGCTCAGGTCACTCCTATTTTCAAAAAGGACGACCCAGTGGACACGAAAAACTATAGACCTCTCAGTGTATTGACAGTAATTTCACAACTTTTTGAACGTACCATAAATGACCAACTCTATGATTATTTCTCTGACATGCTTCACCCGTTTTTATCAGCTTTTAGACAGGGTTATGGGTGTCAGACAACACTACCTAGAGTCGTGGAGGACTGGAAGAAAGCCTTGGACGAAAACAAATATGTGGCCGCCTTGTTAATGGACCTATCCAAGGTCTTCAACAGTCTCCCCCATGATCTCCTTATAGCTAAACTTGAGGCATATGGGTTGGATGCCACTGCTTCAGATCTTATTAGAAGTTGCCTGAGTGACAGAAAGCAGTATGTACAGATCGGTCACTAGCTCATGGCAAAATACTCTGAAAGGTGTTCCTCAGGGTTCCATTTTGGGACCTTTCCTTTTTAACATCTTCATGAATGGCATCTTTTTCTTTGTTGAAGAGGGAATACTGTACAATTATGCTGACGACAATACTCTGTCTTTTTCCCGTGAGTCACTACCAACCCTGAAATCAACTTTGGAAGCAGGCTTTATTCACCTTATCAAATGGTTTGAGATGAATATGATGAGAGCCAATCCTGAAAGGTTCCAAGGAATTCTTTTTGGTAACAAGGCAAGAGGCAAAGACCTCACCTTTCATTTGGACAAATTTGATATCCATTGTCAGAACGAAGTAAAACTGCTAGGCGTCACAATTGATTTTCGACTTAGTTTTGAAAAACATATTGCCCAAATGTGTAAGGAGGCATCCAGACGGATAAATGTATTGAAAAGAATCGGCCATTACCTCAACAAAAGTTGTAAACTTCTCATTTACCACTCTTTCATTCTTTCAAATTTTGGATACTGCCCCATAGTTTGGCACTTGTGGTGAGGACAGTACAAAGAAAATGGAACGCATTCAGGAGCGAGCTCTCAGATTCATCTATGATGATCAAAATTCTCCATATGAAGACCTTTTGGAAAAACCAAAATTTCCATCCTTACGCATTAGAAGGATGAAGACCATGGCGATGGAGGCATACAAAATTCTTAATAAACAAGGCCCTTCGTATTTATATGACCTGCTGATGGTAAAAGACTCAAAATAATCTTTTAGATACACCAACACTGCCACTATACCAAGGGTTAGAACAACCAAGTATGGTGTGAAATCTTTCCGGTATGGTGCAGCCAAATTGTGGAATGCACTACCAGATTATTTTAGAAATGCCTCCAGCTTTAATCAATTTAAAAAACTAGTCAGCAACTAGAATGGTGACACCTGCAACTGCATGTCATGGAGATAGATGCCTCTGAAGTGCATGTCACAGCCACCTATCTGTGCAAAGTTGCTGACTAGTGTTTTATATATATTATTATTAGTACAGATTATTGATCACCATGAAAGATATATATTAACCTCATCCCGTATTTATTGTATGTAAATAAACACTGTTGTTTTTAGTCACCTATGTATTTTACAACTTATACTCACGTCAGAAAATAGCTCTTCAGAGCTAATGTTTATTGTAAAAAACGACCGACATGAAATAAAGCTTACTTTGACTTTGACTTTGAATGGTCCCACAGGGACTAAGGGCAATAAAACCATAGCCTGTAAGGATATGCTAATGGGCATTCTATCTAGCCAGTGTCCCAAGGAGGCAATACCAACATGATTTTTTGTATAACATGCACGGAAAAAAATATGAGCAAATATTTCAAAGCATACTGGAATTCCAGGAAACGTCTTTTGTCTTGAACCCATTTTGGACTTGTTTCAGATATTTTTATTGTTATTGTTAATTTTGTTACTCGGGGGACTTATCAATTACGAATAAGGATAACGTTTAGGGAAAGGATTATAGATAAATGGCAAGGTTTCTAAAATACTTATAAATCCCAAAACAAATCGCGAACAGTGAAAACAGCAGTGAAAAGGTTCAGGGTCTAGCCTCGAGCGCTAATTTGGAATTTATTTTCACGAAAATAATAATTTTCTATTCTGGAAGTCAAATTTCATAAAGAACAAAGAATTTTACAATACGTTACAAACAAAAACTTAAAAAAAACCAGGATCAGAAAATTTGGTTTTGTCTTGTGAATCTTCCTATATGATTTATTTTGTTCAATTACTTATCCTGCGTCAAATGTAAATCACAAAATGTTAGCCTAACTACTCAATCACTGAAAAGGAGATTTAGTGGTCGTAAAACTACAATTAAATATTACAAATTAAACACTTTTTGTGTCACCATTTCAATTCTGAGGAACATCACACTTTGGATTGCCGGACACAAATCATTGCTTACATAGAGCCAAATTTGTTACGCCAAGATGGTCATGTTAACACAAGCAAATTGTTACAAATGGAAGATTTTTGGATCAAAACACTTAATTCAGCTTTTCTCTTTAGACTCAATTACGGAAATTTAGGCTTCGGTGATCTTAGGAATTTGGACTTTGCAACTCTTGATAGCAGTCACACACCTTTCCATAACAACCAGGCTGGTATTCAAAGAACAAGAAGAAGTCATGGACAAAGATAATCACGGAAAAACAGGAAATTTAGGAATGCAGATACAAAAGACCCTGTTCAAAATTTACTACAGGCTTTCTCTAACGGCATTAATCAATTACATATAGCTCTTAAAGTACTTTAATTTCGAGATATTACCAGAATCAATGAATATTTGGGTTTTTACTTATTCTGAACACACATTTCCGCAAAATGTTTGTGAAATTGTCTAAGCATATACAACAGCTATTCGGAAACCAGATTCTGATTAAAAAATGGATCAAATGTTTAGCAGCATTTCTTTCAAACACAAAATTATTGATTCACTGAAAAATCAGTTCCTTTTCAAATTGAAATTTGTTCGAAACATGATTCCCAAAGAATACAAAATAAAAGTCCCCCCTCCATTATTTCCTATAAATAAGGCCACAATATTCATCAAAGTATCATGAATTACAAGAAGTTTCTGGCTTCAATTACTCTTAAGGATATCGCAGCAAACCAAAATTGTGACTGCATGTGTAACAGTAGATATTCTAATTTTGTTGATGCACACCACAAGCATGTATTTATAGGAAATTTGGATATAATAAAAATTTCTGTTTTAAAAGAATTGATGAAAAGGTACAAAATTTTAGATATGTCTTTAGTTGAACGTTGACTTTATTTTTAAGGATACATGTAATGCAGTCAATTCCTACTGTATGAAATTGGCAAAGAAAGATAAAAATGGAATTTCAGAAATTTGAAGGATGGTTATCAAACCTAAAAAGAGCCTTAGAAATAATATTTATCGCTATAAATCCCGCTTCAGAATTACAAAACGGTTTAATTGAAACAGCTCAACTTTCAAAAGCAGTCAAAGAACTACAAGAAAGGTTTGTAATTAGTAACATTGACAAGATGGGAAACAATTTTGGAATCATCGTTAAAAAAATTATGTCTTGAAAAATGAACGTGGTATAAACAATATTTTAGACATAACAGGGAATGACGTATATAAATGACACAAATAATCCATTGATAATTTGATAGATACACATAAAGATGATCTGCAAAGGAATTTTAACACCAAAAATTCTGAAGAGGACTCCGCTATTCAACTTTTGTTCTGGATACCTAAATTACACAAAAACCCTTTAAAATCTAGGTTCGTAGCTGGTGCTTCAAAATGTACAACAAAACAATTATCAAAGGAAATAACACTGTGTTTAAATAGGAATCCTTTCCGTAAATACTGTAATGCAATTTCTAGAAACTGTGAAATAAATTGCTTTTTGTTTGTTAGCAATTCTTACGAGTTTGTTTCTAAAATGAAAGATTTAAAAAGCAAAGAATGTCAATTTTTTTAATTTTTCTACAATGTACGCAAATTTACCCATAGATGGAGTAAAAAGTTCTCTTTCAGATTTAATAAGGAAAATGCTAAAACATAATGGAAAACCATACATAAATATTAATTCATAAGCAAAGAAAGCCTATAGGTCACACAATAAGTATTAAAAGAGTAACGTTAAACTTTGCACTGTTGAAACTTTCCTAGATGCTATAAAATTTCTTTTGGATGATACCTTTGTTCAATGCGGACCATTGGTGTTTCAACATGTAAAAGGCATTCCAATGGGTGGCAACTGCTCCCCGCTACTTGCAGATTTGTGTTTAACCTGGCTTGAATATAAGTATATGGTTAAATTGATGAAAAAGGACTTTTAAATGGCTACAAAATTATCAAACAACGGAAGATATATTGATGAAATTGCTTGTGTAAATGTACAGAATTTCAGTGAAATTGCTAAAGAAATTTTATCAAAAGATATCCCTTTGGAAGGCTACAATTCAGATGGTTTCACGTATGTGTTTCTGGACTAGCATATTCGGGTCACTAATGACAAGTTTTGTATTGAAGTATATCACAAAGCAGATTAATTTAACTTCGAAGTAGTTAACTATCCTTTCCTGGACAGTAATATTTTGGAAACTATATGATTTAAAACATTTTTGTCACAAAATTGACATTTGGTCGTATTTGTTCAAAATTTCATGACTTGACATCTAGAACCAAATTTATTCACAATTAACTGGAGTCAACAGGACTCATAGATGTACTTTTGATTAAATATTTCATAAATTTAGCTATAAGTATGCAGAGATGGTCAGAAAGTTTAGCCTCAATAAGCTTACAGATTTTAGACTTTCTTGTATCTTTTGGCATCATGCTGTTTTAATATTTACTTTCAGACATTTTAGGCTGATATGTTTTCTGTCAGGTTAAACACCCCAGGGGTTATCCGTAGCAAGCAAGCAAGCAAGCAACAAATTTACCTAGCTGTACTTAAAATCATGTAAAGAAAAATATAATTTGATAACATGTTTTTGACATAAATGCCAATGACTTTCATTCTTTTTTGACATGCCTGAATGCACATTTACTCAATATAAAAAAAAAAACCAACTCAAAAATTGACAGCATTTCTCAAATGTCACAAACGGCACAATTACTATGAAAACCTATCCTTGATAGATGTCCTAACTAACGTTTGGTGATTTGACAGTAACGCTGGTGTTTTCTAATTTGTAATGAACCTTCAAAACCTTTTATAGTTCCTCAAATGGAATGTTTGTAATCGGATGGTGATAAATAGGTATTCATCGTTACTAGCTTTTCAAACATTGAAGTTGACCATTCAATAGTATACTCATGTGTGAAATCTACCGAGGAAAGGAAGGACTACAGCTGTTTTGGTCAAGGAAAGCGATCAACAGTCTGGGAGAAAATTGTAATGTGCGTTTTGCCACAAAAACACATCCTAATTCTTGTTTATTCGGATTTTTGGTGTAGCTTTACTAACATCGTTGTAAACTGTTGGCAGCTTCTATTTTATTATGACAGTCATTATTTCTCCTCTATCAATATGAAATCTTATTATTTTTAGATGTTCAAGGGCTAAAGTGTTGCTTTTTGGCTACTTAAGACTTGCTGTTATATCTGGCGATGTTTGTGTTGATGGAATTTATATTTGTGCCAATATTTGGATAGTTTTCGACTTGTACTGAATTGTAACTATGATATTGACACGCAATAGTGTCACTGCTGTTGGGGAGTAGGGGAACGTAGTAATAAAATCTTAGTTCGTATGTACACTGTATGGAAAAACACTATTCTGAAATGTTATATCCTGTAAAGAAGCTCAGTTAATGTAGTTGCAGAAAGATGTATTTAAAACCTACCCCACTTTTTGTCCATCGTCCAAGTTGCAATACATAGCATATGCATATTTATATTATTGTGTCCACTTGGGATGAGATGAGCAGTTTTTCTTTTGGCCTCGAAATAACCCTCCTCCCCTAAAAAAGAAGTCCAGATAAAAACGTCAGTACCCATTCACCAACGGTGTCAAACACGCTGCAATGGTTTGTAATGCAACAAAACAAGGGAGACGTATACATCTCTGAAGTGTGATAAAGAAATCGTTTAAAATTGCGCATCTACACATTAAATTCTTACTTTGTATATTTTATTCCAGTCTCTAGATCCAAAACTATGGGCGACTAGACTATCTCTATGAAATTAACAACCTTTGTCATTATTTTTCTGCTCTAAATATGCCTTCATTCATTATTTAATTCTTACTAGTTATATTTTATACCTGTCTCTGGCATTGAGAGCCAGGGGCGACCAAATTCTATCTCTAGGAAATTGACCACGTTTGTCTACAAGGAATCCCTTCTTTAATATGCAATTATTTGCATTTTAGCAGGGATATGGGGCCACCCCTATTTAATTTTGAATCGGTAGCCCTTATCATCAGTTGAGCTAATTTTGAAGAGATTGCACGATAACTCGTGTCTGTCTGTCCTTACTTACGTCTGTAAATTTTGTTTGTGAACGCAATACAGTCCATAGTTTTCAAGTTAGCACCATACAACTCTCAGAACATATAAGGGGATGGCTATCTGTTAAATTCGCTATTGCTTTTGGCATGTTCAGTAAATACATATGAGTTAAAATGTAAAAAAAGTAGTGTACACTCTTGTGCCCTCAATTTATAAAGGGTCTTCATAAAATTTGGGGGAAGGGGGTTGTAGAGGTATTAAAATCGCAAACGATTTGGATGCTAGTGGCGAAACCTGTATTTTAGCGAAAATTTGTTTTAAGTGTGTTGAGCCTTGTATAGATTAAACATTCTGCAACAAATTTAGCTAGTTTAACCAAATTTACAGGATACATCTATCATGCCAATCACTAAAATATTACATAAAAAGATATCCTTGGCCTACTTTTTTCAAAGTGATCAAGCAACAAGGTTGAAAGTGATTTGGTGATTTTTTAATGACGAACTTCGTACATATGTGAATATAATATTATCTTAAGATGAAAGGTATATTATAGAGATAAAACCGAACATAGCATGAAGTATCTGTAATAGGGGCGCACCTGTTGTATTTCATGGAGATATGTAAGAGATGTGCCAACGTCCTACATTTTATACTCTCATAATGCATCATTCTTAGATTACTGCATTCATATATAATATATTGTAGATTAAGGCTCATATCGTGGCAATATGGATGATCCTGATCTTTTTCACAAGGTCAAACAGCACAACAACATAAACGTCAGAGTATGACAGCCTCTTTAAAAACTGTTATTATCAAGTTTGCCCCTTGCAAGGTTAGAGATTATATAAGTGTTTGAAAATGAAGGTTTCAATATTGCTGCCAACACCTATAGAATTACCTAACAAAAAGTGAATCGCTTGTGAACACTTATCGCCTATATTTTTGATGGGTCGTAGTGGTGGACAAAATATCAAAACATGGTGATACTGGAGGTGTCATTTTTAGTGTGACACAAAATATGAGCCAAAATGTTTTAAGCCTTACATAAATCCAGTATTGTAGCAAAATATCCAAGCCGATGAAACCCAAATTGACAGGATATTTCTGTTCTACAGAAACTAGAATATTCCATAATGGTAGGGACCTTGACCTACTTTTTCAATGTAACCAAGGTCATACACTTGAAAGTGTTGCTTTCTAAAAAGTATTGTACCTTTTTTTGCGAATATAATATAAATACAATTTTACTGGGATATTGCAAACAAAACCCTACTTAGCATAATGTACAAATGGCGCCACCCTGGGCTGGCGTTATAAAACGTTATCACCATAGCCAATCTGGCTGAAGAGCAAAAAATTTGATGAGCTAAATTTAGCCAAATTATTATCATAATTTTTTTTTTTTTTTTTGAGGAGGGGTACCATCCAGGGCTATTGCTAAGAATTTTATAGGATTAGCAGTTTTGGCTATGATATGTTATATGTCATTATCCAAAAATAGCCAGATTTGGGTATCATCATCATTTTCTATTAAAAAATGAACTTGTTTTCAAATTTTACTTGTACAATTTGAATTTATATGTGCAAAATTATTTAGCCAGTTTGGCTAATTTGTGATAAAAGCACTTGCCAAATTACATCTTTCTTAGCCGGTTGCTAAGTGGCAGTTAAAATATATTCTACAGAACATGTCTGTTGGAGTCTGTTTGACATAATTGAATTGTCTGCTTCCAGTTTTGATGACAGTCATCATTATTTTGTGAATGTTGTCTGTTTGGAGTTTGACGGTAGATTCATTCCTTGATAATTGTTCAGAACTTGTATGTAATTGCTTATCTCCATGATTATTTGTCATGTTTCGATGCATTTGAGCTTGGACTGAATTTTAGATATAGGTCTTGATAAGCAATGGTCACTGATTATTTGGTGAAGCTTCCTCGTAGGCACGTAAAGGTCAAGAGACTCCAATATGTCTACTAGACTGTCCCACCCCCAGGGGAAGGTTGTGGTTGGATAAAACTCTTTTCAGGGTTGGCTGAAGGCTGTTAAAAGGCTTTCTGAAGGTTTACAAGCAAGTGGTAATGTGGGTAAAATTAAGTCCACACACCCAAACTCTTTGAAAGGTTTATGTTCGACTTCAAAGATGTCACAAAAACTAAATCTTGGCAGATTTTAAGTATGAGAATTGGCTGTATCAGTACAAATACAGTCATGCAAAAATGAGTGAATCAATGAGTCATTCTGGTATATGTGGATGTAGATGCCTAGGTTGTACACATAATCTATTGTCATGCTCATTGCTCTGCAAAAGAAAGTGATACGTCTCATATGAAATGCTGGGTATAATGCCCGTACAGATCCCTCATTTAAGCAGCTGAATGTTTTAAAAGTACATGATATTCTGCAGTTAAAGGCACTCAAGTTTTATTACGGTTACAATAAATATGAAGTTCCTAGTTATTCTAAAAATATGTTTGAATTTACTCTTGTATCATACCCTCATTTTACACAGACTAGAAGAAGAACTATAATCCCTACCCCTAAAAAAGCAACATTGAAAAATTGTATTCGCTACTACATTCCTCATTTGCTCCAAATTATCCCTCCCTGCATTTAAGACAAAATTCTAACACATTCATACCTTGGCTTTGAAAAATACAGCAAGTCATATTTTGTGAATAGATATCAATGTGAGTGTACCATACCTAACTGTTATGTATGCTACAATCATAAAGCTATTGTTCCACTGGAAATAAGTTAAAACCTCAATATTGTTTTTTCTTTTCTCAGCATTAGTGTTTTGGATCCGTAATGTGAATGCTGTAAAGAAGTCATCTCTCCTTTGTAAGTGGCCTCAACGAGAGAGGAGAAAATATCCTTAGCGGATGTCTCCTGACATATTTTGTTCTGCTTAGATTGTTTCAAAATAATGTCATCTTATCCATTTTGTTGCATGTATTCTTGTACAATTTGTTATCTAGATGTCAAATAAAATGATTCTGATTCTGATTCTGGTAAAAGCAATGGCAGAACCTGGTAAAAATGAAGCGCCTGACACTCATAAAAAACTCTGTTTACTGTGCAACACAGATACTTGAACCTGGACTTGGCTACCAGTATGTGGGAAGATTCATCTTTCTGGGCCACTTAGGTCAGGTGGTGACCTGGTCAAACCAAAGCCATCATCTCCATTTTGATCTTTTGTTGTGGAGAATGGTGTTGAACATCGAGAAATCAATCTGGCCTCCTCTCCTCCTTCTGCTTTGTCTTGCTTTTCTTTAACCAGAAATAAGTGGCATTTAAACCCCAGTAACCATAGATTTAGGACATTCTATTACCCATACTTGCAACAAGGATCTTACCACTAGTTTAGCTCTAGATTCTTCTTCCAGTAACCTGTGTGATGGAAAGGTAAATAAATGAGTAGGACAATGGAGGCAAACTCAACTCTGTGGAAGTAAGAGGGTAACCTGCACTTACCAGACTTAAAATATGTTAATTGACAGTGTATTGTGAACATCTGAATGCATAGAGTGGCCACCTGGTTGCCATTTCTTGAGGCTTTTCACTGACAGATACCTCTGGGTAAATTACACTTGGCACTGAAAAAGTTACAAAATGCTGCAGTGCAGCATTAGATGCACTGCAGCAGGTTCTTTGGCTTGGGAAGCGAATTAGACAGGCTGAAGTCAGGGGTCCAGCTAGTTGTCAAGAACTCCACCTGCTCTGACATTGCCCTGGTCTGTTCCCTGATGTACATCAAAATGGGAATCATTAATTGTTTTTTTACCTTCCGGCCTTTGAACCATCATCTTCCTCTCAGAAAATCTGATATCCTGGCTCTGAAAATGGCCCATGACTAGATCCAGGATGTGGGTTGTAACTGTGTCATCTGGCAATCCTTCACAATCCTCATCAGGATCCTTGTCTTCCCTCTTCCGCAAGTGAAGGCAAATGGAGACTTCCCTTTGCATCGCCTTTAACTTCTCCTCCACTGATGCTCTATGGCAGACAGTCAGATATTGGTGATACTGGATTATGTGTGTAGTAAATGAGTACACACACAGACGTCTTCCTCTCCACTGACTCTTCCTAATCAGAGGGTATAGAGGTGAGGAAATGTGGTTGATTGTGCCTGTTGCTGTATGCCTGTAAGGATTTTTTGCTGGCGTGGTAAAGGTAGAGCTAAAATGTATGTGTCAATGATATCCTGCTTCTCCATATCAAGATCAAAAACGACCTGAGCTGGGTGATCTAAGCAAAGGGCTCCCTATTCACAAGAGGCTGACATGGAAGGTGGGCAATCAATGCTGGTGTCTACAGGCTGGAAAGTTGGAGGTGGACAGAGAAGAGACTCGCTGGTTACAATGTAGCCCCACTTGGAATAGGTACTACAATGTTTCCTCTTTGGTGACAGCTCTAGTGAAGATCAAAATTCCAGCCTGGACGTAGAAGTGCCCCATTTGGGTAGGTTACCCTAGGCCAGTGTGTGGAAACCAGAAGAATGAAAGACCTTCCTTGGCTAATGATCAGTATCTCAGATCATTTACAGGCAGCTGTGGTCCGACAGGTGGCAACATGGCTGAAGGACAATGGTGAAAGGGAGATAGACAAAACACCAGAGAGTATATTGTTAGATTGTCTGGGGATGAGGCACTTGCTCTGTGAACCAGGTGAAGTGGGATCTAGTCTGATGATGGTCCTCTTTGCCTGTGGGATGTGCGCTGAAGGGACAGTGAATCCTGAATTGGAAGAATAAAACCATGAAGGACAGTTGTGAAACTAGAAATGCGACCCCCCCCCCCCCCACTCCCCCCAACACTTTCTTTTGTGCCAGTCCTCTCTCTTCCATATCATCCTCTGGGCCCAGTTCACCCTGGAGGAAGGCACAGGATGTACTGAATGCATAGCAGGAGTCTTTTGTAATGAGAAGAGGATAAAAGATTCAAAGATTGGTTTTGTGCTGGGGTCTGTGACTTATTCTGCAGGGAAGCCTATAGCTGTAAGGGGATCAACAGGACTTGCCTATAAATGATGTCCGGTGCAAAATCATGGAGTTCTGTTGCTTCTAAACTGGGTAATACTACAACCAGACACTTGGTAAATGCGAGACAACTGAATGTTCAAATAGATGAATTGGATCAGGCTCCTTGTGCAGCTGGTGTAAATTCGAGTACCATAGATCCGTTTTGAACTAGAACCTGGGACCTTTTGGCATAGGCCTGGAAGTATCAGAAACAGAGATTCTGTTTGAGAATAAAGAGCAGCCATGGTCTCATAGCCTGTCTTTATTTCTTTTTCTTCTGCTTGGTCGTTTCATCTGCCTTAGCCACCTACTACCAGTACACGTTTGGGTCAACACATGGAAATGCTACAGGGGTTGTGCTGACCCCTCTGATATGCTCCCAGCACCAACAGCAGTGCTTTTGATTGTTACAACTAACTATTGTGTGTCCTCGTGCATCCCTTTCACCAAAACCCATTACTAGACCTTATCTTGAAAACAATGATGAATGTGAAATGCACCCCAAACTAACTCATGCACAGAAAAGGGAGCATTCTAATCAATCTCAAATATACTAAGTTAACTTGGGAAAAAATTCAACTTGAGGGGGCACGCTTGATGCAAAAACAAATATGATATAAGTCGAAATCAAGAAAGGTACTCTGGAGTAGTAAAAAGACAGTGTTAGAAGCAACGAAAATGAGAAAGAAACTAAATTCAAATGTTTAAAATGGATTTCAAGTGGAGAGAAAGGAAGTAACCTCAAAGAGGTTACATTGGTAGCATCCAGTCCAAAGGAACATATATTAAGAATGTTCCCTCCATGAACTGAAATTTTGGAGTTGATAACATTTCAATGCGTTAATAATAAATGCAGTGGGTAGGCACTGAATATAATACAAATATTAAATATTTATATTCTTGGGCCTTTCCTGTAGGTTTTTGACTCTTTTGCAGAAATGTCTCCCTGTTGGATTCTCAAATTGAAAACTGCAGGAATTATATCTTTAAATCTTTATCAAACACTTACTTTGTGCCCA
This sequence comes from Hermodice carunculata, assembly GCA_964020975.1. Lineage (NCBI taxonomy): Eukaryota > Metazoa > Annelida > Polychaeta > Eunicida > Amphinomidae > Hermodice > Hermodice carunculata. The sequence goes on from OZ026620.1 coordinate 8,685,677, forward strand.
AAATAATATAACTTTCTAATTGATAAAATATTGTGAAGCCAGAAAGGAACAGTAATATAAAAATATTAAACAAATAAAGGAAAGAATTTCCCATATGTGCCCATGCAATTGTTCACCAATTTGCAAAGACCAAAATAAAATTTTAGAGAGAACAAGAAAAAAAATTACATGATTACTAGCACTTGACTCTGAACAAGATTTATACCCACCCACTCTAGGTGCAACTCACTTAATTTGGATATGCACTAAAGACAGATTGTAAGAAGTATTCTGATGCAATGTCATGTTAAAGCATCTGCCTTGAGATTAATGATTGGTACTGACATAAATTGGTGCAACGTATCAGTCAGTAGAGTTTTATCTGGGTCCTTGCATATGGCAGATATCTGTAAAGAGATACCTAGTTCATATATCTTTACGGTGTCTTTATTAGCACACAGACATATCCCTTTGAACTCCTTGCCATTGCTGGAAAATGTGGCAAGGAGGCACCAACTTTTCTGCCATTAAATTCTTAAGGTTGCATACCTATACACACATATATATGCATATGAACATTTACACGTACATTAAATTTTATACAAATCAACAGTACTAAGAATACACAAGGAGCCATCTGAAGCCAGTAATTATAGGCGCCAGCGGGAATATATTACGTTATTTCGAACTGGATGCTATAAAAATCTATGCCTTCAAACCTGCGTTCTCCGGGATTTCAGGGGGTAATAAAAATATAATGAATGGATAATGGCATGTATATGACATTTACCTAATAGTATGGTGGAGCTGAAGGACCCCAAACTTTTTTTTGGGGGGGGGGCGGGTGTTTTATTATGTTTAAAGCAGGTGACTTAAATATTTTATTCATGTGCACCATGGCTAGTATAAAAAATCAGCTACATTAAAAATAAACTGTCACACATCCAATTTGGAATGAATGAACCTCGGAATCTAGGTCGTTAATAAAAGGGGAGAGATTACTGTAAAACATATGTTTTCCAAATTGACAGGAAACAGGAATATATCAATCAGCATCTCTCCCTCCCCCTTTTTTTAAAAATAAGATTTTGTAATTTTCATTCTTTATTATTGCAGGACTGCCTAGTTTTGAAGAAAACTGATGAACATGTATATATGCAATTCTTTACAGGGAATTTGAAAGAGTGAAGCAATAATGCGTTTTACACTTTTTTACAATTTATGTGTTTTTCGTGGAAATTTTTGGGCCATAAAGTGCAGTGATACTGACAATTTCCATTGTATCTATCCCTAAATAACAAGCCATTACTACGAAACATCTCTTAATCTTTATTTCAAGAACCTTAATATTCCACATAATTCATTGATGTTTATGGTCTACCTAATTCTCTGATACTACTAATGGTACTGCATTGCCAGTTTCAATTTTAGAACATCGAAGAGTTATGTCAATTCGATGATGGTGCTAAAATGGGAGCAAACACTGATGAACAGGCTCCCAAAGCAGTCTCCATAGGAAGATAAATGAAAAGCTTTGAAAGTGTCTTTGCTTCACGGGTAATAGGTCTCTCAAGCTGCTCTCCACTCTCAACTCATGGTAATCAAGACATGAATCATATTTCATGCTGTTTAATTACACATTTAAACGCTTAAAATTTGTTCACATGAAAACAATAAAATTCACATTAATCTCCCCCATGAGTCACCACAGTGATGGTCTCGTCGACTGTGTTGCCACATTGATTTTGGAGTAACACATTTAGGCAAAACAGAACCACTTGATCTGACGGGGAATTCCATCCTGGAATGCAAGATCTCCTAATTTGCTAGTTCATAACAGTACCCTGAAAAAAAAATTATGGCATTCATCTTCATTCGTGAGTTTTGAAGCTTCAGCACTTACAAGATGCGGACAAATACAATTTAGAGAAAGCCTGCACCTTTTTATTTGCAATGATTTGGATATGCTCAGGCAAAAAACGGTGAGGAGTCCCGTGGTATAACATAGTGTTCCTAAGAATATGAAATACTGTGGCAAATACGATGTATATTTATAGACTTGCGTAACATGACCATAAAGACAGGCTACCGATTCGGCACAGATTAAAAAAACGTTGGCCTGGAATTGATAAAAAGTTGGGATAAGACAAAGAACGATCACAAAGTGCACTCAGTATTTAGGTGCACATTGAATTTAAATGGCCTTCTGCCAGCACATGAGACATTAGTGACAGACAAAATGTCTCGCCATGTGGATCACTTGCAACAGAGCTCGGACTTTTAGAGAAGAATTATTGGTATGCTTGAAGCTGGCCTATCTCTATAAGTAAGCAAGAGGGTGGACAGTTCTTTTGGGACAGTAAAGAAATGGTGTGAGCGTTTTCCGGTTACAAAGATATGCGAAAAAACAGCAGGATCTGGGGACCCTGACTTACAGACACTCAAGATAATCAATACCTTACACAGTTTACAGAAAGACATTGTTTGTGGTGCACCCACAGATTTAAGTAGCAGTGGCGTGATGCGTGCTACAACCCGAGCATAAAACTGGGCAGTGAACCATAGACTGTGGAAAGGACGTTTCAGTACATATCAGCTGGGGGTACAGATCCCCTTTTAGCCCTCAACACAATACCGCTTGCATCCACTGATGTCGGACAGTGCTCTAACTGAACACGACAGCAGTGCAGAAATGATGAACTTTGTCTGGATGTTCACAATGGAGGCATAGAGGTATGCCACATGCCGTGGGAGAGATTTGTATAAGGATGCATTATGTATCATGACCAGTATGGAGGTGACAACGTAATGATGTCGGCAGCAATTACAGTAGCACAAAGCACCGACGTGATCAGGATGAACGACTCCCTCCTTGGTCAGTGTTAAGGGCACATGTTTCTCCTTACAGTAGTAGAGTGAACACAGCGATATCCATTTTATAGCGATATCCATTTTGAATGGACACCAGGTGGCACTGTCTACAGCAGTTGTATTCAGGATCTCTACTATTGTCTGGATTACATCTATCAGGATTCAACAGGCACTTCTTGAACAAGAACATTATGTTCATGAAGTATTAGAGTCTCTCACAGGCAATTTTCAGACAGAACTGCTGGCTACTTTTGGACTTTCAATCCATGTCAACATGTGCACTGCTTGAGACATAGGCTGCATGGAGGCCATTGTGACTGACTGGGACCTGCAAGTGTGCAAGTGTGGCTTCGGAAAATATTGAATAGTGCTGGTATGTGATCAAACCAAGGTACCTGACTGTTATATATGGATCTACATTTTCAGTGATGGACATAGTTGTTTCTCAGCACTATATTTAATCATTTCAGTTTTGACTACTTTTATGCATGCTTGCACAATACATATGGGACTATGTGTCAATGAGTGCTACCCCAAAGCCTGATTCATGCCATTCTGCTATTCAAAATACACAGACTCCAAGTGGGCAGTGCAAACGTCCACACAATTATAGCACAGATTCTAACAGCAGTGTTTCTCCACAGCTTGACTTTAAAAGATTCAAACTGCTCTCTTCTGAAAGCTCTACAGAAGAGGATAGTTTCTGTGAACTTGCTGAAGCTGACATTTCAGTGACCTCAGTTGACCTCAACATGGCACTTACAATGCAGCAAATTGAACAAAAGCTGAATGAACTCATGAACAACATGAAAGTTGGACTGCTAGAAATACAGAAAGTTGTACAGGATGTGAATGAACGCATGGAGGAAATAAAAGAAAATCTCAAGGAGCAAATTAAGACTGAGGTGGAAAAAGTTACACAAAACATGGTCACCAAAGAAGAGCTACATGAGAAAGTGAATGAAGTAAAAGCCCTAGCAGTACATAATGAACAGTACTCTCGCAAGTCAAATATTAGAAAATTTGGCTTGAAAGAAGACCAGTATGAAGATACCACACACATTGTTCTCAGATTCTTTGAGAAGTTGGAAATACAATTAGAAGAAAAAGATATTGATGTGGCACACAGGCTAGGCATAAGATCTCCAAACAAGCCGAGGGGAATTATCGTTAAGTTCTTGCGAAGGGCACACAAAATGTTAGTCATGAGAGCCACGAGAAAACTAAAGGGGACCAAGATGATCATTGTGGATGACCAGTGCCAAGGGATGTATGCTCTTTTCAACGGGGTCAAAAATGATGCACGTGTGGCTACTTCTTGGACTTGGGCTGGTAAAGTCTTTGTCACACGATGATCTGATCGGGTATGCCAAATCAAGTATGCGGAAAGGTTGGATCAAGTGCTGAACAGGAACAGCTGACTTTGTTTCGCCCATTCCATGATACCTGCTATGATGTGTACCCTGTGCTGTGACTCGAAGTATTGGTTAGCCAGGTGAAAACACAACTTGGAAAGTTGCACATGTATATGTTAAACCCACAACTTTGAACCTCAACAATCATACTGTTCCACCTGATTATCATAACATTACTGCAAGTATGTCTCAAAATCTAGCAAGTTTTGTCATCATGATTTCTGTCACCTTGCTCAGATCTAATCATAGTCAAACAGTACTCTGTACCGTCTCTCTTACTGCTCACTGTGCAGCTAGCATTATCATGACAGCCAGGTGATTATACATCTTGGACATATGACAATTTCTAAATCATACTGCTGCACCTGATCATTTTTACATGCACCACTGCAATTATGTTTTGAAATACACCTTACTATCATTATTGTGATCTCCTGTCAATTTTGCTCAGATTTAATCATTAACCCTTTGCTGGGACCCCCATTACTTTCAGCGTATTACACATTCTCTTTAATAAGGTGGCAACATGCTTTGGAAATTTACATACGTCAGACTCAAAACCTTGAACATAAACAGACACACTGTTTGCATCTAATCTGCCAAATACTGTTATATTACATTATTACAGTTTTGCTTCCAAACTATACTATAGTGGCAAATTTATTATTATCGAGATTCCTGTCAGTTTGCTTAGATTTAATCTTTACCAACACATTACAAATTAGTTAGTGTGTTTCATTATATTACTTGCTGTTTGTTGTCATCCCGCATTACTAAGTTAAAACTCTCCTTGCCCTACAACTTGTGGTTATATCAACATGACAATACATTCTGTAAAGTTACACACGGTAGTCAACCTGGAACATGAACATTCATATGGTATTTGAATATTGCATTCATATATATTATTACATGTGCAACCATATATGCCTTTGAAACCATACTATAGTAACAAGTCAGTTGCTGTGATTCCTGTTATTATAATAACTTTAGTTTTTTCTCCTTTTCAATCCACAGCAGAACACACATTGTGGCAGCTTAACGCAAACCCTGTCCTTACTTATAAGCACTCAGCATAAGACTAGCTTCATATTTAATGCATGATCCACATGCATATGCACGCTGAATATATGGAAAGATTACAAGTCCTTTTTCTCAGGAGCTAAGCACCCATCAGCAATATTATTATTATCATAATTGCTAAAAAATCTAAGCTTGATTTTAACATTATTCTACAGTCTGTGTGATCATTAGTCTTCAGTATGTATGTGACAGAGTTTAATTCTGAATATATAGCATGCTTATCAAGCTATGCACATGTAGTGGAATAATGTGTGCTTTTCTTCTAACGAGGGGAGTTCTTTGTGTTTGTTATCCTATGCTACGTGCAAAGTAGTACCAGTGATAAGATACTGAATGAAAGCCTGTTTTTATCTTTTTCTTTTTTTTTCGTATGGTTTGTCTTCCAAGTCTTGGAATGACCCATGACCTTTTGTTTTTGTTTTCCTTTGTTTTTATTTGTTTTTTTTTCTTTCTCTATTTTAACTCTGGATTTTCGGTCCCAGTCAGTCATGAAGGGCCTTCATGCTGCTTTCTCAGTGGACCCTAATGTATGTGAGTGTATGCTCCTAAGAATGTGCACTCTGTGTTGTCCTTTGGTTATTTTGTGGTTTTCTTTTTCATTTACTTGTCAAAAAGAGTTCCTCTGTAGAATGTGGAGTGTCGAGTCAAATGACAGAATTGGTACATTAGGTCATGCTTGCTTGTATAATGATGCTTATATACTTGGAATGACATACAATCAATTGTTTGCAGCAATTCAACAGCCTAGCAAGCTCATCAGCTTATATTTTAAATGTTGCATATACCATGTATACTATCTGATCCAAGATCTAACATATTTATTCATTATGTTCATAGTGTGATACTCTTGTATTCACATTACTTACATCGTATACATCATGTGTAGTACCCTCTGCTACCCCCAGTTCATTACACAAACAAAATGTATATATTATGCACATTACCAGTGTAACAGCACACATGCTGTACTTGTGCTTGACATCTTACCCAAAGTATGACTGAAGTTTATGACTTAACCTTACACTCTCTTAATGTTCGAAGGCTGCGTGATATTAAAAACCGTAGATCCATGTTTCATTGGGTGCGTAAACTTAGTAAAGGAATCATTTTCCTTCAAGAAACTCGCAGCTGCCAGGAGGATGAAGGCATTTGGAAAAATGAGTGGGGTGCTAACATTGTGTTTTCACATGGTTCCAGAGACAGCCGAGGAGTGGTTATATTATTTTCTAACAGAGTCAATTGTAACATTAAGAGCCACATCACTGACCCCAATGGCAGATTCATTATTCTTGAAGCTGAGATTGATGATGAAAATTTCACTCTCATCAATATATATGCTCCAACTAACGATCATGTTACTGACCAAGTTGACTTTGTAGTCAATTTAAGGGCTCATTTAACAGACAAACTTCACAATAACCTCATTTTTGGAGGTGACTTCAACACTATACTGGCTCCCATACTGGATAAAAAAGGTGGCAGAGCAGAAACAGCTTCAGCATATTGCTCTGATTTACTCAACTTCATTGAAGAATTTGATCTTGTGGACATATGGAGAATGAGAAATCCAGACACCTTTATGCACACTTGGTACTCAAAGCAACCCTTAATCCAATGTAGACTAGACTACTGGTTTATTTCCAGTTTTCTTGGCCCTCATGTGACTTCTTGTAAAATAAAACCATCAATTAAAACTGATAATAGTTTAATAAGTCTCCAGCTCACAGGTACAGCCTTCAAAAGAAGAGGTCCAGGATTCTGGAAATTCAATACTAGCTTATTGAAAGATGTAATATACATTGGCAAAATTAGAGAATTAATTAAAGAACAAGAAGATAAATATTTTGATTTAGATAATAAAAGCCTAAAATGGGATGTAATTAAATGTGAAATCAGAGGGTTGACTGTCTCTTATTCTAAAAGAAAAGCATTTCTCAAAAAGCAGAAAGAAAAAGACCTAAAACATAAGTTAGAACAGTTAAATAATGATTTAGCTCTATCACCCAGTGAAGAAACAAAAAATAAAATTGAACAGGTTCAATTGCAACTAGATGATATCTATAATCAACAAGTGGAAGGCATCATGATTAGATCCCATGCAAGATGGTGTGAACTGGGTGAAAAGAGCACCAAATACTTTTTATCCCCAGAAAAAGGAAATTATAAGTCCAAATGCATTACAAAACTATAGATTGCTAACAATAGAGAAATACATAATTCAGAAGACATCATAAAAGAAGAACAAACATTTTATGAAAAACTATATTCCTCTAATAGACATCTCCGTCAAGCAAGAGATGATAAATACAATTACATTTTTGATAATCAAGACATCCCTAAATTGTTGGATGAAGAGAAGGCTAACTGTGAAGGGCTCATCACTGGTTGCGAATGCAAAAATGCTTTAAAAGAATTAAAAAACAATAAAAGTCCTGGAAGCGATGGGTTTCCAGTCGAATTCTATAAATTCTTTTGGACAGACATAGAACAGTTAGTACTTGACAGCTTCAATTATGCATTTGAAAAAGGAATACTTTCAGTTGATCAAAGACGAGGAATAATCTCACTAATACCCAAGAAAAATAAAAAACTTACTCCAGTTGAAGAACTGGAGACCATTATCATTATCAAACATAGATTATAAAATAGTTGCAAAGATCATTGCACTAAGGCTACGGAAATTTCTTCAAAAACTTATTAAGTCAGATCAAACTGGCTATGTTAAAGGCAGGTACATAGGAGAAAATATAAGGCAAATTTCAGATATCATAAAAATAACTAGTTTACGCAACATACCAGGATTAATTCTTCTTATTGACTTTGAAAAAGCTTTTTATACTTTGGAATGGGATTATTTGGACAAAGTCTTGCAAACTTTCAATTTTGGGGAAGATTTCAGAAAGTGGGTTAAAATTATGTATACTGACATTAGCAGCTGCGTAATTAATAATGGTTACACTTCATCCTTTTTCTCCCTGCATAGAGGTGTTCGTCAGGGGTGCCCCCTGTCATCTTTTTTGTTTATTTTAGCCGTTGAACTTCTAGCCATTCATATTAGGACAAATCAAAATATAAAAGGCATTGCCAATGGGTCTGAAGAGATCAAATTAAGTCAGCTTGCTGATGATACTACATGTTTCATTTCAAATGTAGAATCTGGAAAAACAGTGTTAGATTTCTTGTATAATGTTGAAAACTGCTGTGGCTTAAAAGTTAATTTAGATAAAATTGAATGTATATGGATTGGCAGTAATTATGGAAAGGAGCCAGGAGATTTACCTGCTAAATGGAATGAAGGCAACTTTTCCACTTTAAGCATAAATTTCACAATGATGAACAAGATACATATATTCAAAATTTTGAGGACAAATTCCAACAAATGCATGAAGTTTTAAACATAAGGAAAATGCGTGATCTATCCTTAATTGGGAAAATACTAGTTATCAAATCCTTAGGCATCTCTAAATTAGTTTATAGTGCCTCAACAATACCACTTACTCCAGTCATGGTTAAAACAGTTCAAAAAGAGATTGATGCATTCATCTGGGGCAGTGACATTCCTGAAGTTAAAGCGAAAGTTATGCACCAAAAGCCTTGTCACGGTGGTCTCAAGACACCAAATTTTGAGGTAAAGGTCAAATCATTATTAATAACATGGGTCAAACGGCTCCACAGTGAAGAAAATGCTAAATGGAAGCATGTCATTCAAGAATTCTTTCCTGGTGTCAATATTCATGGCTTGTTTCAAAGTCGATGCTCCATTGGTTCTGTCTGGACACAAATACCATTATTTTATATTCATATATTACAAGCTTGGAATGAGTTCTTATTTCTATTTCAACCAAGTACACCTATTTCTGTACGTAAAGAAATGCTTTGGTTTAATGATAATATAGTAGTGCAGAGAAACCCAATTTTTTTTTTTATAGAAAATGGTATGATAGAGGAATTAAATATATCAATGATATTGTAAATGAGAATTTCTTACACCAGAACAGATAAATGGAAAAATTGGGTTTGTGCCAAACGTTCTTGAGTATCTGCAAATTCGGTCTGTTATTCCATATCAACGGAAGCCGACTTTTAAAAGTCAACAAAATATAACTCTCCGCAATACTGCATTAAGATTTTTCATAAATGGCAAATTTCTTTCTCTTGATCAATTAAAACGCAAAGATATATACTGGGTAATGATAGAACATAATGAAGTGAGTGAACCCTCATGCACTAGAAAGTGGCTTCATATCTTTCCAGAACTGAACTCCAACACTGCTTTGTTTTGGAAAAAGGTTTTCTCGTTGTCATTCAAAATTACAATAGAAACAAAGTTACAAGCATTTCAGTTCAAGATCATACATAGGATAATTGTGAACAAGCACTGGTGATATATAAAACCGGTATTACAGACAATGATATATGTGAAATATGTGGAAACCATAGAGAAACAATAGTTCACATAATTTGGGACTGTCCTTCCTCAAATTCCTTTTGGAATCAGTTATCTAATTTTTGGGAAACATATATGAATGAAAGCGTTACAGTTAAACAGGAAAATATGATATTTGGCCTGTTTGACATTCCAAACAAAATCAACCTGAACTACTGTATCTTGTATGAAAAATATTATATTTATTCACAAAGATTTGGTTCCGAAAATATCAACTTCACTTCTTTTTTATTTCTGTTAAAAAAGAAAATTTCTGTATTTGAATATATTAGTGCAGTAAAAGCTAGAACTACACAATTTAAAGCAAAAATGGGAAACCTTACAAAAAGCAATCTTACTTAAATTGTCACATATCCATTTTACAGATTGATAAAGCTAAAGGCCACACTGATAGAGTCACTTAACAATACCTGGATGAAAACAATATGCACATACTGCTTGGCAAGCTTGCTCTCCACACCTATCCCTGATTGGACACCTGTGAGATGTGCAGGGTTGCCGCAACTGAGAATAATGAAATGCTTCCCCTGCCACCCTTGATCATCTCACACTGCGTTTAACGGAATGGAATACCCCCCGCCCCCCCCCCCCCGAAGAAAAGTCAAAATCGTCACCAGTATGTCAGGAGGAATAGACGCCTGCTTGTAGAAGTGAGGAGAAGGAAAACCCATTTGTAAATATTAAATACTCAATGGACATTATTTATCAAGATGAACGTCCAAATTCAGTACAACTTTGAATCCGTCCTAAGTGAACATGATTATGACCAACTACATACAAGTTCTGAATGTTCTGCAGGCAATGTATCTTTCACCAAACTCCAGACAACATCCGTAAAATAATAATAGGCATGCAAAATTGAAGTGGACAACAGTTTTCAATGAGGTCTAAGATACTGTGGCACATTCCATGTTATCAAGATTCGACCATGATCAAAATCACCAACCATGGAACAAAGAATGTCAAAATCCACTTTGATCAAGGTAGACACACAAGGCGTAGATATTGTATGAGGAAAACATCTGTCTCCTGAACCTGAGACAGGTACTAACTAAAAGCTAGTAGTAACTTAAATCAATTTGAATAATGCAAGTCTCAACATTATGAAGGACCTTGCTCCATTATTATATCATTAAATTGCTGAGTACAATTAACACCTGCTCACAATCTCATAAGTATTCATTTTTATCCACCAGTTCCTCGCAAAAAGCTTTTAAATTATTGTTATGGAATATCTTTGCTTCACCAATTTATCAAATAAAAATGGGTGCCAGAATTCAAAATGTGAAAATCAGTGCATACTCTAGCATATTCAATCAGCCATGACACACAGGCTTTATAAGCAGACCCAATAGGAACAGTACTATCTGTGTAAGGGTAGTTAAAATATTAAATCGGAAATGATTTTTGTTTATCCTTAAGGTTAAATTTTAATTCATCACCATCCGTAAACATCATTATATCCAAGCATGATCATTCTAAATCTTTATCTTTGACACTTATTTAAGATTTAATCGAAAAAAAAGTCTGTAATTTATCAAGTATTCGATAGAAATGCCACACTTGTGGATACAGTATACAGATTATAGCTTAGTAAATTGATTCGTTTGACTTTATCCTTAATTTAATAAGTTGCATCTTTATTAACAAATAATTTTTATTTGTATTATTAGACGCAGCAAATTTGGTGATTTACAAATGAAATATACAGGGGTGTAAGTAAATGTTCTCATGTTTGATAAAAAAAAAATTATGCGAGGTTGCATTAACCTCCTATTTAATTACATATATGGAATAAATGTCATTACCTTACCTTAGGCGTCATCCAAGTTAATTACAGCTATTTGAGTTTTCATCGAAATCTGTGTGCCTTGATTACTGTTTATTTAATGTTTATTCTGGGTAATTTAAATGCATATGCAGGTAAACCACTTATCTTATTTCTCTCTCTCTCTCTCTCTCTCTCTCTCTCTCTCTTTCTCTCTCTCTCCATTGGGGATAACCCAGGCTTCAAACCAAACACGCCATTATCTAAAAAATAAACATTTGCATCCATAGCAAATTTTGTTAATCTTTGCTTAATATATATGTAAGAATCAACTCTCGATGAGGGGGGGGGGGGGGCAAATGCACTTTTATAGGATATTACTTGTCCTCATCTGATAAGACTTCCTACAGTGATCCCACACGCTATTTCAATAAAACCTAATAGACTTGTCACAGCCTGCATTAATTGCTACGTAATGATTTGAATGATTAATTTAATGAGACACTAGGTGAATTGTTAATTGTAGCCTGTTTTTCCCTGCTTTTTTTCTGGAATGTTGTGGCCCAAAGCGTATTGTCACGTCATGCATGGGCGAATTACAATTACATACTTGTTACATCTGCAACCGTTTGAAAAGGGATATACTGAGCACATGACAAATATGTGTATAATTCTTGGGTTTTTTATAAGTATCTTTTGTTCAGTGGCGAAAAAAGCACCTCTGGATCGACTTTGTTTTTCTTGGATGATAACTGAATACGTTTTATAAGATTGGAAAAAATATGTTTTCACAATTCTATGCCATTATAAAATATGGTATTTTGAAAGTATATAAATGTGTTTGCAAGAAAAATACCCACAATTTCACAAATGGTTAATATCTTGATTTAGAATGCACCCCGTTCTGGACAACAAGTTAGAAAACATGTATCTTTAATTCCAACATTTATCAGAATAGGTATGTGCCGTCTGCGCTTTCATATTACCCTTAAATGCAGTGTTCATTCATGTGTAATGGGAGGGTGTAGCGCCATGATCATAATGTTTTAATTGTTACTTGGTTCCTGTGGTCAATCTCATGAGTGGTCACTTTTTGCTATGCGAAGGTAAAATGCATTGCTAATTTACCTGCAGTGACATGCTGTCCACTTTTTGTGGACATGAGTTTTGGCAGAAGGGATAAACTTTTTATCCATCTCCTCCCCTCCCCGTCAAAAAAAAAAAGGAAATTCTTTAAACGTAGAAAGAATACCTGGTCTTCATAAAAGAGGTCCTGGTATGGATTTGGTACTTAGTATTCACAAGTCTGCAAGCAAAGCAGATGTAACTAAAAGAGAAACAAAGGTCTCCGAAAATTCATCAACCGTAAGTAACCATGTAGAGAAAGAAACAAAGAAATAGACAGAAAGAAAGGAAAAATGAAAGAAAGAAAAAAAGAAAGAAGGAAGAATGAAAGAAAAATAAAGAAAATTCACATATAGTAATCTACAAAGAACGGCAAGAATGATTTGTAGGCACTAACATAGATAAGGCAGGCAATAATTTTAGCATCATCTGCAAAAAATATTATCTGGCTGTTTTGAAAAAGGAATTTGGTATAAACAATATTTCAGACATAAGAGGAAATGAAGTATATAAATTTCACAAACATTCCATTGAAATTTGAAAGATACAGATAAAGATGAGATGAAAATGAATTTTAATTTCACAATTTCTGAAGGTACCCCTCTATTCCACTTTTGTTCTGGATACCCACATTGCATGAAAACCCTTTTAAATCTAGATTAATAGCTGGCTCTTCAAAATGGACAACAAAACAACTATCAAAAGAAGTAACATTGTGTTTGACTGCAATTAAGAATCGTTTTCGTAAATGTTGTAATGCAATTTCAAGAAACTGTGAGACAAATTCTTTTTGGGGTATTAGCCATTCTTTCGAGTTTGTATCTAAAATCAAAGATGTAAAAGCAAAAAAAAAAAAAAAAAAAAAATCAAATGTTTTGATTTTTCTACACTGTTCACAACTCTACCCATAGATGAAGTCAAAAATTCACTTTCAGATTTAATAAGCAAAATTTCTCTTGGATAATACTTTTGGTCAATGCGAGCCATTCGTTTTTCAACAAATTAAAGCTATTCCAACGGGTAGCAACTGTTCCCCTTTACTGGCAGATTTATATTTAACCTGGCTTAAATTGCACTATATGGATATTGATATTGATGAAAATGACTTTCAAATGGCTACAAAATTGTCGAGCAACGCAAGATATATTGATGACATTGCTTGCCCAAATGTACAAAATTTCAGTGAATTTGCTAAAGACATTTACACAAAAGATATCTCCTTTGAGGGTAACAATACAGATGGTTTCAGAGATATGTTTTTGGACTTGGATATTCATATCACTAATGACAGGTTTTGTATTAAAATCTATCATAAAATAGATGAGTTTAACTTTGAAGTAGTTAATTATCCTTTCCCGACAGTAATATTTCAGAAACCTTTAGATATAATACGTTTTTGTCACATATTTTTAAATTCGGTCGTATTTGTTCTTAATTTCAGGAATTTGATTTAGAACAAAATTCATGTTCAATAAACTTGAGTCAAGAGGATTCAAAGATGTACTTTTTATAAACTATTTCTACTAGTTTTGCTGTAAATATCCCAAGATGGATGGTTAGAAAGTTAGGCTTCAATAATTTTAGAGATATTAGACTTGCCTGTTTTGCTTCTTAATTTTATCTTTTGGAATCATTCTGTTTTAATGCTCACCCATCAGACATTTTAGGCTAGCTTGTTTTCTGTTAGGGCAAGCCCCTCAGGAGCTATAGGTAGCAAGCAGCTACTGACGACAGTGACAAGCTTGGCTAATTGTACTTGATATCTGGTTAAGAAATAATATATTTTCATTGCATTCTTTTGACTTAAATACAAAAGACTTTCATTCTTTTCTGACTTGCCCTATAATTTTGCTGTTGATATCCAAAGATTATTAAAAAGACTGGCTACAATAATTTACAGTTTTTAGGCTTGTCTATTTTGCTATTTAACTTTATCTTTTGGCACCTTTGTGTTTTAATATTCACTTTCAGATATTTTACGCTTGCATGCTTTCTGTCGGGGGGAGGGGGGCTATCGGTAGCAAGCAGCGGCCTACGACAGTTACATATTTGCCTAATTGTACTTAAAATTATGTTGAGGAAAATAGTGTTTATTACCTGTTTTTGGCATAAATCCTAATGACTTTCATTCTTTTGTGACATGCCTAAATGCACATTTACTCAATTTTAAAAAAATAGTCAAAATTGACAGTATTTTCTCAAATGTCATGTGTTGATATCTTGACTCAGCTTTGGCAGTGAAATAGAGCTTATCTGTTTGAGGCGTAGGTGCCGTCATTGAGTTTTTTTTTAACATTTCCATTGCAGGATGTACATTGTTGCATTCCTTGTGTTTTCCCTTGGTTTGTTCAGGTGGTCTAGCTGCAAATGTTTATTTTACAATCACTGGGACTGAATATAATGCCCCAGCTTGTTTCCACTTCAGTTATACACTGGCGGGTGGTTTAACTATGCTAAGATGTTCAGCTAGAAAGGGTACATTTTGGTTCAGGGGTAAGTCAATTGTTCTTATCTGAACCTGTATTATACAAATTTAGCTATTATGGTTTGATTGACAGGTATTCTTCTTTCATAATAAAGCTCTGCATTTATACACAAAACTTCACGCATTTAGCTAATTCATCATTTGCCACACTCATGTTTATTCATTATTATGTGGGTTGTCTTTGCCAATTATTTAGCTTAGACAAGAAGCCACTACTCAGAGAGACATGTACGGGTAATAGGCTTCGAAATCAGTTGAGTAGTTACCCGCTGAATGCCTTTTAATTTATTTGGGCTGATATAGCCGATATCAAAATTTTACAGAGGAACTTGTGCAATATGGACAATAGTAATACCATATGTACATAGGTGAGACAGGGACAGGTTAGCTTATGGTGAGTTCGGACTGCCGAATAGGATAATGACTACTGGGAAATGGATCTGGGCAAAAAGTCACAAATACAACAGAATTTTACAAAAGTTGATATTTAGGAAACATAGCAATCTGTAGTTAGTGTTTGATGACCAATCTCTATTGACTGTCCGTTTATCTTGAACACAGATTTAAGAGTAGTGTTAATACTTTATGTTGGAGTCATGTCCCATGAAAATACTCCTGACTTAAGTTGAACACAATAGATGTTTGGGAGAGATGTGATTTATGCCATAGCAGTCATTTCGCTGTGTGGTATATTTGAGAGGCAGACATGTAGGGCGAGAGAGAGGGGTGCTGTCTTTTATGATAATCAATAATATTATAGGAAGCATATTTTACAGATTTATAGTTCTGTAGATCAATGGACTTACTGAAAGCACATTAAATATTACACCGCGAAAAAAGTGAGTCACTTGCCATCCAAGAAAACTACATCACGCAAGCCTTTTAGACCTCTTTGCAGACGAAATGTGTTGACTGGTCTCTACTGTAGACTTGCAAGTTTTATGTTGTAATTGCATAAATTGTCAGCATTTCTTTTTGTTGGACGTGTGTTAAAAATATATATCTAAGATTAGCCTGAGAAACTAAAGCCAACAATCAATTTAATTTAAATAAAAGAATTCTATTATCCTGTTGAACACTTGTATTTATTTTGTATATGTATGCTTAGTGTTACGAGGTGGCTTTACCTAGCACGTCCTGTGCCAACCTGGCCCTCAATAACAGAAAGAAAATAGAAACGCTACGCTTTTACTGCCGTGAACAGAACACAAAGACAAAGCTTTTCAAGCTGTTTAAAAATATTGACTCACATTTTACACAAAAAGCACAGCATGGCGGAAACTGGCAGTTCATCTATAATGTCCGTACACTATGTTTCATAGGCTTAACACAAAGTGGTAGGCCGGGTCCGGTGTCCTAGCTTGTCCAATTGACCTTCAGGTTGCAATTCACAGTCAAAGGCCAGTATCAGAAAAATTGAATAAAACCTAGAACATTATCTTTTTGTAATTTTGTAAAAACCCGTTTTAAATTGTCAGCCCAAATGTGGCTTAGTTTTTTCCAATTTTCTGGTCTTATCAATCACCAAAAATAAGACGTATTAATTTACAGGATTTGCTGTGCAATCTCAAGACAAACAGTTGACAAATATCACACAAAACGCCACATTGGAGAGCTAACAAAGCTCTGAAAAATATATTTACACATTTCTTTCCTCGTCAAATCTGGCTTTTTCAAAGCCTACATCATTTAATTAGTGAACCTCACAAGATTCACAAATACAAAATTGGAGCATACAAGTGCTCAAAATGGCTTATTTTGAAGCCTACATTACTAAATTGGGGAAACACACAAGGTTCCCAGAACAAAATATATTGGAGCACACAAGTGCTCAGAAATGGCTTACCGCAAGCCTGCATTATTTCAAATGGTGGATTACACAAGATCCACAAAAATACAATGTATATTGGAGCATACACAAGCTCTCAACTAACCAATACTCACGTTGAACGCCTGGCCGCAGCAGGAACACTACCAATATTTTAATGTGCACCCCGTTTGCTATATGCACGGGTCAGACATTTCGGATGTCTGACCACAAACAGCAGTACACAGCTGTGATCGCCTTTCACTCACTGAACACATCAGTAGATCTTTCTCAACCAATCAAAAGCAAGCAAGATCGGCGATCACTCAACACTTCCTGGCATGCTGACATTGGGCATTTTAACTGTTTCAAGTTCAAAATGTGCTTGCACTGCAGCTTAATTCCGCAGCCACAATATACATTTTATACAAAAAATTAATCCTTATGTTTTAAACTTATCACCGCATAATATACCTCCCCTCAGAAAAATAATGAAAGTTCATATTGTTGAACTTTCAGCAAGTCTAATGACTAATCAATGATGATTTTCCGGTCATTGACCTACATCCCAAAACACAGTTCAACAGTTTGAGGCAACTACCCACTAGGCTAACCTGTCATTCTAAACAGGTGCTTACTAGGTAACTGTGCGTGCAAAGTAAAAAAATAAGCCTCATAAGAGGAGCTTCCACCTTTTCATCTTCAGGGCGACTCTGAAGCAAGAAAAGCACAGTTAACGAAGCCATGTTAGTGTAGAGAATAGAGTGAAACTAACCTATCACTCTTTTACCTACGACACCTATTTAGTTTAGGGTGGTACTCTCAATATTTTATGAATCATCACAATGTCTGCTGAGATAATCAGATACGATATTTTCTCTTCATCTGATGTGACTTAATTCCAGGTTGTATTCCTGTAAAAATAAGCTCCACCTAGTGAGTCTTTGATTCTTGATTTTGAATCTATGCAAGTGTTTAATTGGGTTATGTTTTGAAAATACCTGCACAGGAAAACAACCTGCAGACATGTAAATCTCAAAATGCTGTACAGACAAAATTAAAGCCAGTGCTTCTTTCTCTACAGTTGAGTAGTTCATTTGATGCGTGTTCAGCTTCTTTGAAAAATATGCTATGGGGTGATCAACCTGACCTTGACCCAACTGCGAGATCCACGAACCAACCCCAGCATCACAAGCATCTACAAATAATCTGAACTGTTTACTGTTATCTGGTACAGCAAGCACTGGAGCCTGCATCAATAATTGCTTCAAAGCATCAAATGACACCTGACATTCTTCGGTCCATTTAAACTTTACACCCTTGCGCAACATATCCGTCAAAGGAGCTGACACTTCTGCAAAGTTATAGCAAAACTTCCTGTAGTAACCTATAACTCCTAAAAACTGCATAATATGCTTCTTGCGTGTAGGCACTGCAAACTGTTCAATGGCCTTGACTTTGCATCCTTGGGAACTATCTGTCCCAATTGTCAGACACCAGCCCAACATCATCAATAAAAACAGCACAATACTCCAGTCCATCTAGTACTTTGTTCATAAGCCTCATAAAAACCGACGGTGCGTTTTTGAGGCTAAAGGCCATGACCTTGCACTGATACAGGTTATCAGGAGTAACAAAAGCTGTATATTGTTTAGATTTTTCAGTCAAAGGAACTTGCCAGTACCCTTTGAGGAGGTCCCACTTAGATATGAACTTGGCATTTCCAATTCTATCAATACAGTCCTCAACTCTGAGTACAGGATAACAATATGTGACTGTGAGTGCATTTAACTTCCTGAAGTCAATACACATTCTATATGTAGAATCAGGTTTTGGTACAAGAATAACAGGACTACTCCATGGCGAGTCACTGACTTCAATGAGATCATTGTCCAACATGTGTTGGACTTCCTTTTTTAAAACTGCTGCTTTAATAGGATTCAACCTGTCTGGATGCTGTTTTACTGGAACAGCCCCATCTTGCAAAACAATCTCCTGTTCCAAAACATCAGTCCTACCTGGCACATCTGAGAACAAATCTGAATATTCAGCTATTAAACCTTTCATATTCTGTCTCTGGGTTTCTGTTAAATGACTCAACTTCTCATCTTACTTCTCCAAAACTTTTTTCATAGGTTGAGGTGATGTTTGTTCTATATACTCTGAAACAGGATCTACATCCTTTTCATCTGCAACCGGTGAACCATCTACCTGCACACAAAGCACTGTAGCTTCCCTGTCAAAGAATGGTTTGATCATATTCACATGACAAACCCGTTTGCTTCTCCTTTTGTCTGGTGTATTTATTACATAGCCCACAGAATTTAACCTACTGTGTATAGTGTAAGGCCCTGTAAACTTTGCTTGTAATGGATTACCAGGGATGGGTAGCAAAACTAACACTTTGTCACCAGGGGAAATTGACCTCTCCTTAGAGTTTGTGTCATACCATGATTTCATGTTCTATTGTGCATGTGACAGGTTTTCTTTGGCCACCTTACACACTTCCTGTAAGCTGTTCTTAAATTCTGACACATACTTCAACATATCTGAATTGTTTCCATCATCAGGAGCTACACAGCATTCTTTGAATAATTTCAAAGGACCCCTTACCTTGTGACCATATACCAACTCAAATGGGCTAAATCCCAACGATTCGTTTGGCACTTGCCTGACTGCAAACAACAAGAAATGCAAACCTTTGTCCCAATCTTGAGCATTCTCCATACAATAAGTTCTCATCATCCTTTTCAACGTTTGATGATACCTCTCAAGCGCCCCCTGGGTCTGTGGATGGTAAGCTGATGAGGTTTTATGTTAAATACCCAACTCTTTCAACACGTCATGAAATAATCCACATGTAAAGTTTGAACCTAAATCTGACCGTATGACCTTTGGTAGCCCTACGCTGGTAAAAAACTGGGTCAAAGCTGTCACAATCGACTTTGTGTTTATTTTCCTGAGAGGAATTGCCTCTGGATACCTTGTCACCATGTCCATGATGGTCAACAAATAACTATTTCCTGATTTTGTTTTGGGCAATGGTCCTACACAGTCAATAATTATAGTATCAAATGGATTTCCAAATGTTGGTATGGGAATCAATGGTGCAACCTTGACCTTTTGGTCTGGTTTCCCTACCACCTGACAAGTGTGACACGTCTTACAGTACTGCACCACATCACTATGAATACCTGGCCAGAAAAAATACTGGTATATCCTATCCAGTGTTTTTCTAACACCTAAATGTCCAGCCATAGATATATCACGTGCCAAATACATTACTTTCTGTCTATATTCCTTAAGCAGCACTATTTGGTGAACTTCATTCCAAGTCTCATTGGAAGGAACTTCACTATTCTGCCATTTTCTCATCAACACGTCATTGTTTACATTAGACACTGGAACTTTCTTTGCCTCTTCCTGGGTCAAAGCATTATTCCGAGCAGCTTCAAGTGTAGTATCAGTTCTCTGATTGGTTACAAAGTTTTTCCTATTTAACCTAGTACCAGACTGACCACCACTGTCTTCATTACTGAATAACTCAGCTACAAATTTGTCTTCCAACACTGTATCAACCACATTGGACTCAATCCTATCATTAAGATTTTTGTCACTGTCTGTCAAGTTTCAAAATTTTCTCCACTTTATTCTTTTGTGATCTGGTTGTCACACAAGTGGGAAAAATACCTTGATGCTCAACTTGTAACTTCTCCGTGCTTTCATCCAAACCTGGCTGTAACCTTAACCTAGGTGTGACCTTCACCTTAGGACCTGCTATGTCATTCCCCAGGATCATATCTACTCCTTCCATTGGTAGACGGGGTACCTTTCCCACTGTCACTAAACCTGTCAGATATTCGGATTCCAGCCATATACTATGTATTGGTACAAGCATGTCAGAACAATCAACCCCCTGAATATTGATAAAGGCCACCGGTTCTCCCCACTGGAACCTGGAGTTATCCACAACTAAACTTTGAGCACTCCCTGTGTCTCTAAGTATCACAACGGGACTTTTCTCCTGACCTTCACCTTTTGACACAAAGCCTTCAGACTTAAACTCTCCATACATGTCTTTTACTGGCTCCTCTATTTGTGCTATTTCAGTAACGGGTGCTACATCCATCTGACTGCCTTGTATTAAACATACTGGCTCTTTTGGTTCCTTGAGGTTTCAGTTCAGGGTGCAGTTTATAACACCTCTCTGTATCATGTGACCCTTCACAATAGGTACACTTAACCTTAGGCCTAAGCTCTGGGTACAAAAGCCAACACTTGTCTGTGTAATGCAAATTCCTACAATGACCACATCTAACTCTCCTGTTGTCACCTTTCTGGCCACCAGCTTTGTGAATATTTTGTTCATTTTCAGTACTTGGGTTCCTAGGCTTACCTTGTCCTTGACCTTGACCTGGGCCTTTGTTTGACCTAAACACACCTTGACCACTACCAGTTTTATACTGCTTGTGCGTCAAAGAATACTCATCAGCCGCTACTGCTGCATCCATAAGCTTGTCATAATCATGCTCTTCAAGATACGTTTTAATATCCTGAGATACAATGTTAGAAGTCTTCAAGTAACAACAGCACACGTAGCTTATCATAATCACCTTGCACATCAACAGACGTAAGCCACCTATCAAGCAATGTAGTTTTCTCCCTTGCAAGCTCTACATGAGTAACATGTTGACTTTTCTGTAGTCGTCTGAACTTCAGCCTGTCTGCTTCAGGGACCAACTCATATGCTTTCAAAATCTCCCGTTTCACAACTTCATAATCTTGAGCCTGTTCTGATGACAAAGCTGCATATGTGCTTAATGCTTTACCCCTCAACTTGCTCCACAGAATGGTAGACCAATGCTCTTTGGGCCATTTCAAATTTCCAGCAGCTCTTTCAAACGCCAAAAAATATTTATCCACATCTCTCTCCAGGAAATCTGGTACTAATTTGACATGTGCAGTTATATTAAAATTGTCAGAATCTGTCCTGTGTGACCTACTGCCCGCACGTAATTCAAGTTCACGCATGCGATATTCATGACTCATTTCCTTTTCCTCAGATTGTAAAGCTAACTCCCTTTCCTTTTCTTTCTCAGCTGGGAAAAAACCTAAATCATACAAGCACTCATTTACTTCTGTACTAATGCGGGTTTCAACAACGTAGATACGGGAATGACGTCTTCCAGCTCTAAATGTTCCACTAATTGTTCTGTATTTGCCCGCTTTAATTTAGAAACAGACGTTCTTGTCAGAGGCTGTTCTAAAACGTCAGCTGGATTGAAAAGAGACATCCTGAATTTGTTAATGTAATATTCAGACAAAGCATGCACTAAACTGGTTCACTTGTACTTGGAGCTGGCCCTGTCCGACCAAGTTCTTGTTGCATAATGTTACACTCTTTTGAACTGGTTTTGTTCGGCACTTCATCACTGGGGAGGGTAAAAGTGTGTGGGCTAAATGAAAGACCCTGTTTCAAGTCCTTTGTTCACTGCATACTAAATTCAGAATCCTGGACGAGCCCCCAATTTCATGTTACGCTGTGGCTTTGCCTAGCACATCTCGTGCCAACCTTGCCCTCAATAACAGAAAGAAAATAGAAACGCTACGCTTTTACTGCCGTGAACAGAACACAAAGACAAAGCTTTTTCTTCAAATATATTGACTCACATTTTACACAAAAAGCACAGCACGGTGGAAACTGGCAGTTTGTCTATAATGTCCGTACACTTGTTTGATATGCTTTACACAAAGTGGTTGGCCGGGTACGGTGTCCTAGCTTGTCCAATCGACTACCGGGCTGCAACTCAGAATCAAAGGGCAGTATCAGAAAAATAAAATAAAACATAGAATATTATCTTGTAATTTTGTAAAAACCCGTTTTAAATTGTCAGACCCAAACTGTGGTTTAGTTTTTTCCAATTTTCTGGTCTTATCAATCACCAAAAATAAGACGTATTAATTTGCAGGATTTGCTGTGCAATCTCAAGACAAACAGTTGACAAATATCACACAAAACGCCACATTGGAGAGCTAACAAAGCTCTGAAAAATATATTTATACATTTCTTTCCTCTTCAAAACTGGCTATTTCAAAGCCTACATCATTTAATTAGTGAACCGCACAAGATTTGCAAATACAAAATTGGAGCATACAAGTGCTCAAATTGGCTTATCTTGAAGCCTACATTACTAAATTTGGGAAACACACTAGATTCCCAGAACAAAATAAATTGGAGCACACAAGTGCTCAAAAATGGCTTAACCACAAGTCTACATTATTTCAAACGGTGGATTACACATGATCCACAAAAATACAACATATATTGGTGCACACACTCACAATTCCCCCTCGTTATCTATATGCACGGGTTAGACATTTCGGATGTCTGACTGCAATACACAGCCCTTTTTATTTGGGCGAGAAAGCGTAATCCTGTCCCCATTGTGATCGCCTTTCAGTCACTGAACCCATCAGTAGATCTTTCTCAACCAATCAAAACCAAGCAAGATCGGCGATCACTCAACACTTCCTGGCATGCTGACACTGATCATGTGCTTGCACTGCAGCTTAATTCCGCAGCCACTATATACATTTTATACAACAAATTTACCCTTATGTTTTTAAACTTATCACCACATAACATTAGTACGTCGCTAAAACAGTGGTACATCATGTTATTGAAAATACTGTACTGTTTTTTAACGTTATAACGTATGTTTTTAAACATCGTAAATCCCAAGTACATACACATGTATACTCCACATGTATGTTTGTGAGTCCAGTAGGGAAAAGTGATAGTATCTAATGGCCCCACACAGCAAATGTAACAAGCTTATTTGCAAAATCTCCTTTTTTGGTTTAGGTCAGGTGTGCTGCCTGCAAAAAGAACCCTTGATGATGGAAAAGCCGACCTGCAAAACGTATGTAAGTACCAATAAAGCTCCTTAGTTTTCCAATCCTTTCTGCACACACACACACATATATATACAGTTTGAGTTGCCGAATATTTTGTAAATGAAAAGAAATGTCATCTTGTATTGCTTTGCTTTTATTTCAGCAGATATTTAGCTCCCGTGCAATATCTCCCCAACTTTAGATCAAAAAATGGTTACAATAGATAGCCATGTAATGGAACTGAAACTGCTTGTTTAACGTAGACCAAGGTAAATGTGGACTTGATAGCTTAGTGGTTTGTAATTGCAAATATTGGTAAAAGGAAGAACTGATATGCAGTCAAAGATATTGGCGAAACTTAATCGTTTTCGCTGCCTTAAACTTTCCAACTGTCGCCAAATATGGCCTAATTCATTTTAATTTGTGATTTCCATATGGGAAATAAGCACAGATCTATACATGATGTTTATACGGGTCAGATAAATTGAAATTGTCTTTGAAAAAAAAATATTGTTTTTCAAAGAATAGGTCTGACAGTTTACTGACTTTTGAATTGCAGCACTAGATTTTAGAAGTGCAGATACACTTCTTCCCTGGTCATTCTGATACAATTCAGGTTCCGTCTTGCAAGGACACACACACACACACACACACACACAAGCGCGCGCACTAGCACTGGCTTATAATGCTATATCTTCGGCCCTTATGTTGCACCTTTCAGACACTTGCCTCTAATGATGACCTTTATCAGGTTCCTGATAGTCTTTTCCCCTTATTAAACTTTACATTTTACACCATCTGGTTTATGTGACCATATATAGAGCTGCCCAAAAGTGATTTTGATTTTGTATTGTAAAACCTGACTGTCTGGAACCAGAATAGGTTAGATGGTGGTTGCAAGTAGTACCTTTTTAAATACTGAATTTTATTTACATTTTCAACAAATTAAAAACATGTGCTTACAAATTCTCTGATGTGCAGAAAATTTTGGTCCCTTTTCATAAATTGTACGGTCTTGTATGCACATGAATGATGCACCTATTCAAGCGAATTTACTGAAATAGGCCTATAATTTCAAAGAAAACTTTTTGCATTCTGTCATGTTAAAACTAGACATGGCTTTTTCGACCCTATGGACCTTTACACTAACGTTTTGGTCTCTTTTGGGTCAATATGAACTATAAATTAAGTGTTACAGCTATACATACCAAGGAACATTGCCTTTGGTCGGAATTGACTTGGAATTGTTTCATGAGGACTACGGTTTGTATATGTTGTATATGAGAATGACACTGTCTAATTTAGAATATATGAATCTGATAATGTTTTAAGAACTCTTTGATATGTACCTCATTGATTTTGTTGTGTTATGGGTTTTGATTTTCGAATCAGGGTTACAATGAAAGTAGGGCGTTTTAATGAAGATCGAAGATCTAAGGTGATAAGTATCACGAAAACGATGGTGGCTTACTTTTTTGTTTGTTTGTTTGTTTGTTTGTTTGTTTTTGCTGTCAACTCAGATTACTGACAAGTCAACATAACGAAAAAGTGGCAGGCCTACCATGCCTGCTTTCATTATTGGCGCGACTGATAAATTAACAGTTTGCAGATATTATGCCTATATATTTTGCAGGCCTTTATATTCAGGACAGATATAAAGTATGTAGTTATTGAAGAATATTTCAAAGGGAGGTCAACGGGACTGCTTGAAAACCAGTAGTTGACCTTTATAATGGACTGCCTGTCTCAAATCAGGATCAAACTTCATTTCTTTACATTTGCATTGGAAAGTGAATGCTAAATGTTTGATAAGTTTGTAATTTGTGCTTTTTGCTGTATACAACTGTGCTCTTCTTATTAAATTAAACTTTATAAAATTGGTATATATGGGCGGAATAGCAGTTAATAAAGTACTGCTCAATACCTGAAGCGTTTTAGTAATGGCATTCTTAAGGTGGGGGCACCGTTACGAGCGCGTAACACAGACTCGCGACTTTGACCTGATGCAACTTGCCTATTTTTCTTATGTTACCAGCAAAAGTATATATTTTCGATATCTCACAGATGTTAGCATTATCAGGAATCATATTTGAATGTCATGAAATTAATTTTGATGCTGTTTGGAGCCGTTTTGTGAATGGGTATGAAATCACACATTTTGCAAGGATTTCTGATAAAATATTATTTTATTCTGAGTGACAACTATCGAAAATTAAACTATAGACCAATACGCAGGAACCGTATCTTGCTTTTGACAAAAAAATATGATAGGAAAAAAAATATGCAATTTTTAAGTTTGGTCCGTAAGACTGTACAGTTTCTTCATTTTTGGGGCCACAAAAGTCACGGAAGGAAGGGTTGGAAAGGTATAAAAAAAAATACGTTTCCAAGAGCAGATCCGTATCTTGTCAGAGCCGTTTATTTTGTGAAGATATCTTGATCCGTTTTCAAGACACCCCTGCAGAAAAATTGATCGATTTATGAAAAACTTGCTTTTGAGAAAATGGCGATGAAAGGCATGATTGTCAATCTTGAAGCATTGATAGGCTCTTGCATGAAGAATACTCACTCCCGCGGCCCAAAGTTTCTAGCACAAACTACAAACATGTAGAGGCTCTCATATCTGGTTTTGAAATTAAAAAAATCGGCCTTTTAGTGGCTTAAAAAAGGACTTTTTGTAGTCAAATCCTTCAAAAGCCACCATGCAGTCAGCTTTGTGTGGCTGGTTTCACACGCGCTGCCCGACACGAAAGGGTACAGTGAGCGGATTAGCGGAGTCACCTGACCTTGACCCAAGCAACAGGTTGTTTAAAAATGGCGACTGCCCAGTGGAGCGGGGAGCGGTCTGACAGTTTGTTCGGTAAAGTGTACTCATCTGGCAGGATTAGCTCACACACTTCTCATCACCTCCGATCAAAGACAAAAATGCCTTTATTACGGCGATGGTTTGGTACTTCGGCCTGCAGTGTTTTGGAAAGCTTTGAGCGAGTAACAGTTAACTTGGAGAATTTTTACGATTGAAGTGGAGGAGACGAAAAACTGAAAAGTGCCCAGGTATCAACGGACGAAGAAGCGGATGAAAGGGAGTGTAAAGCAACTACTGGCAGAGAGGAGAGACAAACAGACTACAGACACAGACGCAGTCAGTTTACAGGCAAATTGTGCAACAGGTAGAAAACTTTTGAGCGATGCGGTCCAGCCCCGGGACGTGGATCAATGCACGGAGGAGGCTGTGTTGTGTGACCCTTTGCCACCCGAGGATGTACACCACCGCCAGCTTATGTTGAATAAAATATTTTCTTGTTGTTTGTCTCATTGATTGTTTTCTTGATTCTTTAGCCAATAAATCATTTTCCAACTAGGATGCATTATATATATATATATATATATATATATATATATATATATATATATATATATATATATGTAACGACTGTATTTTAAACAGTAGCACTAGATTGTGAATTATAAATGACTGGCAAAGATTCATTTCTAGATATGTGACAGACCTGTAATGAACAATCAACATTAATCCAGAGAAGTTATTTCATGCAAATAAAGTAAGGGGAGGGGTATATAGATTTCCATATGGCAGACCAAGCTCTGGTTTTTATCTACTACACATAATTACTGTATGTGGCATACACAGAACTTCGTCCGTGTCAGGCAATGCATCAGCCGTAGTCCAGTCAAATCTATTTTTTCAAAAGCTTCAGTTGGTCTTGTAGTGCTACAGTTGAAATCATATGGCCTGGGAAAATAAGGACCTTGCTGCACAATTTGAAAAATTTAACATAAACTACATCCATATTTATATTTACAAATTTTATTTACATGAAAACTTTATGTAGATGTTCTTATCACTTTGTCGTAAGAAAAGTCCATTGTATTCTAATCCAACTTGACATGAAAACTTTTTTTGTCCATGTTCTTATCGCTTTGTCATGAGAAAAGTTCACTGTATTCTAATCCAACTTGGTACAAACAGCCCTGCAGAGCTCTGCCATCTCAACCCTGCACGCCGACTCACAAATCCATGGCCGTCATATCTGCAAAAGAAAATTCATAAAAGTATCAGTCCAGGTAACAATACAAGCCAAACTGATTGTATAACACTTAGTCACAGATGTGTTGTAAAAAAAGAAAAAAAAATTCCCTTCGTCATGGGACTCATGGTACTCTCCCGATACGAAAGGGGGGGGGGAGGGTGTACGTGTTCAAAATGATAAGTAAACTGCTGGACATATTTTACCCGAATGTGATGGGGTTTTATGCAATTTTCGGAATATCATTTTCCTTGTATTTTGTTGGAAGGGAACTCCTTGTATTTATTTGGAAGGGAACATTTGAAAGTTACTACTCAAACTCCAAGATTTACTCCTATCTGTGCTGATACATGCAAATACTGAAAATCAGAAATAGGTCCTACAGCATTGTCTGGCTCCGGCTACTTTTTGAATATTGAAATGTTGTATAGTTGCTCCCATGTGCATCCATGGAAAAACTGGGAGAGAAAGTCGGCATGATCCACAACCTTTTGAAAATGTCCATATTCATTATTTGCGAGAGCCAAACAATAGCTGTCAACTGAAAGTAGACCGTGATGAAAAAAAAAATCTTCTGCTTATGAACTTACATACGTACGTTGACATGGTTGATGTATTAGTTTCAATGGGCAATTACCAGAACGGAAACATTTACGGTAATATGATAGAACAAGGCCTACAGAAATATTACTTTTCATTCTCTGTCATAATATCGACGATCCATGGTCATATCAATCTGCGCAAAGAACAAATAAATAAATAACAAACACACATATATTTACCCCAGTTGCGTAATCTCGTCTGTAAGTGCCGTCTCTCCCACTGCAACTAAATCGGCTGCTTGACGTTTACGTTGCCGGGCTTTAGTTTCTTTTTTCATTTTAGGCATTTTTCTGAATTTGATTTTTGGATTTTACACCTTCTGTGCTCTTGACTGTACTGTCACTGTGTGAACATGAACGGAGACTGATTGTAAGTTAGTCAGCTAGATCATATATGAATGCCACATTGGCACCACAAAAGTTGAACCAGAGAACCACGGAACTCACAATGTTTCATGTTCAAATGAAATGCGACAATAAATAGGAAACCCATGATGAAATTCAACATAATGAAGGACACCAGTATAATTGTTAAATTTCGCTGAATACGGTAATGGTTTCCGGGTGTTGCGTATCGGTATACGATCGTAAACCAAGATCAAAGGACTCCGAAGTCAGCATTGTTTATGTTCCATTTGGAGAAATCACGCATCCCGAAGTTCATATCACAAATAGGAACACCCCAAAAACATGAAAGTCATCCAGTTTTACATCGTTGAACAGCCTGTTTACATAGCGTTAATCGGTTCTGTAGCCTAATCAGCTCCGTTCCACTTCAGCGTGCCGCCATTGTTCTGGGCGACGGTCGTGTGCCCCTTCCCGTTGCCAGGTATGTGGACGATCGCGGATTGCTGCAAAAACACCGTCGCAAATTACCATATCCAAACAAACAGAAACCAGCACGTGTACTAGACAGCTAAACTTCCAAAAGTTAAAACGCAATTTTCTCATATAAATATCTAATTTTTTAATTTGATTTTTGGTGACAATATACTTCAAGTATTGTGCTTTCACGAAATGATAAAAACCCATTTTGTGATGCGGCAAAGTTAGGCCCCTACGCCACAACGATGCCGCTACCTTAAAGGGAATACTTTTGGGATAGTGGGGATGCCTGAAGTCTCGAAACTGTTTAATGCTATGCTTTATAGTAACAGAGAAATGTTGCTGCCGTGGACTTAATATAATTACAGGCATCTACTTGACCGGAAATCTACTTGGTGTGATCCTTAAATATTCTTTCAAATTAAAAGGCTCATCAACAATTTTTTATGCAGTTCCTTACTAACCGTAAAGAATTTTGTAAATCTTTGAAAAAATACTGAAACTGTACATTCATAATATATTGCACAATCGCTTAAATTCAAGATTGTAATGGATGGGTGTAGGAACGTTTTTGGGAATGGAGTGTTACAGGGCTTCACAGAAATCCAATGCTCATTACCATAGATGGAACTTGTACTATAAATTAAATACGTCACTTTATATTCTAGAACTTCTGGTTTAAAATCAAATTATTATTTTGAAATGGAAGATGAAACTATATACTAATGACAAGGTCAATTGTGTTGAAAGAATGGATATGTTATTTGATGCAGTTAAAAACCCAGAGGCAGGACTGGCTTGCATTGACCTATTGTTGACCTGTATAGGGGCCCTTCTTGGTGTGGTGATTCAGGACATTGCATGACGATATGGCCCAGTAGGTTCTGCAGGCAAATTTGTAACATTTTGACCGGGATTTTGATAATGAAAAAAATTAAAGCAATGCTCCCACTGAGGCAAGTCTTTAAGTGTTTGATATTTGATTCCTACAAATTTTTCATAGATTTTAGCACCCATTTTTAACCAAAATTAACAAAAGTAAACATGCAATCATACCACGTTTTGAAATAACCTGCAGGTGCTTTGGATAGGAGTTGGAAATTACCAAAAAAGACGTAGACACAAAAGATAAATTTCTCAAGGAAAGAACATACAGTAGAACCAATACATGTTGAAAAAAAGGTTTACCCACTGATATAAGTTTATGACGAGCTTATCATATAAACTCTAAAACAGGTCAGATGGTTGTGTTATAAAATGTGACTGGATAACAGTACAAACCTAGCTAGTGACAAACCTGACCCACTTGATAAAATAAAGTTTGCCTTTCTCCATCCCTAGCCAATCAAAGAATATATCGAATGCTCGATTGCAGTCCATGATG
Source organism: Hermodice carunculata (assembly GCA_964020975.1). NCBI lineage: Eukaryota > Metazoa > Annelida > Polychaeta > Eunicida > Amphinomidae > Hermodice > Hermodice carunculata. The sequence continues at coordinate 8,716,411 of OZ026620.1, forward strand.
GTATACAGAGGCTCTGGGGTTTCCATTGCTTATCTGTAAGGAAACAGTAATGACACAGCTTTTCACTGAAATGACTAACTTCCTTTTCATAACACTTTCTGTTTGTATTGAGACCACGACCTTGCTTTGCATAGATTATGTGTTGACCTTTGAGAATGGGGCAATGAGAAAGTTGTTGTTATCACTATTCATACAATATTGGCTAATTCATGGTGGCTTTATCGCAGCAAGTACCCAAGTGCCTGGTATCGATCTGGTATTCACAAGACGCCATTGAGGGCAGTAACTTGTCGAATTAGTTTAGAAATTCTGCGTCGCACAGCACACATACCTGCGGCCTAGAGAGAACAATGCATCACTGCAGAACTTGATTTTCACAACAGTATATGTATGCCTACAGATGACCTTCAAGGCAAGGGACCAAATAATATATTGCATGAGAAATCAAAGGATATGTAGGATATCTCTTCCATAAACATAGGGCTATATCTAGGATAGAAATCCAAAGCCAGCATAAAGTCAGGTACGTGTGACATTCCACACTCATCGTTTATCACTACCAGTTGATTCTGTCTGTGGCCAATTACATTGAACAATCACTGAGCATAATGACATGCTGTCAAAATATCAGCCCAATCAGATGGAGGTCCTTTCACAGCCCGTGTCAGTATGTCAGTAGTTCCATGGAGTAGTTTGCTAATGCTCGCATAATGTTTCAGGCTCCATGCCATCACTAGGATGCTGTCTGCTTGTATATATATATATATATATATATATATATATATATATATATATATATATATATATATATATATAAATATATATATATATATATATATATATGTATATATATATATATATATGCTTCATTTTATTTTATTCTTTGCATCCTTAAGTAAAAATGTTCAGAGGATGAATGATTTACACCACCGCATATAATTTTAGAAACAATAGATTGGAACGGGTTAGGGTAAGCAACATGATTAGAAGGTGTTGTTGAACATAAGACCTGAATCTAAGAAATGTAAACATTATTGTAAAGGATCCGACTCACCAGTGCTTTGCCTGGTGAACTTTATCATTGCAATAACTTTGCAATGGCTCTGTACAAACATGTCCACGAGACATACGGGTATTGGGGATAGGTCCTGTACGCAAGTCATATTTGTTCTAAGATAGCCATATTAAGGAGCTGTATCAGGAGACTGTATAAGGGAGATAAGTGGCCCCCATCCACAGGATAATGTGTTGGACCCCTATATCCTATTGTGAATGCGTAGATATGGACTGATCCCTCAGATAAACCCAAATCGTATGGTACAACACTGCAATATATGTGGTTATATGATACATGTTATGTTATTTATTGCTGCAAGTATTTATATCCATCTCTACCTACATTTTCAGCCACAGAACACGTCAAAAATGGACACGGATGTTCAGACGACTCAGCCCTTACGTGAGTAGACATACAATATAAATGCTAGATATATGGGTATAAATATCGGAATTCATCAAGTTATTGCATATAATGGAGGTGACAGAAATAACCTAAATCATGTAAGTCCAAATTTAATTTGTGGTTATACATTACATGGTAATTTCTAACGTATGCACGCTGTCTATTTCTGATAGATGAACAAATGAAGAATAATACGGTGCAAAATAACATTCTGCATCAGAATGAATCTTCTAAACAAAAACAAAAACATTTCTAATGACGGCTAACCATTGGTATTGTTGCTATTGCTCCATTTGCTTTACACTTTGGACTTCAATTATCAAATAAAATAGACATGTGTTTAAATTTGAATACTATGTTCACTGAATTTGAGGACGGGAGGTCTTCGTTTGCAGGGAAAGTGATTTTTTTGTGTGGCCGGAATATTTAGGTATCTTTTAGTTTTGTCGTGCATATAAGAAAGTTACTTAAACTCATGCAGCTTTATCTATCTTCAAGAGGCAACAGTGTGTCCATGACAAATATTCATACTTAGTCATAACATTTCATCTTTAAGTATACCGCATTAATAACCAGCCATTAAAGATACATTAAAAAAAATCTTCCTGCTTCCTCCGAAAGGTGAGAAGGAGCAGTGTGTTGTATATCTGAGAAAGTACAGAGTGTATCTGACACAGAACATGACGTTGAAAGGCCAGTTGCTAAATCATCTTTTTTCAGCATAAGTATTAACAAGATATGGATAATACGAAGTTGAGGTGAGAATTTTTACAACCCAGCTTCGTATCATTACTGGATCATATTGACACTGCTAAGACTTATTTAAATTGGAAGATGAGCATACATGCTGGGACATACTTTTTATGAACACTGTTTATGATTGGGAGCTGCTTAACATGTGCCACAAATCATGCAGCCACTTCTGCCAATGCCCAGGCCCTCAATTCTGTCAATGCCACACTTTTATCAATGCGTTTTGGTGTTTGTGTGTATATGTGTGTGATAGAGATAATATAACATATATTTACAAACACAAACATACACACACACACACACACACACACACATATATATATATATATATATATATATATATATATATATATATATATATATATATATATATATATATATATATGTATATATATATATGTGTGTGTGTGTGTGTTTATAAACAAACCTTACCTGAATTGAACGTATTAAGTAGCAGCTAGTCACTATGTCAAATTTGAAGGACCCCTCTTCACTTCAAAAAGTTGATGAACTAGATATAATACCAAAAATGAACAGTACCAATGTTACCAGAGTAAGATATACATGATATTACAGCGAACTGCCGAAGAGCATAGTCTGGTGGTTGTCGCTGTCGCTACATTAAAGACAGTACCTAAAGTCAACTAACAAGTGACAATATAAAATCTAACTGGTTTAGTGTTTGTCCCCTGTGTATACCTTACAATTACCCACAATTGATCTTGGAATTTTTTCCACCACCCAATCAAAGTTACCATCCCATGATTTACCGTATCATCGAATTTGCAAAATGCAAATGTCAAGAATCTTCGAAACGAAAAACAAAGCACAGTGCCACTTCTTGCACAGCTTCCAGTTGCCTTTAATTTGTGACTGCCAGTCTCTAATCAGGAGTGAAAATGATTACTATATATTGATGTTGCAAGATGAAAGTTGATCTTTTGGTGATTTGGGAATCTGTTGCTGAATTAATTTGCTTTCATTTGATATAATGTTAAAATCGATGAATATGGGTAATGTTTTTTTTCTATACTATTTGAGAAATGCTTGATTGACCGCATTGTACTGTGGGCTGTTATTGTCGACTCATAGCTACAATGGAGCAAGACATTTTTTTAGTGATCCCGATTCATAGATATCATAAAAACGATGTAGGCATACTTTCTCCTTTTGCGCTTTTCTCAGCTGTCTGACAGGCGAGGAGAATTCAAAAGTGGCAGGCCTACCAGGTTTCGTTATATCCTTTTTGCAGTTGATAAATTGTATATTTTTAGTGGTCCACTGTATATGTTTTGGAAAAAAATGAAGTCTAGGTAATGAATATTTCAAAGGTTAAGGCAGCCAGTTTAAAAACCACCATGTGCCTATTTATGGATGTCTGTCGCAAGTTAAGAGTGATTTTTTTTCTTCACATTGGTATTGGAAGGCGAGTAGTATGTCCCTCCATGCCGTAATTTGATGTTATTGACAGTTATGTTTCATTGGATCCAGTGTGTTATTAGTGTGCGAATTCAATCTCGAGCAATGCCATGCCATTTCGTTGTTGTCTTGTTATGTTGATCAGTGTGCTCTCTTTATGCTTTTATCATATTATGTTGAATTGTGGTATATTATTTTCATTACATTTTTATGAGCCTTTTTTCCATTCGAAACACCATCATGAATTAATGGCCTGGAAGGATAAAAAATTATAAAGAATAAGAATAGTCTTTGGGAATAAGATTTGAAGCATCACCGCTGCTGATGTTGTGAGTTTTAGTGAATGCGTCTTGTAAAATCAGACTGAAACCAGGACATTGCTTCTTATAAACTAAAGTGTACTGATATAATACAAAATCCAATATATGGTACCCTATATATATGTATACCAAACCACTTCAATCCCGTCAGCAGATCCCATAATCATTGCGTCTGTGATGGTTTCACTTTATATATGTGGATAACTTAAGTTAGGTGTTAACATACTTATAGGAATACCCAGGAACTACCATGCCAAAAGTGGAACAGCTTCTGGATATACAAGAGAAGCGATGCACATCTGACTTTAAAAAAGAAAAAAAATATGCACCTTAAGAGACTCAGAGGAAGCTGGTTGCTGCAGAGTCCTTAAAAAGCAAGGCATCTTCCAAACTTTATCTGATGAAGCTTTGTACATGCCATATTGAACAACTTGTCTACATTTGAGTGCAAGTTTTTATTTTTTGCCACCCCCTTCCAACTAGGGAAAATCGTGTGTGTGTTTAAGACTAACTCTTCCATTTTACGGAGCCTGGTTATATGGGGCCTCCTTTGTGGTTTTTTTTATGCCGTTTATGGTACAGGAATTGAGAGTATTGGAGGTAATTGGGTTAAAATATATATGATTTTATTTGGAAAGTGATTGGGGGGAAAAATCGATTCCAAATAATTCAGAACAACAATACCTATGTTTACAAATTTCAACCATACAATGGCAGCAAAGAGATTCAAGAGTCATCAAAACATTGACATTAATCTGTGAATGCCAATGTTAAGAAAGTAATGTCACTTCTGACTTGTGACATATGTGTTTATAATGTTCCAGATTCATAAATATCACAAAAACGATGTAGGCCTACTTTGCTTTTTTGCTGTAAACTTAGCCGACTGGCAAGTCGGGAGAACTAAAAGGTGACAGGCCTAACAGGTCTCTTTTTTATCTTTGGCAGAAGTTATGAAATTTGTGTTCTGGGTGGTTAGGCCTATACATTTTGCAAAAGAACTAGTGTCTGTAGTTAATGATAAATTATTCTACGGTTGAGAGCACCGGTTCAAAACCACCAGTGGCCTTTTATGGGTGACTGCCTGTCTCAAGTCAGGAGAGAAATTTGTGTCTTCACATTGGTCCTGGAAGATAAGTGTTGATGCTTTGGCAAGTCTGCAATCTCTTTGCTGTCATTGTTGGGGTTGGAATTTATGAATATGGATCATGTTTTTCTGTACTATTTGAGACAGGTGTCACTACCTGACAAACACTACATGACAAAGTTTACGTCTAACAGCATCACTCAAGCCAAAGGCCATTATTGTTTACACGGAGGTTAATAAGTCTCTCAAGTCTCCTCGTTGACAGAGCTTCCGTGAATGCGTCAGCAACATCATCATGATATGGTACATACTCCAAAGTTACAGACTCATTTGGACTGCTTGCGATACAAAATTATATCGCATATTGATATGATTTGATCTTTGGTGATTTGCATATAATAATAAGAATGATGATGATGATAATAATAATAATTATACTTTATTAACACCTTGTTAAGCGAGGAAAATTTACATTTCACAATGTAGCAGAGCTTATAATCGTGTGAAATGTGGCGTCCTCCCTGGTCAGGACCTGCTCATCACCAAAGAGGCCCTCACAAGCGAAGACCTACTCGAGAGAAGGGAGGATTAAAAGTCCTTGCAATTTGGCAGGCATTGCCAACAGTTCGAGGCACCAGATGACACATCTGAACCCTGGAGACACCTGCACCACCACTCGGAGCATCTCCTACCTAATACATCAAACTCAATAGACCGACTGCAGAAAGAGAATAAATGTTGATAAACTAAAAAGTCTGTGCTCCAAGCAGTAAAAATCAGAATGCTTCGGTTAAAAGAGCTGTCACCAAATGTTCCACCAAACAGGGTTTTATGAAGGCATCAGTAAATAATAAAGAATTGACAGTGTCCACTACTCCATTCTCAGGATAAAATATGTCCATATGGTTTCTGGGGCCATTGAAAGTCGCGGTAACAGGAGAATGCCCCATTTTAATAATGCTGTCTACCATAGTTCCTTTAAAAAGTACTCCATTTCAAGATATTTGGACAAAAGAAAAATAGAAACTTTCTGTAGGGGGAGTCAACAAAGAATATACACTGAAATAGAGAGAGATTTCGTTCATTTATTAGGTCACTCACTGAGTATAAATGGGGGGGGGGGGGGGCTTGTAACAGATCACTACGATGAGAGCGTCTACTCAAGCCTAAACAGTTCTTAATAAGTGACCCTTGTATACTGTTTAGGCGAAGATGATCAGTGCTAGTTAACATAACACTGTCCATACCATAGGTGAGACCTGACATGCATACGGTCCACCACATGTATACTGAACCCCAATGAAAAGTATCCACATGCCAATTTTGAAGTATTTTATTGTTTATACTTGAAACATTTCATACCTAGACGTGCTTAGAACTTAACAAAGCATTCACTTTTCTGGCGTAAAAATATTGTCACGCTCTACCGACATTAACGTCACTTACAGGCAAAAAATGTCATTAACTGCCCTAATTGAAAGTCACACAAATTTTTCTGTTCAATATGGGATATGGCCACCTCGAGCATCAACACATGCTATACATCTGCGGCGCATACTGCTGACCAGGGTTTGAATTCTGTGTTGGGGAACATTATTCCATTCTTCCTGCAGAGCTTGGATCAGCTGGTTTCGGGTAGTAGGCCTAGGTGTCCTCCGTTGAATACCTTGGCCTAACTGATCCCACAAATGTTCAATAGGGCTCAGATCGGGTGAGAACGCTGGCATTCCATGACATTGATGTTGTTCTCATTGAGAAAGTTCATTGTTAATCTTGCAGAGTGTGCACGTGCATTGTCCTGCTGAAAGATCGCCAGATCTTGATGCTGCTCCATAAATGGGACCATGTGCGGCTCCAGCACCTCATCAATGTACCGCCTAGCATTGAGGATCCCTTGAATGACCACTAGGGGTGTCCGGTAGCGGTTGCTGATGCCTGCCCACACCATGACAGAGGGTCCACCCCATCGATCTGCCTGACGGACACAGGCATCTGCATATCTCTCCCCAGTCCGGCGCCACACACGTTCTCTGCCATCTGCTCTGCTGACACAAAAACGGGACTCGTCAGTAAAAAGGACGGTATTCCACTGCTGGCGAGTCCACCTGGAGTGTGCTCTACACCACTGCAGTCGTCTTTCTCTTCTGGGTTGGGTCAGCAGGTTACCCCTGTGAGGTCTTCTGGCTGTTAGGCCACTGCTCCTCAGTCGCCTCTCCACAGTAGAACTACTGACAGGACGGTGATTCACCCCTTGAGTCTCACGGGCTGTTTGGGCTGCTGTACGGAAACGGTCTCGCAGGTGCATCAGCCGGATGTGACGGTCTTGGCCAGGTGTTGTCACTCTTTCTCGGCCAGGCCTAGGCCGATCATCTACGGATCCAGTTTCTTGTTGCCGTTCAATTAGTCGTTGGATGGTGCGCCGAGTACACCCCATTCTTTGTGCGATTTGAGTGATTGGGACTCCACCCTCTGCAAGCCCCAAAGCATGGTGTCTTTGACCTTGGCTCAGACGCGGCATGATCGCCTCAACACACCTGAGACCACTGGCTTTTTTCTTGGCTGAACATCCCTTTTTAAAGCCACTGAAAACATCAGGTCATTTTAGCCATCCAATAGGAGTGGTGGTCAGAAGCCATATTAGGTGCACAAAAGTCACATGCATTATGTAACAACCCAGCAAAAGTTAAAAAGTTGTCCTGAATGACCCTGATGTAGGCTCCAAACCATGCATATATGCACACACAGTACTTAGTAACTTACAAAATTAATGTGTTAATTTTTTTATGTGGATACTTTTCATTGGGGTTCAGTATATGTTTAAACGTGGGGGTGTAAGCCTGGGTAAGACATGCCAATCTTTCTCAGGCTATAAAAAGCTTGTCAGCATTTTGATCCTGTTCAGTGCATTTGGTATCATAAACACATCCCAAGACATTAACTTTTGACATAGTTTCCATATATCCTCCGTTTGCATCATGGCGTATCAAGGAATGGATTATCCCGACTTCTTAACATTTACATTTATCTGTACCAAAGTTAAATCCCCAGGTTCTTGCATAATTCACACAGGTATCAATAAGAGTTGGTAGAGTAGTAGTAGCAGGCTGATCTGGGTCAATTCATCGGCATAGGCAAATGCAGTAAGTCCTCTCCTATTCTCACACTGTACTGAGATGGCTTAAGTTGATGCAGTAGACCATACAGGAAGATATTGAAGAAAGTGGAAGACAGGGAACTCCCTTGACGTGTTCCTCTCATAATTTCAACTTGAAGGGTATATGCGGTGCTCCATCTTACCCCAGAACGGCTGTTACTAAACAACTTATGCATGAACAGCCAAAAATAAGTTGAATTTAATCCCATAGCCGGATAAATAAGCCTCCTTGCCAAATAGAGTCAAAACACTTTTGTGTGTCCAATGCACAAATATACAGAGGAGAGTCATTGGCCGTGTAATAACGTGTAAGGTCCTTTAGTAGTGCACATCCAAAAGTTGTACCTCCATTTTGATGAAAACCAAATTAAGTGTCACTTATGTCGTCAGATGGAGTTACTATAATTTCCACTAACTTGGCCAAGGTAGAGCTGAAAATAATACAGTGGAAGTTATTTGCTGCATTTGGATTCAGTGACGGTTTCTTCAGAATAGGTATGATAACGCCCATAGTGAACATTTGTGGGGTTATGTTGTATATCAATATACTTGAATAGAGCATGGCCATATGATGACACAAAATATCAGATTTTCTGTAGACTAAGTGTTCTGACGTGATACCGTCGGCTCTGCGTGAGCAGTTTTGCTTAAAATAGTCAATAAGAGTGTTAATGTCGCAAGTTTTCAATTGTACAGCTGGGTAGACTTTTGAGAGGATATTATGTGTTCTGCGTAGAATGTTCATATGATCCTGTACCACTTGCTGTTCAGGATCCAAGTCTCCAGAATCACACATAGTACCATGACAGTGCTGAGCCAATGAATCAGGTTTCAGACATGAGCTACTTTTCTTGCGTTGTCTTTTCTGTATAGCATTCCAAAAGGATGGTTTTGGTCGGAAAAAAATTATCCGGCATACATCCTGCTTCCTTACCTGCAACGTGAAAGCCGTCACCGATCTTTTTCATATAGTTGTCCACGTGGTGCTGTATTTGGCAACTAAAGTCCAGGTTTAATGTGTCAAGAGCAAGTAATATAATGGGTGGTTTTTCTCGGTAGCAAATATTGCGCTCATCATTGCTCCAGTTTCCCCTCTCGTGATGAGGTAACCCTGGAACTATAGGCTTTACCTGATGTGCTATATCACCTACGCTGATACTAATCTCAAACTCCAGGTGAATGGGAAGATGGTCACTGACGTTCTGGACATCTAGAGGTATAATACGGCAGTAGTTAACGGAGTTCGTATCATATTCTGGAACAAGAACATGGTGTAACTGTGTGTACTGGCTGAGTGTATGAGAGAAGTATCTGTAGTTTACTGATTGCCGCTGCTGTATGTCAACAGCCATAAAATTGTTAGTTTCCCTAAAGTTAAATAAAATACTGCTGAAGGGTGGGGTGGGGGGTGGGGTGAAAACCTTTTGTTTGTGCCAGGTCTTATGTAAGGAATGACTTTTAGGGGGTTGAGTGTTCAAGTCATCCAAAATATTCATGGGGGCAAACAAAGCAAAGTTGTCGATAGTGGTTTGTGGTGCGTCTATAGTTTCAATGCACATCTCCTTTTGTTGTGCATCAGAATTTTTGTATATAATACCACACCTTTTGCTGCTTTGCAAAAGGCGTGTCAGAAGGCAACTGACTAAGGAATTTTATAAGACACTAATGGTCCATACTCAACCAACCAAAATGCATAACCAGCTCTACTTTTTCCACCCCCCCTAGGTATCCCAATCAACATCACAAATAACTAATCAATGCAAAGGGGTATCTGACTTACTAAATGGGAGACTATGATCAAGAGTGCCTTTGAGGTATATTATTAAATGTTCAGCCATTCCCAGATGGGCTTTCGTTGGCTCAGACATGTGCTGTGATAGTTTGGTAATGATGTAGCACAAGTCCAGTCTTGTGGCAGACATACAATCGATTAAACTCCCCACTATTTCCCTGCAAAGGGTATCATCAGCTAACTCCTTTGAGTCGTAACCTTCGGGATCCACATTGCAAGGGGTGGCCCTTGCCTTAAATTCATCAATTTTCAATCTCTTGATGATTTTCTCGATAAAAATGGTTTGGTTGATGAAGACGACATACTTTCTACATTTAAACCAAATACCCAACAGCCAAGACAAACCACCTAGATCTTTTATATTTTTTTTTTTATATTTTTTTATATCCATCTATGGGGTACATGTATATAGGATTTACAAATTGACAATAAATCAAATAACAATTGTTTGCATGGAATACACACATATTGACCATAAATATATCAGTATACATTATAACCAATACATTGAGTCTTGTGCGGGGAACAACTGATCAAATTAAATTACTCCAGATTGAACCCATGCCATTTTTGGTCATGTTTGATTGCTGTACCTCTATTGTTTGCTATACAGTACTCTATAAACTTAATCTTGTTTACTAGGATTACAAAATCAGTAATATTGGGTAAAACTTTTCCATATTTGCAGAAATATATGAAGTTTTTTCCAAGTATACAAATCAAGTTGTAAACTGCTTTTAAACTAATATCACCCAGTAAGACCTGTTTACCAGAAAATTGTAAAATTTGTACATCATTCACTGAAAGACCTGCAAATACCTGTCTCCAAAATTGAACAGTGTGATTACATTCCCAGAATAAATGTTTAATAGTTTCAATTTCACTTTTACAGAGGCAACATAGATTAGTTTCTGAAATTTTCCATTCGTATAACATAGATTAGTTTCTGTAATTTACATTTGTGTATATAGTTCTGTGGAGAAATCTAAATTGAAAACTACGTATTTCTGATGAGATTGTTGCTAAAAAAAAAAAACTTTTGAAACATAAAAACCATTCAGCCTCTCGAATATCACAGTTACGTTCCACATTCCATTACTAACTAATGGTAACTGATACTCTATAGCATTTTATAAAAAATGTGGGTAAACAAAATGTGGCACTTTACTAAATTCTACAAGTTTATCTATTTTCGGTGAAATGTTCCTGAAGATTTACTTCATCATTTAGAATATCTTTCCACCTCTGTGCCATAGCAGATATCAAACCGATAAACAATGGAACGTTTGTTGATATTTGAAATTTGTGCAAAAACATTACAAATGATATAAATGTTTCGTCTGTGTCTAACAGGTCAGATACATACTTTATCCCTTTGTCATACCATTTCTTGTAAAAAACAGTTTCACCTCCTACTCTTGTATGAATTAAACCATAATGTTTCATGTTCAATTTCCACCTTTGTTTCTGGACTTGAGAAGTTATACTCTCTCCAACTATATATGACCTCTAACCAAAATATATTCTTTACTTTATTAAATATATTTTTAATATCTTTTTTATAAATATTGCATTCCCATAAATATTTATCTTTACAAGGCAACTGTAGTAAGACGTGGTGTTTACATCCTCCATTTGACTTTGAAATAAGCCTTTTAATCCATGCACATTTCATTGCACGATATTGTGAGGCAATATGAGTAATTCCTAACCCACCTTGGTTGACAGGTGCAATAAGATAATTTCTTTTGATTTTGTCAGGTTTCTTATTCCAAAGATATTTAAAGATTAGGACTTCAATTCTTTTTGCTGGAGATCTGCATGGGTATGGGATGACAGATACTAAGTACAATAATTGAGATAATGCTAAAGATTTTATGATTAAAGTTTTACCAAAAACAGATAAAGTCCTATTTTCCCAGGAATAAAAACTTTGTTCGATCTTCTTCAGTTTGGGGATGTTATTTAAATTTGTCAATTTGTCTCTTTCTGGTGTTATTTCAACTCCCAAAAGAACAACTGGTGCAATAGTCCAATGTAATTGTAATTCTTCAGCAAATGTGACATTTGAATCCTTTATACTTCCAATTCGCAATACAAAATATTGATTTATCTTAATTTACTTTTAGACCTGACATAACTTCAAATTGCTTCAATAAGTCAAATATTTTATTTAGGTTGGGTTCATTAGCTAGTACAGTAAAGGAAGTGTCATCAGCATATTTTATATTCCCTATTATCCACTTTAATTCCTGTAATAGTTTCATTTTCTCGGACTGCAAGAGCCAGAATTTCAACACACAGAATTTATGAGATACGGGGAGAGAGTATATCCTTGGCGGACGCCTCTCGAAAGGAAAAAGGCTTCTGAGTCCAGCCATTATTGATAATGCAGCTTTGAGTATCTTTATATAATATTTTTATCCACTGTTGAATGGATGGACCAAAGTTGAAATATTCTAAGCAATTCTGAATAAATTTCCATTCTAAACGGTCAAACGCATTTTCAAAATCTACAAGTATTAAGAGAGCTGCTATGTTATTGTCATCAGCAAATTCCATCAAGTTCATTATCCTGTTATTGTTTTCACCAATATATCTATTTTCCAAAAAGCCTGTCTGGTCATCATGGACCAGTTTTGGAAGTACCTTTTTCAAGCGAAAGGCTATACATTTTGCAGCTAATTTATAGTCCTTATTCAAAAGGGAGATAGGTCTCCAGTTTTTCAGCAATAGAATGTCCTTTTCTTTTTTCGGTAAAAGTCAAATAATTCCATGTCGCTGTGTTACAGATAACAACCCATTATTGTATGCAGCATTTATTGCATTTAACAGAAAATTCTTACATTTATCCCGAAACATTTTATAAAATTTCACTAGATATCCATCCGAACATGGGGATTTATTATTAGATGTGTTTTTAATGCACTTAAAAGCTCGCACTCCTTTAGATCTCCTTCACATTTCAGCTTATCTTGTTCACAGAGTTTTGGCGCTTCTTTATTGTTCAGAAAAATATTTAATATCTTGTGTTTCTGTATCTATATCCCCTTGTTTACTAGAAGTGTACAACGCTCATAAAAAACTTTTTCTTCACGTAATATTTCTTTTGGGTCATTTATAATTTTATTGTTAATGTTCAATTTATTTATTACTTTATTATTAAAATTCCGTTTTTCTAAATTCAAAAAATATTTAGAAGATTGTTCACCTTCTTCGTACCAGCGAACCTTGCTCCTCAAAATTGCTCCTTTTGTATCATATTCTAGTTCTTTTTCCAACTCTATCCGAATATTTCTCAATTTCAGTTCATCTTCATAATTTAAAGGGCCGTATATTTCACTTTCATATTGTTTTATTTCATTTTCCAAAGTATCAATTTTGTTGCTTTTTTTTCTTTTATTTGCATATTTCATGGTTTCTGAACGAATGTTTAATTTTAACATTTCCCATTTTCATATTGGATCCACTTCTTCTGTGACTTGTGTTGCACTTTCTAAAAAGACTGTTTACCATATTGACATGCTCAATCTCCTTCAAAAGAGAGCAGTTAAATTTCCAATAGCCTGGGCCTCTTGGCTGTGTAGTAATCTAAATATTTAAAGTAATTGCTGAATGATCAGATTTGTAGCCTGGAATTATGTCTACTTCTTCAATACTGCCCATTAAACCAAAAAGTATGAGAAAAAAGTCTAATCGACTCTGTATAAAAGTGGAATTTTTCCTCCTCCACGTATATTTCAAATTATCAGGATTCCTTTATCTCCAGATATCTACAAGATCTGTATCCTCCATCTAGTCCAAGATAATTTTTTGGTTTCTGAAATGCGTGACTGGATTACCTCCAAATTTATCTTTATTGGTGTCCAAAATTAAATTAAAATCTCCTCCAACAATTCTGTGGTCATTTGGAAGTGATTCAATTTGTTTTATGTTCTATAAATTCTTCACAAAATGCAGGTTTATCTTCATTATATCCATATATGTTAGCTAAAGTTATTCTTTGCTGATGAATAGTTATGTCCAAAATTAAAAACCTCCCGGTATTGTTCTTTATGATGTTATGAATTTGGTAATCAATATCATTTTTAAACAGGATGCAAACACCTAGTGCATCTGACTGGCCATGACAGAAATATATATTAAAACCCCATTCCGCATACCACTGCTTCTCAAACTCTTCAGTACAATGTGCTTCTTGAAGCATACAAATAGATTATTTTTTCTTATGAAACCATCTAAATATTTCTCTTCTTATTTTGGGAATCCCAAATCCCCCGAACATTGAAAGAAATAACTGCTAAATTTTTAGCCATATTCTTTACAGTTTGAAGATATGATTACATACTCAATATTTTGTACCATACCCCATGAGGAAGTTTTGTATGCTATAAAGAGATAGAGTGCTACTTGTACAGCCAAAGAAAGAAAATACATGCGTTCACTGAGCTTGAGCCCAAGTCCCAGGAAACTGCATGTAAAGACGAAAACAGAAAGCATAAAAGCAAAGTGGTGGCCAGGCTCTTTACTGGCCTGTAGGTCCATGTACTCTTTACCTTAAGAAAGGTAGTTGCACAAAGCATTTTCCAAATTCACTGTTGAGAGAACACAGGAAAGAAGGAGAGAGAAAACAATGCGAAGATACAAAACAAACAACAGCAAACATGAACAAATACATATGAGAAAGGAAAAGAAAAAGGGGGAAAACAAACAAAACAAAAACAAAAAAAAAAAAGTAAAATATAAAAAAAATAAATAATGTAAAAAAAAATATATTAAAAAAAGGAAAAGACAACAACTGGAGGCCAAAACGTTGTTCAATTGAGAATTTGGTTATATTATCTGCATCCAAACCCCATGTAGACCAATGGCCAGAAAAAAGTATATCTGCAAAATGTTATCACTCGTTACACTATCTCTCTTATTACACCTGTAGATAGCTGGCATCTGCATTTACACTATATCTACATATGAAGCATCTAATTTCAAAACCTGAACTTTCACAGCCAAACCTTGAAAATAGCTTATTCTGCCACTACTTGACTGTTTAGATGTCACTGATATAATCATATCTTGATAAGATTTATAGTGTACTCCCATATCAAGTATGCACATACAAGTGCAACACATGTAATAATATAATCTGTATCATTCTATGCATCCACAGCCAAAACCCCATGGGGGGGGGGGGGGCAAATTAAACCATGAAGGAAGTATAACTATAATTGCCGCTTGTAACAAAACCTCTCCATATCACATACATGTACTATATAGGTCTGGTCTAGAGTTACACTATATCTACATATAATGCATACAAATTTCAAACCTGCACTTTCACTGTGAGACTATGAAATAGCAGTATCTGCCAGTACTTGACTATGTAGATGTTACTAGTATAGTCTCATCTTGATGAGACTACAATGCCCTCCCAGACTAAATATGCACATGCATGTACAACACATGTAAAAGAGTAGGCTGTATCATTCTGTTCATGTATATCACGGTTGTGTAATGAAAGGTTATCTTGATGCATATTATGAACAGAGCCTGTTCATAAAATTAGACGTCCAACACATACATGCAACATCCTTACTCTAAAATAAAGGGAGTTCAGTTTGTTACACAGGATGTTTACCACAAAATATGTAGTGATGTCATCAATGTGGTCCTGTATTCATTTTAGACCATGAAGTTAATAAATTAGAATTGTAAGGCAAATTTAATTACTAATATAAAGTCTCTAATTATTCCCCTTACCTTAGGTATAGCAGCAGATAAAACAACATACATAATATTCAATAAGCAGATATGCACTCCTGTCCTCAAGGTGATCTCATTTTAGACCAGGAATTCAATATTTTGGTAATATAAAGCAGATTTAGTAAATAATACAGTCCAAATGTTTTCCTAGCTTTGAATGGGCAGCAGGTAACGAAATACAAACCATATTCACCAGCAAATTATGCACTCGTATCACCAAATATTCTCACTTTTGACCATGAATTCAGTACCTTGGAAATGTAAAGCAAAACTGGTGTAGCTATTCCCCTAACCTATGTGAACAGCCCATGAAGAAATATACAAAATTCATTACAGTGGCACAACCAGAACCCTGTATAATTCAAACAGAGGATCCGGTAGTTCAAAGAGTAACTCTCTTCGTAAAGAAATAATACATAATACAAAGACTAGCAAATACACTGGAGAACCCAGTGTGGCAAAAGGGGACCCCGCCCTGCCCATGCCCAAAACCGACAAGACCACCCCATGGCAGTGGTCCCGATGTCCAGGAAGGCAAAGAGGCAAAGAGCACAACAAGACCCCAGGCCCCCAAGACCCACCACACAGGACCCCCAGAGTGCAAATACTCTATATGCATCTAACTGCTTAATTGTTAACTCTTTCATTCTCATTGACCTGTTTTCACATAATACTCAGCTGCAATAATTAAGAGAAAGATATATTCACATTCCTAATAAAGGGAGCTTTCATTTGTGTACTGACATGCCTAGTCAGCGGTTCCAGCAATGCCCGGCAAGCCCCACTGCAGCCGCCACAAGTACAGCTGTAGCATGACCGACCAGGCCATGCAAAACCACTGCTGTGGTACCTAATAAGTTAAACATGATAGGCAGTAAGACTAGTGAGGTAGAAGTGTAATTCGTGCATTCCCACCAAAACAGTAAAAATTTGCTTGCTTAAGAGTACATATTCATAAATTCCTTTGAAAGGTACATGTTCTTGTACATGAAATAGCTTACAAAAATGGGGGGAATTATGTTTTCACATGTATAACTTCATATATTCTAACAGGAAAAGTAAAGTTTTACTTCCATAATGATAGGGACTATGTAAATATGCATAATATTAACACCTCAAGGCTTTTTAATTTCTTGTTGCCATATAAGATACCTACATGCAGTCCAAAATGATCCATCTGAATATTTCATTGGTCCAGTGAAAGAATGCAGTTCAAATGATCTTGTCAGTCCTATTACAATTTGAGGCCACATAAAGATCATGTGGGCAATGTCCAGACCCAGATTGTTGTCTTGCAGCATCTGTGGACATTTTAACTCATGCAGGGCAGTGTTCTTATGATCAACTACACCCAAAACCACATAGATGGTCTGTCAAACACAGCTGAAAAACTTTGGCAAAATATCCAATCAGTAGGCCTACTATGCATTGTTCAAACAGAAAATGACTTCAAAGTATTAGCGTAATTATAATCAAAATTATCGTGCTTATAAATAAACATGAAAATTGTTTAGTCTAATTTAGGCCTTGGCCTTAGGCCTCATGGCCAAGTCAGCTAGAGGGTATGGTCCTGCATTAACTTATCAGTCGTCTATGCGATTATCATCCTCTAGATGTCGGGATTCCTGGCTCATTTGAAATTTTCAAACATCTGTGTTTACGAAAAAGCTCATCTAGGGTTTGGCCATACCCTGTTGAAAACCTGGTATATTTCCCTGCTTAGGTCTTCTGTGATTACCATCTTGGTTCCCTTCAGTGCACGCCGTTTTTTCACCACTCTCATCTTTACATCTCTATATTGGAAACGAATAATGATGGGTCTGGGTTGTCTTCCTCTCATATTGTACCTGTTTACGCAATGGGCCACTTCTATGTCATTTTCTGATATTGCAACTTGCAGCTTGCGCTGGCATAGCTCCACCACCTTGTGACTTGTTCTGTTCCTCCAGTTTCTTCACTCTAGAATCAAGGCTATTTACGCTCTCTTCCACTCCTTCCACTGCTCCCTTTAGCATTGTCAGTAATTCAGTTTTCATAGCTACAAACATACTTGTCATTTTTTTATCCAAAACCTCCATGGCCACTATGTTTGGTTCCACCTGTGCACTTTCGTCTGCAATGGGTAAACTGAGGTCAAACTGACCTATGTTGTCACTATCACTGTCACTCTCTATGTCATGGGAATACTGTTTTACCTTCTTGGGAAAAACCTAAGGAGATATTGAGCTGCAGGAGGAGCTTGTACTCAGTCTTTTTCTTAAAGATTCACTTCTGATACACAAAATATGGTCCCCTGGCCATACAGTACATTGGGTTCACGGCATGGGTAACTCTGGTCACTGGCTTGAACAATGCAATGGCTACCACTCACACATGTACATGGACCACAAGCCAGTCAGGGCTTCTACTGCAACATTGGTCTCTGCATACTGCTCAGGTCAAACTTGTAGCCCAGAAGATCCTTGGTCAAAGATAATAAAACTCACAGTTGTTGTAAGTTGAAAGCCTGATAGTTTGCTGGTTTGATATTTCATATTTAACTTACTACAGAGCGAGTCCCCGGCATTGTTCATTATTTCTTCAATGTTTGATGCAGTTAAGATGCCATCGACCCATATAAACATGATAGATTTGGTTTCATTTTCATGTTTGTGATATACCCATGGGTCAGCTGCTGATTGTTGAAAACCATTTTACTTCAAGTACTACAGAAAAACATGACCCACATTCATAAATTCCAAACCCAACAATGACAGCAAAGAGATGCCAGAGTAACCAAAGCATCAACATTCATCTCCCAATGCCAATGTGAAGAAACAAATTTTACTCCTGACTTGAGACAGGCAGTCACCCATGAAAGGCAACTGGTAGTTAAACCGGCCCTCTCAACCTTTTGAAATATTCTTCATTAACTACAAACCATAGTGTTCCCAAAACGTATAGGCCTAACCACTCAAAACGCAAAGTGTATTACTTCTGCCAAAAATAAAAAGAGACCCAGTAGGCCTATCACTTTTCAGTTCTCCTAACTTGTGAGACAGTTGAGTTTACAGCAAAAGAAGAAAGTAGAAAGTAGCCTACCTCTATTTTGTGATAATTATGAATCTGGAGCATTATAAACATACTCTACCTCCATATATATTATATGCATATTGTTCCAATTACGGCCACTCTGCGATCACAGTCTATTGGAGCATTCAGATAGGCAGTCTTAATATCCATTTGATGGACCTGCATGTTGTTCTGAGTTGCTATTTGCATTAACATGCGAATAGATGTTACATTTGCAGTGGGTGAAAATGTTTCATGATGGTAGACATTTGGGATTTGTGAGTATTCTTTATATATCTTTCATAATGCGGTAGAGTGTGTTCATAATGTTCCAGATTTATAAATATCCCAAAAACGATAGCCTACTTTTTTATTTTGCTGTAAACTGCGCTGACTGACTAATCAGGATAACCTAAAAGTGATAAGCCTACCAGATCTCTTCTTATTTTTGGCAGAAGTGATAAAATGTGGGTTTTTAGTGGTTAGTCCTATACATTTTGGATACACTACAGTCTGTATCAATGAATAATATTTCAAAGGTTGACACGACTGGTTTACCAGCAGTTGCCTTTTATGGGTGACTGCCTGTCTCAAGTAAAATCTGTTTCTTCACATTGGTATTGGGTGATGAATGTTGATGCTTTGGTAACTCTGGCATCTCTTTTCTGTCATTGTTGGGTTTGGAATTTATGGATATTTGTTTTGACTATTTGCTAAGTAAAGTGCCTTGTACTGGTTATCTCCATTTGGCCCCATTTTGACAGTGAAGAGCCATTTTACCCACCACTGCATTTCGACCTTCAGGTAGCGTGGCGAGTTTGAAAGTGTCATTCTCTTTCAGTGCCTCGATCTCTGTGTCAATGGCTTTCTGCCATTTTGGGGCCTCTTGACAGCTCGTGACTGCACTATATGTATGGGATATATAAATATAATCAATTGTGCAGTTGACTTCTACTACATCACGAAGTTGGGGTGGTGCCCTGCGATCCCTACTTTGGATACCTACGTTCTTCCCTTTCTATATTTTCACCTTCTTCACCAGTGTCTTCATTTTGCATATCAATTACAACCTGTGGCGCATGCACAATTGTTGTCACTTCATTGCCAATTGGTGTATCCACCATTATGTCAACTTTGTCTGTGAATTATACACATCTGACTTCCATACAATGTTGCACCCTGAGACATACACAAGTTAAGCTCGGCTTCCTTTATCGTAGCCAACAAAAATACCTTTCTCACTGCGATAATCTAACTTCCCTTTCTCTTGTACCTATGGTTAACATACTGTACCGAATACGTGCATATTGCAAAAGTTTGGTTTCAATCCAGGGAAAGCATCAAACGGCGCCATCTTTAAACTGTTATTGAAACATCTCTTTCTTATGCATACACTACTCATAACAGAATATGTCAAAAATTCTTTGTGTAATTTGGCTTCAAACAACAAGCCATTTCAAATATAGTGCGCCATGAACGTTCCATAGTCCTATTTTGATGTGAGGAATGTGAAGCTGTTCTCTGATGTTTAAATTGGTTTTGCACTGACAAACTTTCAAACTGACCTACAAATTGTCCTCCACTATCCAACCAGATACACTTTGCTTTACCATTTGGGGTGCAATCAGCAAGGAATTTCTCAGTTGCAGTAACAGTGCCAGATTGCTGCTCTGTAAAATATACCATATCGTCAATGTCCTGCAAAGATCACAGTGTGTAGCTGCAAAGACATATATGTACAGGGATAGGTCCCTCGTGAGAGTCTAGGCTGAGGAAATGCTATATTTGTGAGATGCAGCTGACCAATATCCTTTTGGTCATGGAAGCCTGTATCAAACCGTGGCTATTTTGGGGATGCTGTGACATAACCTGGCAGGGTCTTGAGGAAGGGGATGACATGGATAGCCAAGGTAGGTGACCCCACACAAGAGGTAGCTGTTAATGTTGTCAAGAACTCCATCCACACTAGAATCAGAGCATCTTACATGGCACCTGCTTCACTATTGTAGTTTGCGAGCCCATACACAAAGACTACAGTGCATTCTGACTCACTTCAGGTCACGTGCACTGATGGTATGTATTCAAAATGGGAATCATGCCAAGTGCCCCTTCTGCAAAAATTATGCCTGTATACCTGGACCAATCATCCAAACACAATATAAAAATCAGTCACACACTTGTTTGCAAAGAGAGAGAGCTCAAGTGCGAAGTAATATCCTTGCTCTCTCTACACAATATACACCACTTCAGTCAATTGTGTTTGAGGTACTAGACATGTTGATTAATACAGGTAAATCCCAGAGGCAGTACTGGTTTGCACTGACCTGTTGTTGACCTTTATAGCTGCTTTCCTGGTGTGGTAATTGGGGACACTTTAGTAGGATATGGCTTAGTTGGTTCTGCAGGCGAAGTCGAAAGCTTTTGGCTGGGTGTTTGAAAATGAAATTAATACTGCCGCTGAGGCAACTCTTAAAGCTTTGTGATATTTAACAAAATTTAAAAAAGGATTTTAGCACCAGTTTTTCACCAAAATAAACAAAAGTAAACAAACATGCAAATCATACCACGCTTCAAGATAACCCAGGCATGCCTTGGAAAAGAGTTGGAAATTACAAAAATTGGAATAAACATACAAATAGAAAATTCTAAAAGTATGACCAACACATATTGAGAAAATGTTGAACCCACTGAAATGAGTTGAAAACGAGCTCATCAT
This sequence comes from Hermodice carunculata, assembly GCA_964020975.1. Lineage (NCBI taxonomy): Eukaryota > Metazoa > Annelida > Polychaeta > Eunicida > Amphinomidae > Hermodice > Hermodice carunculata. Next base: position 8,737,925 of record OZ026620.1, read on the forward strand.
ATATACGCTAGAACAGGTCAGATGGTCCTCATATAAAAAGTGCTGGATAACATTATAAACATAGCTATTGAAAAACCGTCCCGTTTTATAAAATAAAGTTTGCTTGTTCTCGGTTGCTATCTAATCATAGAATATAACGAATGCTCGATTGCAGGCCATGATGGCATATGGAGATTCTGGGGTTGAAACCTTACTACATTCCCATTGCTTATCCATAGGTAAACAATGATGACATGGTTTTTCACTGATATGACTAATGTCCTTTTCATAACACTTTCTGCTTGGTTTGAGACCAGGACCTTGCTTTACATAGATTAAGTGTTGACCCTATAGGCCAACTGAAAGTTGCTATTATCATTATTCATACAGTTGGGGCTAATATAATCCCACCAAGTACCCAATTGCCTGATATCCATTGGGCATTCATAAGACACCATTGACGGCAGAAACTTACGGAATAAGTTAGGAAATTCTGAGTCGCACAGCACACATACCTGCAGTCCGAGAGAGAACAATACATCACTGCAGAACTCCTTCATTTTTAGGACAGTATGTGCATGTCTACAGATGAGCGTCAAGGCAAAGGACCAAATAACATTATGTTGCCAGCGAACACAAGAATGTGTAGGATATATCTTCGATAAACAAAGGACTATATCTAGGATAGAAGAAACCCATTGGGGTCTGCTTGCATAAACTCAGGTACCGGCGGCATTCTAGACTCAGCATTAGGCACGTATAAGTTGCCTTTCATTTTTCATTAAATGCATGCAGAGCACCAGGCAAGATTGTAGTATCGTAACAATATTTTATTCGCATTAAGTTTTTTTTTTTTGAAAAAGCGTGATCCATGAACCTCGTAAATCTGTCAATTTGTGAAAGCAAGAAAAAAACACCCAACAATACAATGAAATATAGTATGTGAACATGCTTGCTGTACGCTTAGGGAATGAAACGCCCACACGCCCAATTCTCTGCAAACGGAATAACCATCGGAAAAATTCATCTCCCAGAATGCAATACCTGTGGGTTCTTGAGAAAGTAGGTGCAGGTCATCCAATTGTGCAATTTATCAAACTTGCACATGATACACATTGGTTGTACATTTAGTATTTTTAGCAAAATTTTCCTCAACATGTTAAATTCAGTGTAGTGGGGGGGGGGGGTGCTGACCTTGAAAAAGGTCAATTGTATCCACAATTGTTCAAGCTTTGACCATTGACCATGTGCATATTTGGTGTATATTATGTAGATCCACCTGAATCCATTTTTGATGTACACAAAGTTACCGTGATATTACACACCACAGACTTTTGTTTGCATAGTGTTCCTCTAATGATACAGAGATATATGTACACAAATCGGGATAAAGTTTTACACAAGTGTATCGACTAATAGTGTATTTTTGAGCCAGACACTCTCCAAACTTGGGCAACTAGCTCTATGTAATTGTGGTAATCTATCGGTTCAGGATAGAAGGTCCAAACAACGAGTTATATATATATGTTTGTTCAAAAATGGAGAATCTTGCTTTAAAAGGCCCTCTATGTTTTAAACACGGGTATGGGTGTCCATTCATTCATAACCGTATGCACTTTAGGGGGACTGGTTGCTAAGTGAGAGTTTCACAAAGTGTTATAGATACAAAGGCAGACATTGTTGTTGACGACCAGACCATGCAGGCTCATATAGGCAATAAGTAACTCCTAGTTTTCAAGTTCAGCCATTTACTAATTATAGTGATAATAAAACATCATAGGAGCATGTATAAGGCCAAGATGGCGTGGATATGGAAAGTATATCCGGGCAAATGAGGTAAGCTATGACCGGTGTTTATCAAACAGAATCCACGGAAATCCAGCCATTCAAGAGCAAGATTGAGCAGTTGGCTTAATCCCTGGCAGACCTTAAGAAATTGTTAGCTTAGAAATAAAGTGAGCTTGCTTCTTATTTTTTTTTAGGCCATATAGTGCAGCATATCTTTACTATAGGTAGTACCATATAGCTGCTAAACCCCTAAAATGGCAATGGAGTTGCACACCATTAAATTATCAATGAATTAATTAAGGCCTTTTAGATTTTCACCAATTTAATTTGCTCTGTGTATCTCTAGCACAGAGAAGAATTAATTCTCTGTATTATGCATTTGATGGACATGGTTGTCTGCTTTACGGATGTTAAATGTATAGCATTTATCGTGAAGTTCTGTGAGATCTGCATCTGCTCTGTTGAATGTAATAAAAGTTGATTGGAGCACAACAAACCACTAACCTATTCACAACTGTGTTTGCACGACAAAAGGTCAATGCATGTTCCATCCACAAAAACGTGGCACATGAAAATATTTTGCAGTCATATTCTAAACAGCAGCTCCACCTCTAGAATTACACAGCAGCAGCAGCAGAGACCTATAGAGGGCTCCAGCTCTGTATAAACATTAAAAATATGATCGCCCCATAGCATATCCTGCATGCAACAATTTCAAATGATGACTATCAGGTTGCCTGCATAGACAGACTCAGCATCACTATTACATCGTCTAAAGATGGGAGATTTGTTCTCTACATGCTCAAATAACTTTGAACAATAGTAACTTGAAATGTTTTCTGCTTTATTCAGATAATGTTGAAGATCTAATGACTGCAGGGAATTTTCGCAATTATCATTCTTGTCCTGCGTACATTGTCACGGATATTTTGAATTTTATACACAACATTCAATGCATTATTTTGCAATTCTACCCTGATGGATGTATCTATAGCTTAATTAATATCATCACAGAAACGTCAAACAGTTGAGTCTAAAGATGGGAGATTTGTTCTCTAGATGCTCAAATAACTTTGAATAATAGTAACTTGAAATGTTTTCTGCTTTATTCAGATAACGTCTAAGTTTGGGATGCTCCAAATGGCCATATTGGTTTATAACATGGAATTCTATCCATATGAAAGGACAAAGAGAAATGACCAGCCTCGCATTGAATTTACACTGTTCATCTTTGTTTGTGATATCTAGCTTTGATCACGACGCACAGTCTTGTCGACTTACAGAACCCAGTTTCGTTGAAAATGAACGTTTGTGTTATAACTTTGCGTTACTGCGTCATAAGCAGAAGTGTAAATGTTTTGTGTATAAATACAAAGGATTAAATTTAACTACAATTTGATGGAATTTGAATTGTGCAACGCAAAAGACCGGTTTGTAAGGTCCTGACATGTGACAGTATATTTCGATTAGAACTCATGTAAGGTATGCAAGTAAGTTAAATACGTCAGCACACAATAATAATAATAATAATAATAATAATAATAATAATAATAATGGCTGTTAGGTTTATATATCCTATAGTCTAGCACGCTTGGCACACTTAGTTCTCCATGCCGATCAGGTAAAGCTGCTTTATTTTTCTTTTAGCGCCTTATAGTGTATAGCAGTAGCAGTGGAAACGTTATGATGTTTCCTTGATATTAGGATAGGTCGTTTTCTTTTGATGTACATTTTGCAGTATGTTAAGGGATAACAGCGCTCACTTTATTCGTAATAAGAAACCCATCCTCCACATAACATACACAACACTTCTTTTCATGGAACATGATTGTAGTTTGTAATGCTTGTTAGAAGGCCCAGGAACTCCTGCTTTATAAAAAAAAAACTACAAATATTTAAGAAAAAAGTTACTATTGTAAATGATATGTGTAGGAATAGGGATTCTTGGTAGATACCATATTGCCAAATTTCACATTTAAAACGTTTGCTCTATAGGGGGCAGAACATTGAATCGGTTTTGTTACAGATAATATACATCAATGCATTTTGTTCCTTGCATCCACTTAACAACTGAGCGAATTAAACGCAAACAAATGCTAGCTTTGACTATTATTCGTATTTGATTCCTGCAATAAATGTAACTTGTTGGAAGTGGCAAGGAGTGATGTTACTTGGTAATATATGTGATGTATATTTGTTCTTTTATCTAGCAATGTAAATTTGCTATTGAACCCACTGAGTCAATATTCATGAGGGAAAAAAAACGGCCTCTATGTTCCCTCAGACATCAAAACATCAAATCTCTGTTTTGATTCGGCCTGAATTACACCGAAAACCTCATACCTCCCACCTTGAAATTAAAAATTCTGGCCCTTGATTTAATTTTTTTTCCTTAAATCAAAGAGTATCAGATGATGGCAATACATATGGGTAACAAGCCACTCCACAGACGTCTATGGCCCTGCAAAGAAATCGCGGCTTTTTTCCCTTGAATGTAAACTTAACTGAAGGTAATCCCAGACGCCAGATTAACATAATACATTCCCTTTACAAAATATAGATTACAATGTATACTAATTTTCTCTTCATTTTTTATATTTCTAGTATAATCACCCTATTATTGAGGAATGTAAATTTCCCGTTATTTACAGATGTCCTTGATGCAAAGCAGCAACGCTACAAGTTTTTTCTGAGACAACACAGAGAATACTTTGCATGTCATATGACACTCACGGGGCACCTTCTCAACGATTTATATGGACGAGGAGTAATATCAAGTGATCAGCTTGAGAAGGTACAGGTAAGCCCTATAATGAAGATGACCTTAATCATATGACCTTTCACAATATGTGTCTTGCATCCATTTATACAATCAGAGTGCCATATAACATTTTGAGACTACCAGAGAAGACATACACCTGTGAAAATTTGCTATTTTCATTCTGTAAACTGTATGTGCGTCATCTTGACCTGTGTCTTACAGGCTAAATATATAACATATCATGTTACAACTTGATGTGTGATAAGATGAGAAACAATAGCTTCCATTGTAAAGAAGAAGTAAAATGCATAGCACATTTCGTAATAGTAGAACTTCACACCACATCTAATAATGTTGGAAGAATATCATACCACAATCTACAATGTTTGACATACAGTACTTTAAGGTCGTATTTGAGGTGCACAGGAAATATCATATCATACAATATATTTCACTTGAATGTCAACGCTGAGAGAGGAAGAAAAGAGAAAATAATGGAACAAGACAAAAAACGAAGAACGAGAAGAATGGAACATGCAAAAGATGCAATAACGTTTTGTACAAATGGAGAAAGAATAAAACAAGGAGAGAGAAACAATGAAAGGAAGGAACGAAGGAAGGAGAAGGAAAGAAACGCATTACATGTACATGCCAATCTTTCAACTTTCCATCCATAATCTCTTTTTAGTCCAGTATCTGTAAATCGCCTGAGGTTGTGCAGTGTGTGCATGCTGCCATTTCATCGATCGACAGTTGTAGTTTGGCCTGGCACAAAATACCTAGACATGTACATGTTTCCTATGTTTACAGCAACAAAGTCGAATTCGTAAGGAAAAAGCAGAAATATTGCTGAATATATTGGAGACAAAAACAACACCTGCCATTGAAGGGTTTTTTAAGGCTCTCCAGAAAGACGAAGAAGAAGCCAGCGCTGCTGAGGTGCTAAAAAGGCTCGATCCAAATGACTACAGGGATATATTGGGAATTGGTGCGTATTTATTTTTGTATAATGTTCCCCATATTAACGATACTGAACTCACTGCGTCAATATTCATGGAAAAGGTTAGCGGCCTATATGTACCCCTAGATAACAAAAATTCAAATATTTATTTTGCTTTTACATGAATCACACTGAAAAAATCATACTTGCTACCTAAAAATTATAAATTGTGCCCCTTGATCAATTTTCAGCTTTAATTAATTATTGCCGTTTGTGGGCAATACGTATGTGTAAAGCGCAATTCTTATCTATAGCCTTGCGAAAAAATCCTTGACTGTTTGCTCTTGAATGTAAACTTGCTTGTTGGCAATCCTATACACCAGATGAGATGTGAGTATTACACGTTGGGTGGTCATTTAAGATTCTTCCATTCAGTCTCATGTGCTTTACCTTGAAAAATAGACTGCAGTTTCATTAACTGAATTACACTATACAGAAACATTTTTTAACACTTATATAAAAGTAATTTATGCATCTTTCAGTCCATTTGTTATGTGCTGTGTGAAATGCTTTAACCTTTTTTTGCATCTTATGATGAACATTACATACACCCACCCCCCTCACCCCCAAATAAATACAACCCTCTTATCGGTGCGGTGATATTAATTCGGAAAAAAATCAGTTGTTGAAAATATACAAAAACACATCCATTATCCCTTTTTAGTCAAGTATCTGTAAATCGCCTGAGGCTGTGCAGTGTGTGCATGCTGCCATTTCATCGATCGACAGTTGTAGTTTGGCCTGGCATGAAATACCTAGACATGTACATGTTTCCTATGTTTACAGCAACAGAGTCTAATTCGTAAGGAAAAAGTAGAAATATTGCTGAATATATTTGAGACAAAGACAACACCTGCCATTGTAAGGTTTTTAAGGGCTCTCCAGGAAAACGAAGAAGAAGCCAGCGCTGCAGAGGTGCTAAAAAGGCTCAATCCAAATGACTACAGGGATATATTTGGAATTGGTGCGATTTTTTTATACCAGTGCCTCATATTAACGATACTAAACCACTGCCTCAATTTTCATGGAATAGGTTAGCGGTCTATATGTACCCTTAGATAACAAAAAATCAAATTTCAATTTTGCTTATACATGAACCAGACCGAAAAAATCACACTCACCACCTTCAAATTATACGTTGTGCCCCTTAATTAATTTTCATCATGTGTCAGTCCATTTGTTACATGCTCAGTGAAATGCTTCAACCCTTTTTTGTATCTTATGATATGAGCATTGCATACACCCAGCCTCATCCCACCAGCAGCCCCACCCCTTCCAAAAATACAATAATTAGCGGTGTGATGATACTTATTCGGCAAAAAATCAGTTGTTTAAAATAAACAAAAAAACAATGGGGACATTATAAGTTAACATCAGTCCCACATATAAATTACACAGGTACGTTTTCCCACATAGTCACCAAGGTGACAAAAATATGAAATTTGGCAAATTACTTGTTTCCAAGGAGGCTACAGTCCCACCGTACCCTCCTTAATGTGCCAGATTAAATCTAATTACACTTTTCCTCAATGTTTCGGTCCTGGATAAAAATTAAAATCCATACATTCATCTGTTTATATTTCACACAACCTTTCTGATCCAGACATATCCAATTACTTCAATCTTTGTCGATGTAAGCCATAGCAAAATGCCTTTTGTACATTATGGGATCTAATGACTGCAGGGAATTTTCGCAATTATCATTCTTGTCCTGCGTACATTGTCACGGATAATTTGAATTTTATACACAACATTCAATGCATTATTTTGCAATTCTACCCTGATGGATGTATCTATAGCTTAATTAATATCATCACAGAAACGTCAAACAGTTGAGTCTAAAGATGGGAGATTTGTTCTCTAGATGCTCAAATAACTTTGAATAATAGTAACTTGAAATGTTTTCTGCTTTATTCAGATAACGTCTAAGTTTGGGATGCTCCAAATGGCCATATTGGTTTATAATATGGACTTCTATCCATATGAAAGGACAAAGAGAAATGACCAGCCTCGCATTGAATTTTCAGTGTTCATCTTCGTTTGTGATATCTAGCTTTGATCACGACGCACAGTCCTGTCGAGTAACAGAACCCAGTTTCGTTGAAAATGAACGTTTGTGTTATAACTTTGCGTTACTGCGTCATAAGCAGAATTGCACATGTTTTGTGCATAAATGCAGGGGATAAAATTTAACTACAATTTGATGGAATTTGAATTGTGCAACGCAAAAGACCAGCTTCTAAGGTTTTGACATGTGACAGTATATTTGGATTAGAACTCATGTCAGGTATGCAAGTAAGTTGAATACGTCAGCACAAAAGTACTGAGCAATTTGTTTTGTGATTTCAGCACTTGTACGATGTACAATTATATCTGTTGAAAGTCATCTCACCTTTAGTGCACAGTTACAGTTGTGTATGTTGGCACACGTGTAGGATAAAATTATATGTCTATATGTCAGCACATATGAAGTATACTATAATATATCTCGATGCCAACACACGTGTAGTGTACAGTCATGTTTATAGATGACAGTAGGCATTTAAAATATAACGTTGAAATGTCAGCACAATTGCAATGCATTATCATATTAGACGAAGAAGCTGTCATGAGCGGGGTTTTGGGTTGAGATGAAATGATTCTGGGCAGGAAACCAGGAGCTGCGAAGCAGCAAGTTGGTTCCTTGTGCAAAATCATTGAGTCCCAACCAGAAACACACGCTAATAATTGTTTGTATTTATCATATAAATGGCGCCTAAAGTGGCATTGAATGAAACTAGCATCATGGGTATTTAAAGTACTTTACCTCTGGTATTTTCATTATCAGTTGCCAATTGCAATTGCAAATTATTGCAAAATTGACACCAAATATGCATCAGGCCGATGGTCAACTTTTTTCCTACAGAATAGGACAAAATTACACGGCACACTGCAGTAGTATGTGGTGGACCTTTGGGGTGCCCCGTTTTGTGAGGTCGTTAAGCACCTAAGGAAAGAACATTAAATTCAATATAATGATGAAAAAATAGAGAAACTATATCAAATGTACCACAAATGTGAATTCATGTGACAGTTCAACAATAAAGAATTTGGATGATCTTGATTAATATCTGTGGGTCGTGCAGGGAATGCTTTCATGAATTTGTTAGGTGGTGTCATCAGATTATATGTCTCCAGAGCATCAGGTCCAGTGGCTCTTTGTTATTGATTCACTGTTAGTGGTAACCCCTACAATGTTCAACATTGCTTGTGTTTTTCTCTCGGATCTGACATAACCCATTCTTTGTGTGATTTACGAGATTGGGCGGCACACAATGGTTGAGAGAACAGGTGGCACCTTTGGAATAAACAATGGACAAAAAGCTGTAGTTTCGCAATCCTGTCAAACACATGACACACAACATATCAAAGCTGATTGTTTACAATTCATTATTTGTTTAAAAATACAGTAGCAATAATATATTTTAGTTGTTATTTTAAATTCCATGAGCCATCTATTTGACTGGCCTTTAAATATGTATATATGTATATATATATATATATATATATATATATATATATATATATATATATATATATATATATATGTATATATATATTTATATATAATTTATAAATATGGTGTCGATAAAACAAATCATTTAATACTCTGCATATTCAGGCTTTTAATAAGAACATTTTTGAAAAAACAATTTGTAGCAAATTGGGCGTGAAATATCACCACACATGTGAAAGCCTAGATATCAAAATTTTCTTGGAGGATGATGACCCTAGATTCACTTAACACTCTACATGCATTTGGCGCTTGTAAACCCAATGGCCTGCAAAAGAGGCAACTGCACTCAATTGCACTTTGGTATGGCAGCAATTACTATGGTTTTGTTGTTGTTGTGGTTTTTTCTTTTTAAATCGCACCCTGCAAGCCTGCTCTTTTTACCTCGACAGACCCTTGATGGGGATCAGTGTGTTTACTGATTATGGGGCAGGCCTAGTTTACATGGTCGTTACCTTTGTCCTTAGGTCCTTTCAGTCTGGCCATGAACAAAATCATGGAGCACCAAAGGATTCTGCTCACACCATGATATTCATTCATCTTAAACCAAACTCTGATCCAAGCATCAATGAATCCAATAGACTGACTGTAACAGGCCTGTAATCTGCTGGCCTATGATTCAGAGACTGACGATATGTGACCTTTGGAAAAATTTCAGTTAGTTTTCCACCGTCATGATTCTTATGTCCAATTTCCACTCACATTTTCAGTTGAAAATAACATCCATTATTTACAAGATTTACGCTACTGTATCAGTTTAATTTTTCAATGTCACTTAGCGTCGAATTCACAAAATATCAAATACAATTAGATATATATATATATATATATATATATATATATATATATATATATATATATATATATATATATATATGTATGTATGTGTGTGTGTGTGTGTGTAAACACTGTAAAAGATTGAACCATATAAAGATGCAGACAGTGGGATCATATTGATTTCAAGACTGGATTCTCGAATATGTGTATCATGAAGGTCTGGTGCCTCATCCACAATGATTTAAACCGTATTCAACTTTCGATCATCATATATTTCACAGGCAGAATGGGCAAATTTGATATCAACGGTAGCATCTAATCCATACAAAATGTGAATTTTATATATACATGTATATACATATACACATATGTAAGATTTGCAATGTCCACATGTTCATGTACTTTTACAAGTAATTCATAACTTCAAAAATTTGTTAAAATCGGATAATTCCAGCAGCATAATGTTCAAATTCTGTGAATAATTGAATCCAAATACATTCCCACCCAATTCAAAGAGAATCCAATATGCTATTTGGAAAATAGCAAAAAGGCGCAAATATTCCTACAAATTAAAAACTGAATCGCAGACAACCTGTTTAACATGGTAAGGTATAGTTATCTCAAGAAGCGAGTCTTTGCAATTTCAAAGCAATTGAACGAGTGGTTTCAAAAAAGTCTTTGTGCGATAAATCAATAAATTGGACATTCTAAAGCTCATTTCCACCACATTTGAAATAATCCGGCAAACGGTTTTCGAGGGCATGTTGTAAATATGATATTGTTGACAAACGTATGACGACGACGGTTGGAGACCACAAGAGAAGCTAATCTAACTGACAAGTCAATTGATTTCTTTAAAAGAATGCGAGTAATATGTTCATCACATACTTATAATTTGAAGTAAATTGCTATTGCTATCCATGCACACGAATACACTGTTCATAGGCATCAAATTTAAAACCGAACAGGAGAATGGAGGGTTTCTTCCCTTGCTAGATTCCTTTTTCAACATGACTTTCAATCAAGTTTCAACATCCTGTAGCTGAGGAGATGGGAAACGCTATCACAATGTCACAAAGATGTTACAAAACAGGAACAAAATACAAAAAAGTGAGACTATCAAGAATCCATGGAAACACTATGTAACCTAAATATTCATTTGATTCTTTCAATGTCCAGTTTTGGTAGAGCCACACTTTATCTCGACACGTTTTGCATAATTGGCCAAAAGCGCGCCCAGGAAAGCTGTAAACGTGGGACGTATCGTTGCAATTGTAAGCATGACAGTACCTCAATGAGAGGTCAGTTTACAAAGAAAATGAAATGGTGTCAATTCAGAGCAGATTGACCTTTGTCGCCATTGGCAATGAAAGAGTTAAAGAAAAAGACAACAAGATAGACACACTTCTGGTACAGAAAAACATGATCCATATTCATTAATTCTAAACCCAACAATGACAGCAAAGAGATTTCAGACTTGTCAAAGCATCAACATTTCTCTTCCAATACCAATGTGAAGAAACAAATTTCACTCCTGACTTGAGACAGGCAGTCACCCATAAAAGGCAACTGGTGGTTTTAAACCGGTCCTCTCAACCTTAGAAATATTCATCATAAACTGTAAACACTAGTTCTTTTCCAAAATCTATAGGCCTAACCACCCAAAACACAAAATTTCATTACTTCTGCCAAGAATAAAAAGAGATTGGTTAGGCCTATCACCTTTTAGTTTTTCCGACTTGTCAGTCAGCTAAGTTTACAGCAAAAAAGTAAAGAAGGCCTACATCGTTTTTGTGATATTTATAAATCTAGAACATTATAAACACACTCTACCTCAACTGTAACTATGAGTCGGAGAGCAAAGCCCACAGCACAACATAGCCAATGAAGTAATTTCCAAATAGTACAGAAAAACATGATCCATATTCATTAATTCCAAACCCAACAATGACAGCAAAGAGATTTCAGACTTGTCAAAACATCAACATTTCTCTTCCAATACGAATGCGATGAAACAAATTTCACTCCTGACTTGAGACAGGCAGTCACCCATAAAAGGCAACTGGTGGTTTTAAACCGGTCCTCTCAACCTTAGAAATATTCATCATAAACTGCAGACACTAGTTCTTTTCCAAAACGAGTAAACGTGGCAAAGCGTATTTTGTCCCTGTACTCCACACAAAGAGGGATTGAGAAATAAAGCAAAATTGTGAAATCCATCATTGCATTGGTATATCCTTACCAAGGAAACCCATATGTGGCGTCATGTTCACACCGGTCAAGGCGTGTCTGAGGACCATACTGGTTCCGTAATGTGACTGCTGCTCCCAACTGTCGAAAAGCAATGCAAGCAAGAAATAGAAAAGAAGATTTGCTTCAAACCAAATCTGACTGTGATAGGGTTAGGGTGTTGGGTTTAGGGTTAGGGTCAGGAATTATTATTAGGGTTTAGGGCTATAATAATGACCCCTTAGGGTCGGTTAAGGGTTGGTGTAGGATGGGTCAAATTCAAATAATAAGACTATGTGTCTAGTTTTCAAATTAAATACCTTACTTATCTTTGTTTTTGATGTTTTTAATAAAACATAGAAATATGTCGGAAATTTTAAGATAATTTGGATTATTAAGATATTAATAGCATTTTCAGTAATTTTATGAGTTCATTACAAATTAATCTTAAAAGGCTCAGTTTTATGGGCTCACGGTTTAGTCATATCTAATGAAATTATTATGGGTCCATTACAAGATTTACTACAAGTCTTATTTTAGTACCCATGTTTGAAGTGGACATGGTTGTACTCATAGGCTTATTTTTTACTTATTTTATTTTGATGGAATAACATTTAAATGGTACATCATTTTTTATTGGAGTTGGCATGTTTCTGATAATAAAATTTGTTATTTGATGACTCCTTGTTGCAAATAAATTTAATCAATACATCAGTAATCTGTATAAATCATGTGGGCCACACGTTCTGTGAGGAATTCTAGTATTTCATGTTCGGAACGAGCAGGACTCGAACCTGCAACCTTTGGCACCAGTCGCCTATGTTGGGTGTTTTTATCTATTTCATTTTTATTGACCTTTTGAAATCAGTTGCTTCACAATATAACAAACCCAATAGCTAAAACACCGACCCTCGAATCTATAACAATGACCTTGACTCTTTGGGACTGGCATATTGTCAATAATGTTATATCCATCATTAAACATGGTTTCTGTGATATTTTCAGAAATATTCCGTAATGTTACTTTACAAAACAACATTTCGCTATTTTAGAAATAGTTTTAGCATGTTGAATATTAGTCATAAAAGGGTTGGTTTTGTAGTTGTTGGGTTATACTGTTGAAACCTTATCTTATATGGCAGCACTATGGAATCAGTTTTATTGACTGTAATAGATAGGTTTGTAATTATGATCCTTTTGATGAAAAAATACACATTTCATCAATTTTAGTATTAGACATGTTTTATTCATAAACAGATATATTCACATTCATAAACTAACATTTGACTGATTTTCCCAAACAACCTTGCATAACAAGGTTAATATTGATAAGCTTTATTATTACCAAATTTATCTTTGTAGAAAGAATTTTACACCATACATAAATTTTCATGTAGCGGAGATAATTGTAATCATAAATTTAGGTAATTTGAGTATTACTTTCTGGAAGAAATGTTCAACAATACATCAGTAATCTGTGTAAGATATTTGGGCCACACATTCCATGAGGTTGTAGAAATTCTAGTATTTTGTTAATTTCTTTTTGTGTTATTGAGTCTGTTGCTTCACAATATAGTAAACCACATAATTTTAACACCGACCCTCAAAGCTAAGACGTTTACGTTGCCAATTTAAGCTGGTATTTTGTTAATGTTATATCTGTCCCTCCATAGGGTATCTTGTGATATTTTAAAAAATATCATTAATGATACTATGCTTTCCAATATTTGGCTATTTTGAGAAATCTTCTTGGCATGTAGAATATAATATATACAAAGGTCGGTTTAACAGTTTTAGAGGTCTACAGTTGAAACCCGGACCTTTGGAAACACTATGGAGTTATGACGAGACGCATCATATTCTATGTGCTTTATCAGACAGGTTTGCATTCGTAAGCTTCGTGATTTCAGCCTTTTTCCGAAGAATTTTTAATACAGCACATCAATTTGTGCATTGCAGCAGACATGTTTTTATTCATGATGAGACATTTTTATACCCATAAACATGATTATTTGATTTCCTTTTTCTAAACAATTTTGCAGCACATAAATTATCCACATCAAATATCTGGGCCACACATTAAGAGGCTAATTAGTCGTTCTAGCGATTTTATACCTTTCCCACTTACAATTGGAAAGCAAATACTTATAAACTGTGAAACATCTGATTTATGAACTATAAAACTACTAAATTTATACCAACAGAGCATTAAACTAATTGACCATTTTCTGGACAGGAAGGATAATCTTTTGCACGGACATGTTGAATCACAAATGTGATGTTAACATGACTTGGAGCCAACATTATAGTCTCCATAATGTCATTCCTTAAGAGAGAAAAGTTGTTCATAGAGACCCAACCCTGCTTCGTCAAATTAACCACCCTGAAATAATATTGAAGAGTAGTGAAAAGGGCCATAAGATATACAGCTTTGAAATATATTTACTGGAATTAAATTCCTCGAGAAAATGCTGGCACAAATGCTGATGGTCAGAGGCATTAGACTGTTGTAAACCAGAAAAGCATCTGCTGACTTCGATTAAAAATAGTGAAATGAGCTTGCATGCCTGTTTAAAGAATTAAGTTGTAGATTGAATGATATGAGAAAGTTCAGTCTTCTAGATTCATTAGATTAAGCGACACTATGCCATCAATTCAGCGTAAAAGTACGTTTGCTGTCAAAATATCATTTCAAGAACAAGCAAAAACGGTTTTGTCTGCAAAAAGGATGTTTGTTATTGATGTTATTGCAATAGGACGTATCTAAACTAGTAATTAATATTGACTATTATTACTGTACACCAACCTCAATTTAAATTATCGGCAAGTTGTTCATTATAATTGATTATCAGAGGGATGGCTAAAGCTGAAAGGTAGAGATAAATGTTAATTATGGATATATATTATTTCAATATTTTCGCTCTTACGTCCTTCCACTCACACAGGGCTTGTCACAAATTTATATCCTCGTCCTCTGACTCCCTATGACGTCATACGTCCAATTACAAGTCTCTTTTACTTATTAGTAACTTGGCCTTGAGATACGAAAATAAATTCAAATGATGCAGCTTAAAATGTAGTTTCATATGAAGTACTTCGCTCATTTTTGCGAAATTTAGCATGCCATATCACCTAGACAGCAACGATATACTCCACTGCAAAGGTATATGGCAGTAACTGACCAATCTGGCAAAAGTTTATAGTATAATCACATTGGACAGTATATGTCTGCACTGCAATCTTAACCTTCAAATTTCACACCAATATAGAGACATTAACTGTTAAAAATGGCTCACCCTTAAGACTAAAAAAGCATACCAAATGTCTATTGAAAGGTGCATACATTGCGCCATGCGTTGGATGACCGTAACACATCAGCCAGATCAAATTGATTCCACAGGCTATGCAAAGCCAATTAAAGCACCTTTGGATTGGGGAGGAAATCTTTACACATTGACAATGTTCAAGCGTTTCGATAAAGAATAAGAGACTAGGACCCTGTAATATAAAGAAATTACCAATTAGGGATGTGTGTTATAAAACTTTATGACTCATGGAACGAATACTCTTATCATTCCAAAAGTAGTGTGCCATGCCAGTACAATTAATTCCTGCATTATACACAAGGATTGCAACACCCTGGTTTTGAAATTCCCTTTTTATTTAAAATATTTAAAGTCTTTGTGCGGCACATGAAGATAGGAAGACTCAAAATACCCTTTGTGCTGCATGTCCAGTCAATAAAGATCAATATATATGATTATATTCAAGATTATGGGAAAAATTAAAGTTGCATGCAACGTCCACAAATTAAGAACTTGTGGGCGTGCTCCATTAAGGTGCATGCTACAATTGTAATGAATATGGTACATGCACCATCAAAATAAATGAAAACGGTGTGTAATAGGCATTACTGCAATTTTCTGTAAGAAAATCGGTGAGTTCAACAATTTAGCAATAATAAGAGACAATATCATGTACTGAACAATGGAAGTACAACTTTAATTTCTCGTGCATTACAAAAGTAACACTTCACAAGCTCATAGAGATGTCTGGGTCATCCTTTGTGAATCTGTCCGTTCATCATGGATTTTACCGGCCTGGTTTACTCGGTTGCGGGATCTTGAAAACAGAATATGATACATGAATAACCTGGAGCTATTACATTCACTATAGCAAGGGCACATGTTGGCATAAAGCAAAAAAAGCACTTTATGTTTATTGTGAATCTACAAGTCTACAATAGACAATCTGAACCGCAAGTATCATTACTGGTATGGAAAGGTATTATGCATTGATCCGTAAAAGGCGATTGTATAAACGCCTGAAAATTGACAATTTATGCAAATTTATTATGCTTCGTCAGTCACTTATGTACACTTGAAAATACTGCCTTGTGATGATACAGAAAAATTCATTGAAGCTGACGATTAAAAACTGCCTCTTGTCTCACAAAAATGAGATAAGGAACAGGTAAAATGCAGATGCAAAACAACACAGAAGTAAGCTGGAATATGCCAAACATAACAAACACGGTTGAAAATTACCAACACAAAAGCAGTGATCAGTCTTGCCAGGAAAATTGAGCGGTTTACTCTCTCTTTCCGGCCTCTGGCCCATTTGTCTATGCGCAGTAATGAGCCCCTACAACAAATTTCAAATGCCCAAATTTGTGTCTTTTTGACACCTCATTGTATACATAAAGATTGGGGCATAGAAAGCAGCACCATGAAGGTGCTTGACCCCCCCCCCCCCCCCAAAAAAAAGGAAGAAAAAGAAAAAAATATCTTTAAAGCTGAAATGTCACAATTAAGTTATTCTTATTTTTAATATTTTTTCCATCCAGCACGCAATTCATCACTTTCTCTTTTTTAAAGAC